>NC_061163.1:13076539-13109039 GCF_022113875.1 Hydra vulgaris | reverse complement strand
AAAATGTGCATATGACCGCAAGCCACGCTAGAATTAAATAGTTTTTTGTGTGTTTTGCAAAAAATGTTAGTTTGGATTTATGAACTGAAATTTTTTATAAAATATACTTAGATTGTAACATAAAAAATTTCACTACCCCCACCCTACCCCTGTTTATTAGGTTTGGACTAAAATACCCCCTCCCTTGTATTAAGGACTCAAGAGTACAGTACTTTTTTCTATTTGATATAACTGTTCCTCAGAAATATTTATTTTTAAGAGAAAAGTTACTAATATATGGGTTGTATAATAGTTCCCTGTATAATGTATATGGCCTTTGCCTGAAAAATGTTCTATCAATATATCCAGTGTATCCTTAAAATGAACAAAAGATTTGTCAACACGAAGATCTTGTTCAGGGCAGAAGCAACGGCTTTCAATTGTTCTATTAATTATTAAACTTTGTAGAATTTATGTTTTTCTTTCTTTATTACTAAAAAACCATTACATTACTTACTCATAATGTAATGTAATGGTTTTCATCATTTACTCACTTGAAAATTATTTGTAAAAACACATTCAAAAATCATGACAGATGTCATAATTTTTAAGAATATTAAAGTGGTAAAATAACTTTTTTATTTGTAAAACAATAATATATATAGTTGAACTAAATCTAGAGGAGATTTTCATGCACCATCCTTACTTTAAGTGCCATTACTTCAAATAATAGTAAATGTGGAAAAAAATTATCAGATTTAACGTGTTTTGACGTTGATTGCAACTTAATTCTCTGTTGATCTAGACCTGATTGACCATTACATTTTGCAACTCAAACACTGAAATGTCCTCTTATACCGTATGGCTTTCTTTTACCACCTCTAGTGTAAATACTTTTTCTTTTTGTCTACTTATTTTAGTAAATCCAACAGTTTTATTTTTACTACACACCCTCAGGTGGAATCAATCAATTAATCAGATAAAAAGGTCTCATACTCTGTTTCCTCACTACTAGATTCTCCTTCCTTAGTTTTGCCTTTATCAATATCCATTGTAAAAGCCTGAGATACTTAAATAAATAGAAGTCTAGTGAAGGAAAGTGACTATTGTAAAAACTATCAGATATAGCTAAATAAGAATCTACAATAATTTGTATGTCTTTCTCTTCATATTCCCAGTCTGTATTAAGTTCACTTTTATCCACTGATAACTTACCAAGGTCCATATAATCACTGTTATCACTAAAAACTATTTTCATTTTTTGAATAAATTCTTTTGTAAAAAGTTATTTTTGAAAATGCTATATTTTTTTAACCAAGTATGTAGGTAATTTAAGAATATGACGCAAATTTTTAAATCTTTTGTATGTTTACACTTAAGTCTAATATGAAGATATTTCAGAAAATAATCACAATAATTAGAGATTTAGATCTAAAATGCAATAAAACATTTGGCCTCTCCAGACTACAAGTGAATGTAATATTAAAAAAAAAAATTATGAGCTATTTTCAACTAAATAGAAAAATCATTGATTGTATTCAAATTTTATCAGAAAATTTCTTGACATTTTAAAGCTATGACTTAGTCAAATTTACAAATTTAAAACACCTTTAGTTTAGAAAGGATTGTTTAAATCCTTAAATTTTGGCTGGGACAAAATTAAAATTGCTTACTCAACTTGTTTTTTACAACAACCTTGTTTGTCATGGTTCATGTTTTGGTCAATAGAATAGAAATAGTTCACGTTTTGGTCAATAGAATAGAAATTAAAAAAAAAAAGATCTCTCCTTGACTGTACCAGCCTAATTTATACTTACTGATGTCAGTAAAAAAATCTTTTATACTCTATAGAAAAAAAAATTATTTTGAAAAAAGTACAATTTTATATACAATTTTAAACTTTAGGTTTTATGTTTATAATTGATCAATCAATATATTTCTGAAGTTTTACATAAAAGCTACAGTTACAAACAGTAATAAACTGACAAAACGTAACAACTAACGATGATATAAAAACAACTAATGCTATAAAATTATGAAGATTTAGTAAATATATAATCATAATTCTTATCATATAGTAACCAAAATATTTTGCAGATATTATGACTAAACAAATAAATAAAATATAAAAAGAAAAACACTAAGAAAATCAAAACAAAACTAAAGTTATAACAAACATTACAGACAAAACAAAAAATTATGTTAAGTACTTTTGGAAAAAAAAAAAAACAATATAAAATTAAAAATAAAAACAATAATAAAGAAAAAATAATAATAATACACGGTAGAATAAAACATATATAATCAATGGCTAAGTTAAAAATAAAAACAAATAATATATAACTGCATAAAAAATTTATATATCACAATTAAAAAATAATTAATAACTAAAAAATAAAACATTAAATTACTAACAAAAAATAATAAGTTTATGCTAAAAATTATATGCTAAAAAACTAAATAAAAAAATCATTACTACAACACTACATAACAGCATAACTAAAAAATAAATCGTAAATAAAGAACCCTAAGAAATATATGAAAGAAAACTAAAGAAATATATGGAAAGAAACTAAAGAAATATATGAAAAAATAAATCTTGGTTTGCTGATCTTTTTTCAATGATCAAATTGTATTTTTTTTCTTTTTTTTTCCATTCTTTTTATTTATTTCATTCACTAACTTTTTTTTAATGTCTATTTTCAATACTTTTTTACTTATTTTTTTTTCAGATATTTCTTTTTTCTTTTCTTCTTTTAAAACATTTATTTATTCTTCTTTTTGTTGATTTTACTTTTTGTTTAAATTTATAAATGTTTTCATTATTTTTTAATATTATATTTTTACCATAATAATTTTAAATTCTCGTTTGTTGCTTATTTAACTTAATTTGCAGAATTTAATATGAAATTATCGATTCGAATAAAATATTCTAACGAGATCTATTTGTTTTTCTCTAGAAAATGGTACTTGTTTAAATTTATTTATATTTAAACAAGTTTTATATAAATCCTGAAACCTTATCTTTAATTATAACTATTTAAACATTTAAAAATTGTAAAATTGTTTTCCTTTTTAATAATTCTTAGCAATAATTACACATAAAAATAATTTTGACATAAAACAAAACTGGCACAAGTAAAAAAAAAAATACAGACGAAATAATATCAAAGTGCTGGTATTAGAAGAGATTCTTGTTTTCTTTATTCAACATTAGGGAATAACAACTTTATGGTCTCTTTGATTTATTTTGCTTTGCAATTTTAGATTTCCTACTAATGTAACTTTGATTTTTTAAATGATTTTTGCAGTTTAAATTGTATTCAATAGCTGATAATTGCTGGAGAAACAATAAGACATTTTAAAAAATTGTTTTTTTTTTACATTTTAAATGTATGTATGCATGTATGTATGTATGTATTTAAAAGTCTAAACTAATTTGGATAAAGTTGTCTTAATAAAATAAAAATAAATTGCAAACTTTAACTTAAAATAAGGTGCAAGTTTTAGTATATATTATGACTAAGATTTTGAATTTAGATATACAGTACATAAGCTTGTAAGACAAAAATAACAACAATAAAAATTTTCTTCAGTATCCTTTTTTTTTTTTAAAAAAAATTTTAAGACAACACTTTAAGTTTATATAATTAATTTAAATTAATTGCTTTAACCTGGTTTTTATGGAAATATATATATATATATATATATATATATATATATATATATATATATATTATATATATATATATATATATATATATATATATATATATGTATGCATATGTATGCATATGTATGTATATGTATATACAGTATATACATTTGTATATACAGTAGAAAATAAATTATATTATTACTTCATTTTATTAATAATTTAAAGACCAAATTTAATGAGCAGTTGTAGATTTTAGATAAATTTAGAAAAGTGTCAGATTCAGTTAAAAACAATTTTTAAGCCTATATAAGATTTGTAGCAATAATTCAAAAAATATCTCTTGTTAATAATGATATGTAGTTTAGTGTTCAAACGTTAAAAATAATATAGAGCTGTCAAACCATACCATGGGAAGTAGATGAAGATCCCGAAACAAACGAGGCATCGCTATCGCTAGATGCCTTCGACCATCTCTCGGAAGAATTACTAGAGGAATTTTTTAACATATTTGTTTTATAAGATAAAAACTCATCTTTAAATGTTATAAATCTTTAAAACGTAATTCAAGCAAAAACTTTTAAAATTTTTAACCGCCATTATTGTTCATTAATAAGTTTATATTTTGTTAACTCGAAGTTATTAGAAGCGTGTATATGGGCTTGAAGTATTTGAATGAATTATTAATGATAATAAAAAACGTAATTCTCTATATGAGTTTCCGTAAAAAAAATGCTTTTAAACGTTTCTTTTAATCGATGTTTTATTTTTGTTTGTATATGCTTGCTCAAGCGGGAGCGCGGTAAGAGGACAAGCTGCCTCTCTCCACGTCTATTACTAAATTAAAGCGAGTACTTATATTTCATTATATTTGGAGAGATCAAAAAAAAAAGTGTTGTTCTATTTTCTAATTTATTGTGGCTAATTATTAACGATATATATATAGATTATGTTTCTTAAACTTTTCGAGTAATGAGTTACTCATAGTTTCATCAAAAAAATGACGACTAATCACAATGAACCATCTTGACATTGCAAAGTAGTTAAGTGTTAGATAATAAGTATCTATCTTGGTTATCATCTGGTATTGATAAGGTACCTAACAGTATTGACGTCGAGATCATGAAATACTGGTATCAAGATATTGGTTATACCGGTATTCTTTAGGTACCAACCGTGTTATTTAGTAACGCAGCTTGGTTCTTCACAAGAGTTTGCATTTTTTTATTATTATAATAGATTAGTAATTTAAAACAGTAAATTTATATAATAACTGAGAGCTATATAATTTACTTAAACAAGTGTAGTTGAAATTCTCAAAAACCGCGTAGTATCGTATAATCAATAATCACGTAGTATCGTAAGACATCATAATTTACCGAAATTTTAGTATAATTATGTGAAAACGACTCTCTTAATTCATTTTTAAATTAGTGTTGCAGTTTTAGTTTAATTTATCGTGTAGCCTCGCTTATCTGGTCTCTTTTTTTTAACTAAATCTCTGGTGGCAACATATTTATAATTCTCGTCTAGTATTGTTTTGTTAAAAACATTTATTAAACCTTTAAAAAGCTTACTTTATTTTGTTCATAATAGATTTATGAGTTCACATTTTCATTTTTTTATCGATATAAAACGAGATTATGCGACTATTTGATACCATTTGAAACTTTTTGTAATCGGTATTAAATTGATGCTGATGGCATTGACAATTGAATATAAACGGTACTACACCATCCGATGACAGACCATTCTTGTAAGTCTTGGTAGCGACTTACACAATACCGATTATCTAAAGCTCAAAAGTAATAGTTTTGTTTGTTTTGGTTAAAGATTCAGATTGCCTATTTATTGCTTTGCAAGCGCTATCATACGTTTGATCTGGTTAATTAACTAGGATAAAAAAAATCTAACTATAATATCTTTGATTGTCTAAACAAAAACAATTTTACTCCAGTAAGTCTCAAACTTTACGGCAACGTTTAAATTATTGTTAATTATTTTCCAAACAATGAAAAAATTGTCTGATTTTGTTATTTATTATCTGCCATATTGTGGTGACTAAACCTATGGTTTAATTTTTTGTAATTAATTAGGTTATAACTTGTTGTCACTGTTATCATTTTCATGCAAAATAAATATTTGTCTGCCAAGATAGTTAAGATGTACTAAAATATCTGATATATTTTTATTCTGACTGGTTATATACGTTTCCTCGCTTCTTGATTTTTCTTGAACAATAGAAACACAAAATAACAGCATTTTGATTAAACGATAAAAAATTATTTGAGAGACCAAACTTTAACATAAAAACTCACACAAATCTAAAAAAATGAACCAACATTGTGTTTCAACCAACATTGTATTCAAAGTTACTAAACCGTTTAAAATACCACTATGAAAGAAACTTGATCCTATGCGTTCTTTTGTTAAGTTGTATTTTCAGATTTTCATATTGATTGGTATGGCATTTACTCTAAATGACTGCAGTGTTTTAGTAACATTCTTTGTTCTGCGATTTTCGATTCTGTTATTAATATGACATAAAAAGATATTCTTATTTCAAATTTTTGTTCAAAGTTTATTTTTTTTATTCGTCTAATGGACACTCTCGTAGGAAACTAAATTGTTACTTCTAAAGTTAAGCTACTTTGATCATAAAAAAAAAAAAAAACATTAAGTTACCATTCCTAAAAAAAAAAAGGGTTCTAGACACCTTCCCCTTTTACCTTGGCTCCTAAATTGAAACATTTTTTTGAGGAGATGAGATTAAAACAAATATTTAATAAAAAATTTTATAAGTAATAAATCTTATTTTATATAAATAAATGTTTATTAAAATTATGGAGCAATATATATATATATATATATATATATATATATATATATATATATATATATATATATATATATATATATATATATATATATATATATATATATATATATATATATATATATATATATATATATATATATATACATATATCAGGGGTGGATCCTATGATATATGTATATATATATACATATATCAGGGGTGGATCCACCATTTTTTGGTGTTTATGATAGATAACTTTCTGACATGAGCAAACGTCAAATTTTTTTATGTTTATACTTATGTCAAATAAGAATCCTTTGCAAAAAACTGCAATGATTGGAGCCTGGGAACAAAAAGCCCTAAAATTTTGGCCACAACTGCCCCAAACGTGAGAGCAATAAGTTGACAAAATATTTTTTATATTATTCTGAACTAAAGTTATATTCATTGATAAATACTTAAGTTTCATACAATAATCTTTTAACATTCAAAAGTAATGGCCATATAAAGTTTGTAACTCCCTCAAATTGAGAGGGATTTAAATTTTATATGGTCATAATTTTTAAACGCTGAGAGATTATACTTTGAAATTTAAACTTTATCGATGAATATAACTTTAGTTGAAAATAGTTAAAAAAATATTGTCTCAACTTGCTGCCCTCACGTTTGGGGTAGTTGTGGTCAAAATTTTAGGGCTTTTTGTTCCCAGGCTCTAATCATCGTAACTTTTGTAAACCGTCGTTATTTTATTACGTATAAACATATAAATGTTTGGAGTTTGTTTTATGTCTGGAAGTAAAAATGAGGAGTTTCAAAAAACAAAAAAAGCTGGATCCGTGCCGATATAAATTTTTATGTTTTTTTTTTGTTCTGTTATTTTAGATACCCCAAGAAGACCTAACGGGTGTTTCATAGAGCACCGCGAAAGTGCATTTAACCAGAAAGTTCACGCCTCCTTCCTTACCTTGACGCGAAAATATTTCCAGAGCTTGTTTCGAATGGAACTCCTGCATATAAAGCAAGCGCTCTAACCACTGCGCCACAGCCACAGTATATATATATATATATATATATATATATATATATATATATATATATATATATATATATATATATATATATATATATATATATATATATATATACATAAATATATATATATATATATATTTATATATATATATATATATATATATATATATATATATATATATATATATATATATATATATTTATATATATATATATATATATATATATATATATATTTATATATATATATATATATATATATATATATATATATATATATATATATATATATATATACATAAATATATATATACAAGGTTGGCGCGATAGGAGGGTGTGGGGGGGTGTGTGACACCCCCCCCCCCCATCAATGATTTTTAGTCGGCAAACTGGACCCTTAGTCGGCAAATTGGACTCTTAGTCGGCAAATTGGACCTAGTTAGTCGGCAAATGTGAACTCTTTCGATATAGGTTAGACAGTCGGCAAATGTCGTCATGACAGTCGGCAAAGTTTGAAAAATGAGGACTTTTTTTTTTTTTTTTTTTTTTTTTTTAGTCGGCAAAAGTTGTAATGGCACACCCCCCCCCCCCCCCCCACATGACACCTACTCGCGCCGGCCCTATATATATATATATATATATATATATATATATATATATATATATATATATATATATATATATATATATATATATATATATATATATATATATATATATATATGTATATATATATATATATATATATATATATATATATATATATATATATATATATATATATATATATATATATATATATATATCAACACTTTGCAATCAGATTGCAATCGGAGGAAGTATTATTTTAACAGCAAAAAAGCTGAAAAATAGATAAAGGAGGAAAAATACAAATAACAAATGTTTAGAATAGAAGATTTAGTGAAAACAATGAAAATATTAAAGAATATAAATTGAAGAAAAACATTAAATAAACAGAATAGCTAAAAGCAAAGTTAAAAGAAAAAAATTTTCGTGAGATATTCGAAAATAAAAAACTTTAGAAAGCTTTTAAAAGAAAACAAAAAGAATAATTTTTAAATTTTATTAATTTATGTTGTTTGCATTGTTTATTTTGTTGTGTATTTTTGTGTATTTTTATATTGTCGTGTATTTCTATGTTTTGTTTATACTGTCATGTAATTTTGTGCATCGTTTATATTGACGTGTTTATAGTAATTTTCTATCACCCTTTTGATCGTTAAACATTGCGTTATCTCTTTCATTAATTATCTCCTCATATCAGCTCACTTTTTCCTTTTTTCGAGCTATTTTTTTTTTTTTTTTTTGCTATCTATATTATTAATTTTTGTTATTTGTTTGTTTTCCTTTTTATATTACTTTTTGTTATTTGTTTGTTTTATTAAAGTGTCACTCCATTGACTAGTTTTTAATTATTCGAGTGACACAGAACTTATTATATTATTACTTTTTGTTAATTGTTTTGCTTTATTTGTTTATTTTATTAAGGTGTCTCTCCATTGATTAATTTTTAACTATTCGAGTGACACCGAACTTAATTTTTCAACTTATTAATAAATCTGTAATTTTTCAATTTTATTGTTAAATATATATATATATATATATATATATATATATATATATATATATATATATATATATATATATATATATATATATATATATACATAAACTTTCGATAACTCGAACTTCCAGTAACTCGAAGTATTTTAAAACCCCCGTTGAACCAGTTTCTCATAAAAAATCACTCGATAATTTGAACATTCGCTAACTCAAACTAATTTCTCCGTTCCTCGGAGGTTCGAGATATTGTTAGTTTGCATATATAAAATTTATATATATAAAAGTAAAATAGGTTTTTTTCTAAAGCTTTTACTGTATTAACTATATAATAATAAAAATAACATCTTTTTAAACATAATAAAAGATAAAATTATAAATATAGCAATTAGTATTTAGAAACTTTATAAAAAAACTATTTAGAAATAAAAGCTTCTTTTAACTGTTTATTTTAATTGCGTTTGACTTTGATTCTTTATCAACTAAATATACAAAAGTATTAAAGAGAAGTTTAAAATCCTTTTAAAAATTATACAGGAATAGTAATACGCTTTTGTATCTTTAATCAAACTATAGCTTTGATCTAATTGGTCTATTTTACGAATATTTTCTTTTAACTTTTATCTTCTGTTTCAGGCAATAAATAGAAGGCACACAAACTTAATTAATTTAATTAAAAGAGTTAAATTTTGCTTTATATTTTTATAATTAAATATAATAAAAAAAAATTCTGAGTTAAGTTTGGAAATCACTTAATAATAAAGGGCAAAATGTTAATTCCCCTATATTTAATAAATCTCCTTAATATTTAATAAATCTCCTCCCCAATATTTAATAAAACTGCTTGATGGAATATTGCGTCACTATTTAGTGTAGTTTTATTTTTCTAGTAGGAAGGGAAGTGTGAATGACATTCTAATAGACATTTGTCCCGGAAATTACTTTTTAGTTCTAAATTTGCAATACTATTTTAGAATTTGCGTGGGTTTTGCTTAACTCGCTTACCTCTAACTGTATTATTCTTTTTTTGTTCTCGATCTAATTCAAACACGTCAATGTCGCATTCTTCATTTTCTGTTATTTTTTCTTTTTCATTAAATTTGTTGTTATCTATATTTTCATCATCTTCAAAACTTGTACTACTTTTGAGTTTTTTGAGTATTGCTTTTATATTTCGATTCCGTTTTAATGACATTTTGTTCACTCTACAAGAAGAAAACGAACATTATCACCATAATATTATTTTATGTAATATAAAAAACTTATTAAAAAAAAAACATTTATAACGTTTTTAAGCAATTTACCAAAGTAATTTTTCTATCCGTTACCATACATCAGCTTCCTTGAAACTGGAAAGTAATCTAATAGATATGCAAATAGACCTACTTAATTGTAATTTTACTACATTTAATTGTAAGCCGTTTGATTGTTTACTGAACTTAAGAATTAGATCAATCTATAGATTTAACTATATTTTTTCATGTAAATTTGTAATGGTTTTGTAATTTTTTTTTTACTGTCTAAATATTTTCGAAAACTATTTATCTGTTTTTAGAACAATCAAAATGAAATGCTCAAGCATTAAAACTTGAGCAACAACATTCATGCAAAAACAGTTTTTAATCCATTAAAAAACATTTTAATCATTTTTATGAATAAATTATGCAAACTTTTATGAATAAATTATGCACACTTTTGGATTTTATTTTGACTATAAGTACAAATAATGCTTATAATAAGAATAAATTAGATATTTTGATAAAAAAGTTTAAGCTGGTAGTCTCTAAAAAAAGATTTTAAAAAAAAATATTCCATATTAGATTTTTTATTTTTATTTTTAAAATTGTACTTTTTTTTATTTATTTATATGCAGTATCATAAAATTTATAAAATACACAATGCATATGATATGCAAAAAGAACACATAGTTTGTGTAATCACCAAGTTCCTAATTTATTTTTTTTAAAATATTTTAAAGTAGTAAAAAAAAATGACTATTTACATCCTGGGTTTACACATTTTAATTGAATAAGCCATTATGCTTCTTGTTTATATTTATATTAAATGAGAATGTTTTGCAAAAAACTATAGTGATTGAATTCTAGAAAAAAAAACAAAAAAAAAACTTGAACAATTTGAACCCCTCTAATCCCAAATATGAGGGCAATAAGTTGCTAAAATTTGTCATATTACTACTATACTATAACTAAATATTTATCAAAAGAATTTTTTTGACAATTGTTAAAAGTTCAAAATAAATAAATATTAATAATTCAAATGTTAAAGTAAATAATAGCTATAAATTTTAAAAACTGCCCTTAGAATACAATAAAAAATAATACTCCAAGCAATTATAAATAATAAAAAAGCATAAGTTTTATAGAAGGTTAATTCTGAGAAATCGCTCAAAGGTTTAATTCTTAGAAATTGCTTAATCTTATATGCTATTGAAGCATTTTTTGAAAAATAATTTTAATGCTATTAATGTCTATTCTAACCTAAATTTACCTCCAAATTACTTCTAAAATGTTTTCGGATGTTTCCCTTTTTTCAAAATCTTTTAGTGTTTTTGAATGTAAGGTTTGGTAATTTAAGGGAAACAATATGCAATAGTGCAAGTTTGGTTTTATGCGGAATAAGTTTGTTATGCATAAACTATTAACTTGACTTGATTGGTCTGACTCGATTTTTCATTAATTATAACACTTTTTTTCTTTTGTTTATACTATTTCTATTATTAGGCCAACTTTTTTATTATGATACCTGATTTAAATAAGAAAACAAATGTTAAATAAAAAAGTAGGTTTATAAATTTAAATAAATTAGGCAAAATTTTTGCAGACAAATTTTAGGCAACATTAACAAACACGCAGTTTTTACTTTTTTAGCTAAATCTGATTAACTATAAATAACTTTTCTATTCACTAAAATTGTTTATGGCAGTTTCTCCTACAGTTTTTTTTTTCTATTATAGTTTTCGTAATAGTTTGATTGTTTAAATTGTTCTCTAATTTCAATAAAGTGTAGCAATTATTGATAGTGCGCGAGCAATTGTTCTGGAACAAATTTAGCGAAAAGCGAAAGTGTTTTACAGTATCGGACAAAACAAGTGCAACCAAATATTGCTAATTTAGTTTCTTTATATAAAAGGGCTGCATTTTTTCAATTTAGAGAAACAACTATGTAACTTTTTAGAGACAACGCTCTTCAAGTTTTATTCATCATTTATACATGAAACTGTCCATTATTCCATCGTTTCGATGTATTGGACCTAGACTGTTAGCAAAAAAACACCCCTAGACCATTACATTGCCTCCACCATGCTTCACGGTCTTATGGCAGTAACGTAAATCGAGGCGTTTTCCGGCCGGTCGACGTACACGGCAAATGCCATCGCTCCCAGATTAAATTAGATTTTCCCAGGACCAGACTTAAAAAAATGAAACAAACCAAAAAAGTTGCACTTGTTTTGTCCGCTGCAAAATGGCACTTGTCTACGAAAGGTCTGCCTGTGTGCTGTAACCTGTCAGCTGATTGCTCATGTCATAGCATGCTATGACTCCAGACTCCTGAACTGTTTGCTGTGGTAGTATAGTTTGTTTCGTTTTTAAGACATGTAAAATTAGGAACACTGTTTAGCATTGTTCGATGTTGGAAGTTTAAAAAATTACACTACAATACTCTAACATTCGCCATTTTTTTTATACTCGGTTATAATTATAAATAAATTTATAATTATCGGTTATAAATAAATTTTGCAGATGAAACAAATTTATTTTTGTCTCATGAAAATATTAATATACTATTTACTGATATGACAAATGAATTAAAAAAAGTTTCTGTTTGGTTTAAACAAAATAGATTGTCCCTCAATATTGAAAAAACGAAATGGACACTCTTTTATCCGCCTTCTAAAAAACAAAAACTTCCACATATCATGCCAGATCTTTTAATCGACAATATTACTTTAAAAAGGGAAAAAGTTACAAAGTTTCTTGGAATATATATTGACGAAAATTTGTCCTGGAGGTATCATATCGATGCTACTTTCACAAAAATTGCAAAATGCATCGGAATTCTTTATAAAGCAAGAAATATATTAAGTAAACATCAGTTAACACAATTGAATTATTCATTTATTCATTGTCATATAAACTATGCAAATAGCATATGGGGAAGCACCCATAAGACAAAGCTTAAATCTCTTTACCTTCGTCAGAAACACGCAGTTCGCGTAATAAATTTTAAAAATCGGTTTTCTCACACAAAACAACTTTTTAAAGAAATGAAAATTTTGAATGTGTACCAACTAAATGTTTTTAATATTTTGTGCTTTATGTTTAAATGTAGAGAAAATCTGTCACCAACTGTATTTAAAAATGTTTATAATTTGAAACCGAAAAACAAATATAATCTTCGCACTAATAACAATCTTATTGCCCCCATTCGCCATCAAAAAAAAAAAGACCAGTTTTTTGTTTCTTATCGAGGACCTTATCTCTGGAACAAAATAGTTTTACCAAATTTTGATTTTTCTATTTAAATGACTTATGCTTCATTTAAACAGAAACTTAAAAAGATTATCCTTTTATAAGAAAATATTCTCATCTATTTTTAACTATTTTTGTATATTGTTTTATTTTAGACTAATTAATTAAGTTTTTTTTTATAAAAAGATATATTATTTCATTACGAACAGTTTATTTTTAATTAAAATTATATTGAAAAAGTGTAAATGTTTCAAAAAATTAATTAAAAATATATAAAACATATTCATAAAAAAAAATTTAATTTAAATAAAATTTAGTTTTGACGACAATAAAAACCAGGTCGCGAAGTTAAATACGAAACGGAAATTTTGGTGAAAAACGTTTTTAAAAAATGGCGAATATTAGCGTTTTTTAGTGTAATTTCTTTAACTTCAATGTCAAATTAGAACACTTTCTTTTGATTTTCAGACCTATGTTTGTATACGGCTCATAATCAACATAAAATTTTCTATCATAATCAGCAATAAAAAAAAAAGGGTAAGGGGAGAAACTGCATTGGCGCCAATTACTGTAGTAATAGTTCTCTACTAAAGGCCTATTCATCGTGCAACCGGATTTTTTTGTGGAGACCTACTTTTTTTATAGCAAAGAGGAACTATTTCTCCACCTTCAGACCAGATAAAATGTCATGTCATATTTGATGTATTTTTAAATAATGGTATATTATAATATAATGTTAATAAACTTATATAGGAAACATGGAGTTATTAAATATTAAAGATGAAGTTTCGGATTTAATTTAAAACGAATGATATATTTGTTAGTTGAAAATCATGCCAATTATTATTTGGCGTGATATATGATACATACTGACATACATAATATTTATTTGAAATAAATTTTGTGTGTATGCTTGTCACACTGAATATTAAAGTGAAAAAAGCAAAATATCTAGTGAATTTAATAATATCAGTGTATCGGTTTCCAAGTAATGATACCAATATCAGTTTCCAAGGTATATGTACCGGTTTCCAAGGTATATGTACCGGTTTCCAAGTAATAAAATAATACCAACTTCAAAATTATGATCTGATTTTTTGTTTGAACAGATTAATTTGACCAATCCAATAATTGATTCAGCCAGTGCAAATGTAAAAGCTATTATATGTAATAGGAGTTGTGTCAATCAGACGTTTTTTAAATGTACGCATTCGTTCCGGAAAACCATGGTTAACAGTAGGTGGAAAGTTTTTACTTTATGATTTTGTACATCACATAAAAAATATTCGTAATCTTTGGTTAACTAAAAAAACTCAGAAATTAGTATTTTATGATAACAGAGTAACCAGGATTGCAAAATGGACTCATTTAAAGTAGCTTTATAACACAGAACCCAGACGCTTTCTAAAGTTATCTGACCTGAATCAAACTTATGTTTCTCCAAAACCTGTTGAAAGACAATGTGTCTTGATAGTTTTAAAAGTATTTTCTGTAAAAAACTTAAGTTGCTCTTTTGCAACATCCTGACGTGATTCATAGTGATGTTAACGATACTGCTACATTTATAAATAAAGTTATTATTTGGTGGAAAATTTTAAATGTCAAAGCCATTAGTGCTGATACAAAACATAATGATCCTTTGCAGGCTGTTATCAATAATCCTCATGACAACCGTTTAAATTTAATACTACAATTTGGGAACTTGTATACACACTCGCGGAAAGTGTGGAGTTTCCTTTTACACCGGTTTGTAGCTATCATCCTAGACACAAGTTTGGAGTTATTTTGCACAATTTTTTGCAAATAATTCCACACTTCCGTGCATAAGTTGAGTTAGAAAAAGTTAATTTCCGCAAAAGTGTGCTAAATAACTCTACACTTGTGTCTAGGAGTGAAAGCTACACACCGGTGTAGAGGAAAACTCCACACTTTCCGCAAGAGTGTACATTAAACTTGTTTTAGACTAGTAAATTTATGTCAATATTTACTTAACACTTAACAAAACTGTATTCTTCTTGGTCGACTTACAAAATGTTACAAAAAATATACTGTATTCCTTTCAATATAAATATATACTTAAAAATATTTTTACAACCTCATTGAACTGTATTCATCAACAATAGTTCTCAATTTTTCACCGTAGTGATATTTTACTAGCTACATGAGTATTTTTCCATGATTCTTATGTACTCTCCCCCTACCCTAGCTTTTAGGAAAACATTTTTCAGGTATTACTTATTTGAAGTTTACATTGCACCTCAATTCATTGGTTTGAAGGGCTGGAAAAAGTTTTATGAAGGGCTTGAAAAAGTCAGATTATGATAATTCTCCTGTTTATTTTGAGCTATGTCTATCTATAAAATATTTTTGTTTCTATCGAAAAAAGAGGAACAACCACATAGTTTATTTTCTGAATGAAGGCTTGTTTTAAAGAAAAACTTTTATATTTAACTTTAAAACTCATAACTTTTAAATTTTTTATTTTCTATATATACTATTTTAACTTAATAAATCAATATTCTGACAAACTACCTCAATTTAAACAGCTTATCCTATAAAAAGGTAGTTTATTGAGACTTGTCTGAGTTTTGACGTATTTGTATATATTTATTGCAATTAGCCTCTAAATAAATAAAAACTCAGGCCCACACAACGTGATTTGAAAGCTTAAATAAATAAACCCTTAAAAAACGCCCCTAATAATTGCTAAGTTGAAGAAAATTATTTTTTGAAAAAAGAAATTTTTTACCTTTAATAGGATTATAATAGTCTATACTTAAATTTCAAATTTAAAACGCCGTCATTTTTTGAACGCCGTCAAATTTTGATAAGTTTAACAGTTTTAGAAAAAGCTTTAAAAATAATGTTTTTAATTTTTCAACAGTTTATCTTTCATGTCTACCTACTGTGTGATTGAAAAAAACTTGAAGTGAAAATAACTTCAACCTAAAGACGCTGGAAAAGAGCAGTAAAACGAAAAGAAAAAGAAAAAACTTGAACGGAAAATTGAATTACTTATAGAGTAAGTTAATAAATTTTTTTGATAGAATATCAAGTGTATTGAATCCCAATCTAATACTAGATATAGGTTTTGATAAACAGATAAAAGATTTAAAACTTTGTTACATATTATTTATTATAAACTTTATCCAATGACTACTTTACCATGTGAACTGAAGAAAATATTTTGACAAAATTTTCAAGTGTTCGTTTTAATGTTTAATCACCTACATTATCAGACCACACGCATTCAATGAACTGTTTTATCGCCCTCATTATTAGAACACGCGCCATAATTGGCCAATACCACTCATCAACTGTTAAGTGATTAAAAAATTAATGGTTTTATGCAACAACATTTCATGAAATAACATTAAACAAAACACTAGACCATCCTTCATTCTTGGATAAACTTTGTTTTGAAATAACCAAATATGTTGATTAAAATGCATACATTTGCAATGCAGGTGAATAAAAATGCAAATGAAAGAAATGTCCAGAAATGTTTGGAAAAAAGTTTGGATGAAGGTGGTCTGCTCAGAAAAAACGTTTTTGCAACAACATTTTGTATTAGTGGCTAACTAAGTTCAACTACTAGTAAACAAAAAAAAAGTAAGGATTTTCTTCAGCAAACAAATCTAACCAAGTTATTTATCAACAACATTATAAGTAGATATTCAATAAAGTTATGTCTTTTTCAGTTTTACTTACACACAGTCATGTCTTGATGTTGGGTCTCGTTCAATTCCTAAAAACAAGCTTGGTGCTAAACTTAAAAGTATTCTTAATACAATTGAAAATCACATAATTATGTGATTTCATATTGTGAGGGGGTCAGTTTCCAATCTTAAAGAGGCCAGTTTCCATATCTAACAACATCAGAATTACAGAGCTGTTTAAAAAGGAGCTGCGATTTCTCCTGCCAAAGAGTTCGGCAGATTTGAGTAATTTTTACGGAATTGCCGGGAATTTTGTCTTAATGGTAAAGTAATCTTAAAGCATTGTTTTGACGCCAATATAGAGAAAGTTTTGCATATTTGGAATACCGCAGTTAATTTGGATTACCATAAAATGCTTATTTATTTAGAAAATATATTAATATTAAATTTATATAATAAAAAATCATTCATACGAGCTTTTGGCTAATCTCTAGAAAAAAAAAAAAAAAAACGAACGTTTTAAATCTTTTAAACAAAAATTTTTCTTATATTAGGTTTAATTGCTTTATTAATTTGATTTTTAATAGTTGCGTGTAATAAATTAATATGCATATATTTAAACATTTATATGATTACATGACATATATTTTCAAGAGTTAACCAAAACAAGTAAGTTACCACTTACTTGTTTTGGTTTGTCGACGATTAACCCTAACTGCTCACGAAAACGCTTCTGTACCAAGGTCTTCTTCTGTTTCTTTTCTCGTTTTTTTTCTTCACCTTTAGCTGACCATGTTTGCAAAGACAGGTTGTAGGAAATATGTAATATCATTTCCATACACCAAATCCAGGCATGTAATGTCGACAGTCCATATTGATACGAACTTTCATCTTCAGGCCTAGCAGACACTTTAGTCAAATCATTCATTTGTTGTGGAGTAGCTCCACATATTGTACATGTAGACGCAGAAGGCGTATCCGTTAATACCTGAGCCATTTTCCATCTATCATTGTTAAAAAAAGTTCATGTTTCAATTGTATTCCTTTACAACTTCTGTTAATTATAGATGCCTGTAAAGAGTATATTTGGCTTTTTATTTCATCTACAACAATTTTAGTTTTTTCAGGAGTCTCTTTGCAAAATTCTATGCATATAGGTCGACAAAAAAGTACAGACGAAGGAGCCGGATTTTACCAAACAACTGTGCCAGTTACTTCATCAACTAATTTGACTGGTACTAAAGAACTAATAAATAAACTTGCATCAGAAATAAGTTCAGATTCCATCGGTAGTTTCCGCTTGTGCTCGCTTTGGCCAGAGGAGCCATCACAACCCCATTTACTATACAAAATTAATTGTTTAAACTTATTATTGTATACGGAATCTATAGTCAAAATTCTATCTACAGTGTGATCGAATAAATCTTGCAGTTCCATAAATTTTGCATGTGTGCTTCTTAGTTTCTATTGCAAAAGATGGTGGATAGGAAGTTTGTTGAATTTCTTGCAACTTGTAATACGGTGGAAATATGGAACAGTTTTTTTCGTCTGTCAACTTCCTCAAGTATAAATATTGTGCTTTAGTTAAATCTAAATCAACAAACACGCTGAGTACTTCTTCATCTGTCAGTAAAACGTCTGTGTTTTCCATAAAACTCGAGACAGAAACCTTTTTTTTTTTCGGCAATCCTTAATGCTTCCACAATCTTTGCTTCTGTTTCTTCTCCTATTGAACAAATGCACGCTTTTCAAATGATGTAAATGGCATGGGGTCTGTTATTGCGTTTTTCGATTTTGGTAAAAATTAACTATATTCCGAATCTAACCAATTACTGTTGTTAGATAAAAAAGCGTCCACTTTCCGTGACGCCTTGGTCCACCGTTTATTAAACGACAGAATAATGTTCCTTTGAATATCACTAACAATGAAACACAAACTATTTTGAAAAACCTGATAATTTTCTTTTAAAATTATTGATAGTGTCTCAGTTGTTCTTCCTCCATTAATACAGGAAAGTAACAGTAGACCTTTCGAACACTTAAAAGCTGTCATTTTAAAAAGTATTTAATTTCCGCTGTGAATTTGTTGCAGTTATATAAATATTTTAACTCTTTATATATCATTTTTTAAACGACGCAGTGTTTACAAATTGCAAATAAAGTTTTCACCCCAAAATGCAAAAATAATTGAATGTATGTCCATCAAAATTAATTCTCAAGAAAAATCGGACAAAAAAAACTTTTGTTTAAACAGATAGTCTGAAACCACGATAAAAAGCGGTTTTTTGTTTTCTAACTTTTATTACTTTTTTATCTATAACTTTATAAACCGCACGTATCTGCACCTGATTTTTGATAAATCATTTTTATAGACACCTAAGCTACTAATTAGTTATAAAAATAAAGCGTTGGGAAGCGTCGGTGACTGCCAAAATTATCAGTGAACTTTAAGATTTTTTTCTTCTTTCTTACTTTATAGTTCAATTAATTATTTGCCATATAATTAAAAAGATGAATTTGTTCTAAATTCTCCATAACATGATGCTTTCAAGAATATATATTACTTTATACTTATTCATAAAAAGTTTTACAGAAAATAACTTTTAAAGTTATGAAGCAAATAAGTTTAAATTAAAAAATTTCAAAAATATGAAACGGTAGGGCTTCAAAATTGATCTTTTTACAAAAAATTAGGTAAAATTCCTACATTATAGTTAAGATTGACTATTAAACTATTAAAAAATATATATATATAAAATTACAGTAGTGAAATTGAAATTTGAAAAAAAAAAACATTTATGGTACGATTTGTAGTACTATTTTCCACTGCGCGACGTGCCGAAGTTTTAAATCTTTGTTTTCAAAATAATATTGTTTGTCTGGTAAAAAAAATCGTTGAATTTATGATAAAATAATGTTTATTATTGACTGTAAAACTCGGTGGATGTAGTGTTAAGGTGTTTTGGTTAGAATGCTACTGGTGACTTTGTGAAAATAGACAAAAGTAGTTCACTTGTGCACTTAATAAATTATAATACACCTTTGGAAAGATGAGTTAATAAGAGGCTATTCATTTTTTAAAAAGAAAATGATTTGAAGCTTAAATCTAAAACATATTTTTCAAAAATTTGTTTAAGTTATTTGATTGAGTTTAAGAACGATCAAATATCAAATAAAATGACTTAGCCTCCCCAATCACAAGATCTCTCTCCTATCGAACTTTTATGGGAGGACTTAAAAGTAATGTCAAAAACTAATGCCTAGTGATGCATAAGATGTGGAAAAAACTTGTTAGTTAATGGCATAAAATTGACTTCGACAAATTGGATAAGTCGTTAAATAGAATGCCAAAAATATGTTTGGCGTATATTGTCGCTAAGCGTGATTAAAAGGCAAGTAAATTATAAACTAATCTAATCGGACTTTTATTAATTTTTTGTAAACCTAATAAAAAGGAAGATATAAAATATAATTCAGGTAGACTTTGCTAACAGTTTCTCTCCCAATAGTAAGTAAAACTATGATATCTTATTCGATTAATTAATTCGAGTGATTATGGATGGTAGTGTTTATACAGTGACGCTCAAAAGTGAGTTGACATGCGAATATTTTGTTAAAAATTTGCTGTATCGCAATCAAAAACCAAAAAGAAAAGCAAAATATTGCGAAATTTTCTTCGAGATACAGTTACTTACTAAAAGTATTACAAAAATAGCAAAAAATATAAATAGACAAGTTAATATATCAATTTGGCTAAATCCAAAAGTCTGTTGACAAGTGTTTTTTTAATATGTAATCAGCGGTAAGTTAATGAAATAAGCAGAGTAAGTTAATGAAATAAGCAGGGTAAGTTAATGAAATAAGCAGAATAATAGCTTAATTAAGTTAAATAATATTTTAAATAAGCATTTTAAATGTCATTTGTTTTGAACAGCATATTGATGAAATAAACATTTTTGAGATAGCACACCGTGAAACTTCGACTGATACCAGGATTGAAATTTATCTTTTAGTTAAGGAGGAAGAAAAGTCATTGAGAGAAGAAGCAAAGATATTTGGATTGAGTGCGGAAGGTGTAAGGATGATCGTTAAGCGAATGAACCAGCGCCAAACGGCAAAAAATTCAATCAAATCAGGTCGACCAAGGAAGACAACTGCAAGAGATGATAGACTGATCGTTAGAACATCAGTTGAAACGCCAAACATGAGTTCAATAGAACTTAAAAACGAATTAAATTTGGTAATTAGTCCTCAAACAATTATAAGACGTCTCGATGATGTTGGGTTATACGGTAGAGCGATGCGAAAAAAACCATTCATCTCTATAAATAATCGAAGAAAAAGGCTGGCGTTTGCTAAAATGCATATAAAGTTGTCGAAGTCTGGAAATCTGCAAATTGGACAGACGAATGCAAGTTTGAACTCCAATCGACAAAGAGAAGAAGAACAGTCTTCAGAAAAAAGAATCAGGAGTTTTTAATGCAAAATATGATATCTACAGTCAAGTATGGTGGTGGGTCGGTGATGCTGTGGGGTTCTATTTCATGGAACGGCCCTGGTATTATCGAGTTGATCAATGGTAAGATGACCAAAAAAGTCATCTTACCATTGATCATACTCGATAATATCTCGACATTGTACAGCGAAACGCCTTTGTTTCTGCAGCAAAATTAAGGATCAAGGACAATTATATCTGGCAGGAGGATAATGATCCAAAACATACAGCAAAGATCGTGAAAGATTGGTTCGCTGATCATGAAATTTTTAAGTTCGATTAGCCTGCTCAATCGCCAGATTTAAATATAATCGAAAATATATGAGAATACTTGGATATAACTATTCCTCAAAACGAAAGAAAGTCAAAAAATGACAATTTACAACAATCACACGTCATTAGGAAGAAATTGACATTAATTTCATTCAAAAATTAGTACTTTCGATACCAAAACGCTTGCAAGCTGTGATCAATGCTAAAGGCGGACTAACAAAATATTAAATGGATTGCGTTTGCACCAAAATAACAAAACTGTTTTGTTTAAACTTGTGTTCTTTTGGCTGTCAACAAACTTTTGAGCAACCTCTTTTTGCGCTTTACCTAATTTTTTGTCGTTTTAACGTTAATCGACTGCTGTTTTATTTTTATTATTTTTTACATTTTTCAAATATATATATATATATATATATATATATATATATATATATATATATATATATATATATATATATATATATATATATATATATATATAAATATATATATATATATATATATATATATATATATATATATATATATATATATATATATATATATATATATATATATATATATATATATATATATATATATATATATATATATATATATATATATAGTGCTTTTTTTCTCCTAGAACTTACCGAAATGGCGTTCCGGCGCCTTTTTTTTTACATAAATATAAACATTTTATTCTCCTGTATGTTTATATAAGGAACTTAGTTTTTAAATCGTAAACATTTTTAGTTCAAAAAAAGTTGTATTTAAATTTCTTTAAATTGAAAATGCAAATAAGAGTCAAGTAAAAGATTTTTTGCAGATTTGAAAATATCAGAATTTTTTGTTTTGTAGCCGTTAGTAAAAGCTAAAATTGCTTGAGAAGAATTTTCTTTAACTTATTTTTTTAATAGCGTTTTTATGACGCTAACGTGTTTTTTTTGTTCGAATATTATTCCCACAAGATGGTCGTCCATAAATTACGCCACGCTTTAGGAGGATAACTTAATTGGTATATTTAAAAAGTAATATAAAAATACCAATTAAATTAGCTACGTTAGAAAATATTTGATTAGAAAGAGTCTGCTTGACATCAAGCTCAATTAAAGATGGTAGAAGAAATGTTATTCTATGCAACAATAATATTATCTAAGCAACAAGATAAGAAGAAGAAAAATTTAATCTTTGCAACGAGAAAAGCAAAAGTACTTAATAAGAAACGTTTGCATTAACATTATCAAACGTATGCATTAGTATTGTCAATCATATAGGTAACGAATTGAGGAAAAAATTATTCGCACAAGTCATAAAATCAATTTTTTATTTTTATTTTTGTTATTTAGGTGCCCCAAGAAGACCTAACGGTCTTGTCACAGAGTACCGCGGAAGTGCATTTAACTAGGAAGTTCACGCCTCCTTCCTTACCGTGACGCGAAAATCAATGAGTAAGTTAAGTTTTGTTAATGGCCGACCTACTGACAGTAGGCGATACTATTAGCGAGATTTTAAGTATTAATAGGTTCAAATCATTTCTTGATAAACTTTACGTCGTATATCATGCTTTTTCCAAAAATAACAGAGAGTTACATTTGCATAATTAGATAATTTTAAGCTGTTAAAACTGACCAAATTTTAAATACACGATGATTATCATCTAGTTTCTATTCGGTTTTTGCGGTGAGGGAAAATTATGAAGCGCTGATGAATTGTTTTGAAAAAGTGATGATGGATCCTACAAGGTACAAAAATGAGAAATCCACTTATGAGGGTTTGTAAAAGAAAATTACATCTACTAAGTTTTAAATGGATCTAGTTTGATGATCTCCAAGAATTGTGGGAATTTAGTTTGGACCTTCAAGACCGCAACATTGATATGTACAAAGCAAATGATAAAAAAAAGTACTTGTACAAGTATTCGAACTAAGTAGAAAAAATGGTGGTCTCTATTACAAATTTGCTTCAGTGTCTGCACAGAGTCCCCGTTCTTATGGAGTTTTCTCCACTATAAAAATTTCAAAAATGATTCGACTAAAACTAAAAGATTCAATTGAGAAAAAGTTTCTTGCTAACAAAGATGTCGAATTAGCAAAATGGACTCGCATCTTACACAAAAAAAAAAAAGGAAAAAAAAATAACACTCTGGTGAAATTTGGAGAAACTAAAATAAGAAATCTGTCAATAAGACTACAATTAATTGAAATAGAAATGATTCTTGGATTCCATATTTTTATTCATTAAATTAGAAGGACCACTGCTTACCACCAGCGACTATACATATGTACAATTTTTAATTACAAATTCAATTGTTAACTTCTGCTTTATTTTTGTCATTTAAAGAAAAAAGGTGAGATCCGGCACCTTTTTTTCTAGAAAAAAAGCATTATATATATATATATATATATATATATATATATATATATATATATATATATATATATATATATATATATATATATATATATATATATATATATATATATATATATATATATATATATATATATATATATATATATATATATATATATATATATATATATATATATCTTAGATTAGCATAATTATTTGATTAAAAAAAAAATGTGTAATACTCTGATATATATGATTTCAGCATAACGGGTTATTTATTAATTTATTATATTATTGTTAACATGCTATGTTATTATATTGCATATGGCGTGTAAAGAAAGATAAATTAGGCGTAAAATCGTCAAAAGAAAATTAAAAACAATCTTACTAGTTTTCAAACAGTTGAACGAATTCTTTAAAACTTTATTTGAAGCTCTACCAAAAGTAGACTAAGATACAGTTTTTCTAATAAAATAAATAACTTTACTTCAACAAAAGCATTTATTATATTTGTATTTATTAATCACCCACTGTTTATAATACAAGGTAAATTATTGTAAAGTTACATTTTTAAAAAAGAAATAAGTTTATCTTGGAATATTTACTTCAAGAATATCTTTGAAGATTTTCCTCTGCTCCAATGAGTTCCAGAACTCAAAAGTTTAACCTTTGAAGATCTTTTTTAGGAATTATATTTTTTAACACAATAATTATATTTTTAACACTATAATGAATCTAATTAAAATAGTCGTTTTTTAAATGGCATCTTTGATAGATCTAATAATCTTTATAAATTTCCGTTACACATACTGACATATGCATTATGGTTTATTTTTTAAATATAACGGGTATGAACCTTAAATAAAGACAGCCAGTACTTAAAACTTAATTGGGAATAAACTTCGATATTTAGAAATGTTTTTGTTTTCATCGATGTGATTTTGAAATACTTTTTAAAATGAAATCATTTTTTTTAAAAAACACACAAACCTCCTTTTTTTTTCTTCTCTAAATTGACACTATCTGCTAGACTGACAAAGGTACAATAAAAAATAAATATACACCAGCGCACAGTGAGCCCCACATTCCGCCCCACTATATATAATAATTATTATCACTATTATCTTAAACGTTTTTACATTTCAAAAACAAAACAAACTTAAAACAAAATTGATGCAGAATGAAAAATACGTAAGTATTGCTCTTTAGATACGATATGTATATTTTGGATTGGGCTTTTGAGAACTACCAACGGTAAAATATTTTACTCAAACCCAAAACGTAATCACATAAATCTAAATAACTACACTATAAAAACGATACCATCGAAAATAAGTAAAATAGAAATGGTTTGGAAAACAATTTTTCATAAACTAAAGGTTTTTATCAAAACCAGTAAATTTTTTTTGTATTTTAGAATGTTTTGTTAATATAAAGAACTTTTGAAATCGGAAAACAAAAGACGAGGCGTTAAAAATTTTCAATTAAGTCTGAGAAAAAAAGAGTACAAGTGAGCTGATTAAATGGTTGCTCATCTTTGTCATTAAAAAAGTTTAAAATGGATAACGAGGAAACAAAAAATACCAAAAACACGTGGGTAAGATGTATAAACTTGTGAAGTAGACAAAGATTAAAATAAATAAATAAGTAAACAAGAATACACGTGAAAAAATCAAATTTGGCTTAAGCATAAGAAGATGTCGGCCTACATGCGTCAAGGCGTCTGTCTAGAAAAAAGTAATGAAATAAACAAACTAAAAACATCTGAAAATAAAATGCGAGAAACGAGTTTTTAGAAAATTAAAAGAAAGTGTTTTAAATATTAAACAAAATTTCCTTTAAAAAATAAAAACTAAATAAAATAAGTATTGTTTAGGAATTGGTAACAATAAATTTGTCAAATAGTTTTGGTAATGATATTTTTAATAATAAAAATTCAAATAAATTCCGAATAGACTGAAAAAGGGGTAAAACGAGGAAATCGAAAAAGGGTGAAGAGCGGTTAGAAAGTGCTGTATACACACAGCTCTGTATATTTATAAAAACAAATTTATATTTATAAAAAAATATATATTCAACGAAAATAGCTTAATGATTTCATCCATGGAATAATAAATGTAGTTTATATCACAAAATGATATAAACTACATATATGGCTCGAAAAGTCAATTCAATTTAGAATAAAGTATTTCTAATGACTATTAAGTGAATTTTTTTTTTTACATTTTTTCTATATTCTTACGTAAGTGATTTTTTTTGCTTGTTTGCATTGTTTCAAATAATTTAAAATGTAACTGAAGAACAAGAAAAGTAAGTTAAAAATGTATCTCAGTAACCTAAGTAACTTAAAGATGTAGTGTTTTAAAACTTCGTATAAATGTATAGCAGCGACTTTAAAATGAATCTTGAAATAAAATTTGAAACATAGCTCAAAGCATTTTTTCCACTTATACTAATAAAAAACTGTATATACTGTATATACCCTTCGTTTTACTCAGGCTATGACAGAGAGTGGATATTCCTTTCGGTGTAATACTATTTACCACCTATGTTTGACATTTACTGGTACATATATTGTTTTGTTGGTATATAAACACATGTTAAAATTTTCTTTATGTTGATTTGCGTTGTCCATTACAGCAATATGTCAGGTTTGGGTTTTCATTGTTAGTTACAACCATATGACTGAAAGTTTAACTTATTTTTTTTTAATGTCAAATAAACGAAAAAATAAAAAATAATAAATAAAATTAGTATTATTAGATATTTGCGTTTTTTACTACTAAAATTCATACAGAAAAAAAAATTAATTAAATTTACAAATATATATTTAAAAAAAATCCTATTAAATAAAATATTTTTATCATTAAAACCATTATATTGCTCACATGTAAACATGTGACATAAAAATATATGGCTTATAAACATATGACCAGAGTTTACGAGC
Organism: Hydra vulgaris; assembly: GCF_022113875.1. NCBI lineage: Eukaryota > Metazoa > Cnidaria > Hydrozoa > Anthoathecata > Hydridae > Hydra > Hydra vulgaris. The sequence goes on along the minus strand of NC_061163.1, from coordinate 13,081,776 downwards.
CGAGTACTACGCAAAAAAAGAGTATGTAAATGAAGTGAAATGAGGAAGGCACCCTAATATTGTCTAGTAACATTTTAAGATTATTTGAATAAAAATTGTTTGCCAAACAACTAGTATTTTTGTTTTACGTTTTTGTGTATTCCAAATTTAAGATTGCGGAAAAAGCAAAACTATTGGCGGATTTTTTGCCTACAACCTCCAAAAGAAATGTAAAATTTTTACAACGTTTGTTTTTAAATTAAAAAACCGAGTGGTTTTCTTTTAAAACTAACAAAATAGAAGATTCATATTTAAAAAATAAAAGTTTTATTCTATATAAATTCTAAATTTTACTTCCATGCTTTGGACAAAAAAATCATTTTAACAACAAAATATAAAAGTTGTTAGTTTTTGATGGAGAGTTTGATATTTTGTCACCCCTCCGTCAAAAAGTTTGATACCTTGAGCAAATCATTCGTTACGACATCAATTTTTGATCATAGGATTAAATTCTTAATTTTAGTCATGATATTGCAAAAACTTTTAAAAAATGCGAAATCTTCTAAAACTCATTGAAAATTTAGAAAAATTTATTAATTTTGTTCTCACGCATCACGCTTACGTTAAACTTGTTCTCCATTCAGAACTATTTGCGCTTAGGAGGAACGGAAGAGTTCTTTGAGCATGCGCAAAAAATTCTGATTGGAGAACGGGTTTAAAAAAACTGTTTGCGCATGCTCAAAGAACTTTTCCGCTTCTCCAAAGCGCAAAAAGTTCTGAATGGAGAACGGGCTTTAGCTGTACTTACGTCGCACTGTGAGTCCAAATCGCGAAAATGTGGCCTAAGCTATTTTTCCGAATTTTTTTATTTACTTATTTTTTTCTATAAACGGATCAGAGCTGTACTTAAACACAAAATAGATTGGTTTTCTGTAGTGGAACTTAAAGATACATTGTTTTTAGAAAATATTTATTTTAAAGAGTATATCCAGAAGATTTTTTAATTATTATTTTATATTCAAAGTGTAGTACATACTCAAACAGTCTAATCTAACATTTTAAAGTAGATATTATCATAGTAAGAGATTTTAATGAAACATTCAGATTTTTACTAGATTGTTTATTTCACTTGGTTTTGAAAAACAATCGTTGAACGATAAATTATAAAAGAATTTTTGTTATTATTAATTAAAAATGAAAAGATAAGAACTTATAAACATAATTGAAGAAGTTGGTACAAATAATGCGAACTTGCAAGCCATTTTAAAAGCTGAGGTTTTACGTGCAAAAGCTGCTATTTTACGTGCAAAATCTAGTAATGGAAAATCTAATTTGGGAAAGAAAATTAAGCTACTTTCTGAAAATAAAAATGAAACAAACCAAAGTGATAAACATCAACCAATTATGATGTCTGCAGATCAAACTTTATGGCTTAAAATTCATTGTGATTTGAGTGATTTACAATATCAGATAATTAGAAACTCATCTCTAGTGCAAAATGTCAACATTTATCCTCCATTAAAAACAATCCTTAAGTCAAAAGCAGATTGTTATCCAGAGGATTTGCTTATTACAGAAACGTCTGTAAATTGTAGTTTACAGAACATGATTAACCATACTTTGTCTTGAATTTTAAAACTAAATTATGAGCTGCTTCAGAATTTAGATGAAACTGTAACCCATGGGGTATTTAATTTGAAATGTAGTATGGACGGGTCATCTTTGCAGAGTATTTATAATCAAAGATTTGACTATACTGATCTTTCTACTGGAGTGCAGAATGAACAGTCTATGTTTCAAACTGCAATAGTTCCTTTAAAATTAAGAATTAGGGATTCAAACATCTGGAATAATCTAAAGCCATCCAGTCCTCATTTTTGTAGACCTCTTCAATTAAAATACCAAAAAGAAACAAATGAACTTATTGCAGAAGAAGAAATTAAGCTTAGGAAACAAATTGAAAATCTACAAGACTATATTTTAAATTTAGATCTCTGTAATAAAAAGCACTGTTTGATAGAAATAAAAATTGTTGTTGACTTAACTATGGTTGATGGCAAGTCTGTAAATGTTATCATGGTTTTGAAATCATGGTAATCGTGCAATGTTTGTTTTGCAAAACCAAGTGAAATGAACAACTTTAGTAAACATCAGGATGTTTATTCCTGATGAAAAATGTTTTACTATGGGAATATCTACTTTACATTTTTAGATTAGACTTTTTGAGTATGTGTTTCACTTAGGCTATAAAATGAAAATTAAAAAGTATCAAGCAAGATCAAAAGAACATAAGCTTTCTGTTATTGAGCAAAAAATTGAAATTCAGAATTGTTTTAGAAGTGAGCTTAGTCTTGTTGTTGATATGCCAAAACATGGCTATGGTTCCTCAAACACAGGAAATACAGCGATATATATATATATATACATATATATATATATATATATATATATATATATATATATATATATATATATATTTATATATATTTATTTATATATATATATATATATATATATATATATATATATATATATATATATATATATAGTTTTAGTATATATATAAATATATAGTTTTAATATTTATATATATAAATAATATATACAGTGGCAGGTTTTAGGGGGGGGGGGACCATGGGGTAGTAGCCCCTCACTCCTTGGGTCTTATTTTCAGAAATTTCTCTTTTGTAAATTGACTATTATATAGAATTGGACTATTATACTGACGAATAAAATTGACTATTAGAGGTAAATATACATATATGAACTTAATTATTACACTAACGTACAAAAAGTTAGAAAAGAAAGTCACTTATAAATGAAAAGATGCGGACCTTTTTTTTTTTTTTTTTTAGACCATTTTTTTTAGACCATATATATATATAGTGGCTTAGGAATATCCAAAAAGTGTGGGGGGGGGCGGAAATTAAGGGCTGAGGCAGCACATCCGCCTTCCCTGTTCCTACGTCAGTTAACGCAATATTTTCTTTAATTTTTGTAAGTCACAAGATATTATAATAATGCTAAAAATTTTTGTTATTGTAGTTAGTTTTGTTTTTGTTTATAAGATTCTCCTCCCGCCCCCTGGTTTATCTAGCGTCCTTCTGAAATAATCGACCATAAATCGAAATGGAGCAAGTTGGAGCAGCTAGAAATTTCATATTTGTGTACTCAATACATTCATAATAATGTGGTAAAAATTTAGATGTTCTAAATTAACAAAATAATAATTATTTTGAAATACTTTTGAAAATCGACTTTTGGCCACATTTTTGCCATTTGGACTCATAGTGGGTCGATTCGCAGTTATAGTGTTTACACTTACGTCGATACAAAGTTATGGCGTTTGCACTTACGTCGATTCGCATTTATGCTGCTTGCACTTAGGCAATTTCCCTCTTTAAAAATACTTTTAAACAGGGCAAAAACATTTAAAAGTACTGACTCAATACTTTTAACTGTTTTCAACTTTAAACTGCTTAAATACTAAATTCTTTTAAACATTTTAAAATCTAAATACGTTTAAACAAACGATACTTTTAAAAAAGAAAAACATTTGTGACAAAACCGTAACTTTTTCTAAATTGTCAAAATCCGGTAGTGAATAATATAAAACGCAACTTTGATGTCAAATTATTAACATTTGCACCTAATTAAATATTAAACGCTTTTTAACTTAAAAATATATATTGATAGCTTTAATTTCTTTCGACGGCAGCAGGCTAAAATTTTGCCGATAGTTTTGTGACGGCCGCAAGTTGGGAGGCAGAAAGCAGTGAGTAAAAACAAAAAAAGAAAAAATTTTTTCAAATTATCTTTTAAGATAATTATTGGTAGACAACCGTCAATCGCTACGGAAGAAAAATAATAACATTATAATTCTTTCCATTTAAAACTATTTTTTTTGTTTTACTTTATTTTTTGTAAATATTTTTTTTAATATGAACCATATTAAATAATTGTTCATTAATTTTTTGATACCTAAAAAAAATGCAAATTTGCTGTTGCCAAGATACAAAATGCAATTACAGAATAAATACAGAAGTCCAAAATATTGTGATGTTAAAAAATATATAAGGGCAAAAAACTTTACAAAATATTTATAAGAATTTACGATGGAAAGCAGTAATTGGAAATTAAATACTTGAATGCTATAAAAAGCGCTTATTAACTCATTTATTCTCAAATTACTAAAACCCATATTTTATCTTAGTTAGAACTAAGTTAGACTCTAGAAGGTTTTAAAAAATTGTGTCAGCATTTATTTCACCAAATTTGCTTACATACGCTTCTGAAACAACAAGAACCAACTTGTCTAATTTGTCGACATGAAATACATACAACAGAACAAAACATTTTATATTCACTGAATAACATAAAATTAGTTGCTGAATGTGTTAAGCGAAATGACAATGGGGTGGCTCCGGCGCAAAGTCTAAGGATCAAATATAAGTTAGCTTTCAATTGGATTTGCAGGGGAAACTAAAATTTTTTCGGAAGATGTGGTTTTAAACCAAAAAAATTGTCTGAAGAATGAAAACAAAAATATAATTACAATTTATTAAAACAAAAATATGAAGACAATTTAATATTAGCGTCAGCTCAACAACAATCGCCAATTACCTCAAAGGCAGATTGTTTTCATTAAAAAAAGTGCACAAAATATTTCTTCAAGAAACTTTAGCGAAAACATGCAAAAATAAGCTAAAGATGTTAGAAACATGTTAGAAACAAACAAATCACAAATGGTCATCAGATAGTTTGGTTGGATGAAACAAATTTTAATTTAAAAAAAAAAACAAACAAACGAAGACGTGCCAAATTGGAACAAAGAGCAACAATTAAAGTATCTAATTTAAAAGATGCAAACATACATTTGATTGCAGTAATATCAACAACAAATGTCGTCATGATGTAAACTCGCAGAGGATCATTTAATGCAGAATAACATTAAAATGCAATTTATATTTCATTGTGAATTTAGTCCTGGGATTGTGGAACAACGAATGTAGTATGTGCGGCCGTGGCGTAGTGGTTAGAGCGCTTGCTTTATAAGCAGGAGATCCAGGTTCGAAACGAGCTTTGAAATATTTCGCGTAACGGTAAGAAAGGAGGCGTAAACTTTCTGGTTCCGCGGTGCTCTGTGACAAGACCGTTAGGTCTTCTTGGGGCACTTAAAATAACAAATGAAAAAATAAAAAAAAAAAAATCTGGAGAGAATCAAAAATACAATAATAGATTGAGTACGTGCTGCTTAA
>NC_061163.1:13044039-13071539 GCF_022113875.1 Hydra vulgaris | reverse complement strand
ATATGTTTCTGTGGTTTTTCAAATTAGATTTTTTGTGACAATTAAGTTAATATGTAACTAAAAATATTAAAGTCAAAAAAAAAATTAAAAATTAAAAAAAAAAAAAAAATTATTTTGAGATATTGGACCCAAAGTTGGGTCATAAATACTAGTTGCTTTATTAGTTTTTAAGTGTGTTCTCTTCATATTTCAACAATTCAAGTACATTTATTAGGTTCAACATCAAAAAAAAAAAAAATTATAAATGTTTATTTTAATATTTTTAAGGACCCCTTTGTTACGACTTAGGGTTTATTAATAGTAATGAGGCAATTGCTTAGGATATTAAACAGCATACTGAGTACTGTCTATGCCTTGAGTCAAGTTCTTTAACAAATTTAAAAAAAATTAAGTACCAAAAACACAAAAAACCATTGTCATTGTCAAGTCCTCTAAACCTATCATTTACAAATATTCGTGGTCTTCGAAGTAACTTTTCCTCTGTTGAGTCTTATCTCTTGCAAAGTTCACCAGACCTACTTGTTCTTTGTGAGACTAATTTGAGTTCAGCTGTCTCATCTTGTGATCTTAGTGTTGATGGTTATCTTCCTTTAATTCGTAAATATTCCAATAGTCACATGGTTGGTCTGGGCATTTACGTTTATAAGAATTCACCCATTTGTTGGAAAACTAGGTTTGAATCCACAGACTATTCTATTATGTGCTTTCGTTTTGCATTACTTCACTCTATCACCTTTCTCTTTGTTCTATATTGTTCTCCTTCATCTCAATACTGCACTCTTCTTGATGTTATTTCTGATCAAATTGACCAAGCCCTCTCTCTTTATCCATCAGCCAATATTGTTGCTCTTGGAGACTTTAATACTTATCACACCAAATGGCTTGGTTCTAGTGTCAGTGATTATGTAGGGGTTAAAGCCCTCAGCTTTTGCCTTTCTCAATTCCTAACTCAAATAGTCAACTTTTCCACTCGCTTTCCAGACAACCGAAATCATTTACCTTCTCTACTTATTCTCGACCTATGTCTTGTTTCTGATCCTAGTCAGTGCTCAGTTTCTCCACATTTACCCTTAGGTGCTTCTGATCACGTTTTGATCTCTCTAAAACTATCATCTCATTCTTCTTTATCATCTGAATCCCCCTATCATTGTACCTCTTACAACTACCTTTAAGCTGACTGGGACTCTTTCCGTGATTTTCTTCGTGATGGCCCTTGGGTAGAAATATTTGTCTTCCTGCTGAGAAATGTGCCTCTTACATAACTTAATGGATTCAGGCTTGCGTGGAATCTTTTATCCCCTTTTGATGATTCCAGGTCAAGTCTCACTCTTCTCCTTGGTTTTCCTCACATTGTGCTGCTACAATTTCCAATCAAAACTGTTACTTCCATATCTATCAGCAAAACAATAACGTCAAAGCCCGCTATTCTCAGGTCATGAAATCTCATATTTCATCACAAAAATTAGGCTCTTGTGACTTCTAGAGAATCCTTAATAGTATCAATAATAAAGGTAACTCTGTTAATCCTCATCTCTTGTATGGGTCAGACGTCACCTCACCTAAAGACAAAGCTGAATTGTTTGCTAAGAACTTTTCATCAATATTATCTCTTGATTCCACTAGTTGCTTTCTACCTGATTTAGTCGTCAAACAGGTTGATCCATTGCTTGACAATTGTATCATTTCAGCTTCTTGACATTTCTAAAACTTTTGATAAAGTTTGGCATGCTGGTCTTCTCCATAAGCTTTCTTCTTATGGTGTATTTGATAACATCTTTAAGATTATTGAGTCTTTCCTTTCTAATCGTAGTATAAAAGTTCTTTATATTCTGTAACTTCAGGGGTTCTTTAAGGTTCAATTCTTGGCCCTATACTCTTTTTAATTTAAATTAACGATTTTCCAGATACTTTCACATCTAAGGTGGCATTGTTTGCTGATGATACTACCATTTATTCTTGTCATGATAAGAAGCCAACAATCTCTGATTGCTTGGAAGAGGCATTTCAGTTTAAAAAAGGGTCTCACTTCTGCCACAGCATGGGGCTCACAGTGGCTGGTGAACTTTAATTCAAATATAAATCAATTTTTTCAGCCAATCGTTATCGCAATAATTAAGATCTTCCTATATTTATAAACAATAATGAGTCATCTTCCCTTCATCTTCTAAGATTAACTCTTACTTCTTTGAAACCGTATATCAAATCCGTTGCAAAATTAGCATTTGCTTCTTTTCTCCATCTCTATAAATCTCAAATCCGACCTTGAATGGAATACTGATGCCATATCTGGGGCAGATCTTCTAATGATGCCCTTTCTCTTTTAGACAAAGTGCAAAAATGCATTGTAAACATAGTTGGACCTGCTCTTACAGCCAACCTCCAGCCATTATCACATTGTCTTAATGTTGCTTCTCTTTCTCTTTTCTATAAATACATTAATGGGCACTGCTCTAAAGAACAAGCGTCTTTTGTGCCATCTACTCAAATTCATTCTTGTGTTACTCGTCATTCAATTAAGTCTCATTCTATACTTGATTTGAGTATAGTGTATCAATTGTTACTAAAATTTTTAAAAAAATGTTATTCACCTCTCAAAGGCTGAGAGGGTCACTACAGTCAACGAGGTTACTTTATTGTGATGACAACCCATTCTCAACTCTTTAATTACAAAACTGGTACCTTAAATAACAAGCTGTTGTACTGAGAAACTTGAGTGTGGTGACCCTACCACATTGTACCAGGGATGTGGTAGGGATCAAACTCGGAACTTCTTGCTTATGAAGCGAGTGCTCTACCATAACGTTATTACCACATTTTGGTTTACAATTATTTGATTTATATTAGTTATATGATTAGATTTATTACAGCAAAATTCTATAATATTTTGATTGAAATATCATACCAGTTTTAATTTAATTTTTTCTTTACATATGTTATATAACTTTTAAGTTATTTAGCAAATAATAATAAAAAAATTTTATTAACTAGTTTTAAGAATAAATTTTATGCCTTAAATATATATATATTTTTAAATATATATATTTTCTCTCTTAAACTTTTTCAATCTTTAAAATTTTTGCAATTCAAAATTAAAATTGCACAAAAATAAAAAAAACTTGAAACTTATTTTTCACTATTGCCATTGAATATGTATTATTATAAATAATATTAAAATATCTATAATCATGTTTATATTGCTACCCTGATATTTAAATAACTAAAACATTTTTAGAGTAATATAGAACATAAGTTAAGTTTAGTTTATGTTTTAGACTAAAGCATGCAATTCTACAATGAAATGATATGTTGATTATTGTAATTTGTTGAAAGTATGACATCAAGAAGGTAACAATTAGATTTAAAAAATAAAGATCAAAGGACAAAATTTATAATTTTTTAAACTTTTTAGAAGTTTGTTTATTTATCAATTAAACTCTATTTTTTAATAGTATTTAGAAATTAATAATTATTTTATTCTACAAAAGGTTTATAAATTTTGTTAAAATAAATAAAAGTTATAAATAATCTAAGTTATAAATCTGTTGTTTTCTTGCTCTATAAACTTTATCTTTTCTTTTCTAGCAACTTCCAACTCTTATAGTAGTTGCTTGCAGCCTTGTTAAAACTGTACTTCTTGGGTATATTTGCAAATGTTTAAGTGTTTGTTACAAATTACTAGTTATTATTGTTAAAAAGTGATATAATTTTTAAGCGCACATAAATGCTTTCATATAGCTCAACGTTTTGTTTATTATAAACAAACTTATTAATCTTCCAACTCTTCACTTATACAGGTGAATAAGTGGTTGTTTCAGTATCATTTTCCTGCAAACCACTCTTCTTTAAAAGAGTGAGAAACTTTGAATTGATAAATAAAATCAAAAAATTAAAGATACTCTTTTTCTATAACAATCAACCAAACTATTTACAAGCATTTTAATATATTTATAAAATATTAGTCTTTGAAGTTAGTTTATAATATACATCGCATTGCTTTAGGCTTAACATTTTAGGAACCTACAAATTTATACAAATTTCAGGCCATAATTTAAATAAGATTTCTTTTCTTGATTGGTTTTTCAATTGTTATTTTAAAATTGTTTTCTTGCTAAAATAGTTTTTTTTAATTTCTTACTTTGCATCATACTAACTTTTTTTTCCTTATTATTGTTTATCAAAAGGTTTGAAAAATAGTGGCCAATAGTTTCAATGTAGAAATTATTTTCTTGTAAACAAAACATTGAGCTATATGAAAGCCTAAAAATGTGTGCTTAAAAATTATATCATTTTTTAATAATAATAACTAGTAATTTATAACAAACACTTGAACATTTGCGAGCAGTGCAAGTAAAGAAGCCTTGCTATGATATGTGTTGATTCTTTTTTGTTCACTTTTAAAGATCTGAAAAAAAAAAAAAATGATTCTGTTGATTTTTCAAAACCTTAACTAATACAGCATATATAACAGGCTTGGTCGGGAAGTGGGTGCGATTGCACTCAATAACTGACTATGGAAATAATATTTATTTGCGAAAAACCGGCCAGATATTTTAGTCGTTTTGAGAACATTTAAATTTATGTATGTTTACTTAATTAAGTTCATTATTTTAACGTAAATTTTGAAATATTTTGTTTACGGACATACATGGAAACATAAACTCGAATGTTCTCAAACAATCTTTGTGCGGAAAAGTAAAAAAAAAACACAAAAAACCCGTTAAATCTACGAACAACTAATTCTATTGGTTCAAAAAGTACTAACCGAAATTTCTAATAATAAATAATTAATAATCATCAAAGTTAAAACAAATAATTTTAACCACTAATCCATTTTCCTCAGTGTACCCGATAACTGATTCTTTCCCCCAAGAAAGAAAGGTTTTTAAGTTCTTAGAAATTGGTTTACTAACTTCAATTATTTTTGCTTCAGCCAATCTTACAAACTTGTTATACTTAAAGTTACTTTTTTCTGTTTTAAATACTAATTAAAATTTTAAAGCCCACTCACTAAACATCATCAGCGTTATTATGAAGCAGTTCCGCTTTCTCCCCGCATAGTAATTTAACGTTTTTGGGTAATTTCTATTTAACTAATTGAATTTCTACATTAACTCAATGATTTAATTATTTCATTTGTTCATCTTACTAAGAAAAATTGTTTTAAATGTGTTAAACTTTTCAAACTACGCAAAAAATAAAACAGTTATTGAAAAAACTTTTTTATTAATAAATAAATCACCTAGCGTTAGTTTTATTGGTTGAATTTTGTTGGACTTTTCAGGGCCGGGGACTGCATTATTTGGCTGCTTTTTTTATGTGCCACAGGGTAAAAATGACTGAAAAAAATACCGAATGGTCCTCTTGACTATTTCGCGGCCCCTAACATTGTGAGTCCCGAGGTTATAGTCCTTCTTCTCCCCCCACCCCCATCTCCTCAATCCAGCACTGTAAATTGAGGTTTATATAACTTTTTTTTTTATTTAGTTACTATTGTTTGAGAAACTTTTTTAAATGCAAGCCCATTTAATTCAGTTTATCATTCAAAAAATTTCACCATTTAAATGTTATTTAAACGCAATAATGGGTTTATTTCCAGACGCAATAAACTAAAACTTAAGTTAAGAGTTATTAGAAATTTAAAAAAAGGAATTAAAGACCAAGAGAATGGTCAACAGAAAGTTAAAATGGTTGAAGACTTTAAGAAGACCTAAAAAGCTGTTGTCAAAGCAAAACATGAAGTTGGGAGAGATTCCTAAACTTTCGAGAAAAAAAGAAGACCAGCAAGAGTATTTATAGCATAAAAGAGCGGTTACATTTATTGGACATGAGCAGATGTTTAAGCTTGTTTAATCATTGTTATGCAAACAATACCCTCTAGACAATAATTTCTAACAATCGTTCAGAATAACGATTAGCGATTGCAGAATAAGTAATTCCCTTTAGAGATTTACACTGAAAATGATTGCTAAATTATTCCCTAAGAGAATTTAGTTTTGAAGACTTTAAGAAGACCTAAAAAAAGAGAATTTAATTTTGCAAAAGGAATTCTCACTACAAAAGCTGTAGCGCTCAATGTTGGTTGAAATAACGACACGAGAAGACTAAACACAATGTAATAATTAGTTGTAACAATTTAATATATACATATAGAAATAAATGTCAAACAAATACTAAAACAATTCTCTTTCTTAAAATAAATAAGAAGATGAAACATTACAGTTAAATTTACAATGTGTTTTTGGGCTGGAAAACCAGTCTAAATAAGTTAAGGCTTGCTGAACCTTCTTTCTGCTGATGCTACTGTTGCTGCTGATGTTAGAAATGTCCTTAAACTTGCCCAAGCATTTAAGATTTCCAGTGCACCCAAATGTTTTGTATCAAAATTGGCTTTGTGCATTGTTATGTGCTTCATTTCTTCTACAAAGTCTTCATTAACAATATCTGTGAAATATTTTTGTGCAAAATAACTGCTTTATGTAATTATTATGTAATTATTCTTTCTCCAAGCCTTCCCGGGAAGCGTGTGTGGCTGCACGCCTTGTTTATCTATGTTTAAAGTAATTTTTTTAGACTAACTGACCATGACAGCTCATACCTTTTAACTTATAAAGTGTTTCAATAATTGGCTACAATAAAAAAAGTTAATATATTTAACAGTTAGTGAAAATTCTTTTAAAAAAATTATTATTATTGATTGCCAATTATACTTAAATTATAATTTTTTTTTTAAAGATGGTTTCATCACCACATCAATGGACAAGAAGCAGAACAGCTGCTAATGGACCGTGGTACTAATGGTAGTTTTTTATGTAGACCTAGTAGTTCAAAAAAAGATTTCACTCTTTCTGTTAGGTTAGTTTTTAGGTTAGAATTTTGATTTCTTTAACTTATGAAATGTAATAATTATATTTGATTTTTTATGTTTTAATAAATATAAGTTTTAGATCTTAAAAAGTAAGTTAAAATTCCAATTTTTGAAAAGTATCGCTATGAAATTTTTTAAAATTCAATTTTTAAATTAGATTTTTTTATGAATCAAATTTCTGAAAAGTATTCCTTTAGAAGATTAATTTATTATTTTTGTCAAATGCGATAACATGCCACTTGTTAAATAATACTTACAAACAAACCTATAATAGAAAAATGCGAGGCATTAAAAGACCTGGAGAAAAGGATGTCTAATAAAGAGGTTGCCTAAAAGTATGATGTCCTAAAGAACACAATATCTATGTGGTTTAAAAATAAAAAACAAATTATTAAATTCACTGGAAAAAAATGGCAGAAAATCTAAATGAAAGAAACTTTGTAGTGGTAATTTTGAAAATGTAGACAAGGCCATAATTATGTGGTTCATTGTATAAAGAAGTCAACAAGTACCAACTGATGACATCATACTGAAAGAAAATGCACTAAAATTTGCAGAAGCATTAAGAGAGTTGGATTTAAAGCATCTGATTGTTGGTTTCATAATAAACCTCATTACAGTTCTGATAATTTCATGCGCGCATATTTAATAGTACATCTTGGTTCCTTATGAACAGAATTGCATGAATATAAGTAAATAAGCAGATATATAAAAGCATTCTTGAAAGAAACAATTGTTTACATGACATTTCTTTTCTTTTTTTCAAAATAAAAACATCAATTTTGCTTTACATAAGTTTGTTTTAACTATTTCAAGTCTCAAATTTATATTCTTTCTATGTTTGTTTTATAGAATATACATGAAATAAAAGCTTTTAGTGAGTGTGGAAATGCACAATGATAATTATCGTAATACTAAAATACGTTATCAATGAGCGCAACATCAACATTTTTAACTTGATTTAAATAAAATAAAAGTTAAAAAGAATAAGGATTAGAATATTTCTTTTTTTTTTTTTTTACAAAAGATGTGTGAAAAATTAAAAACAATACATCTTTACAAAATTTTGTGGATTAAAACATTTGATTTTTCAAAATTCAATCATGATTTAATTTTTCAATTATCATTATGACAAAACGTTTTGAAAATAGTAAACATTCCTATCTATCTGTTATCAGTAATGGCTTCTTTCATTGTTTGTACAAAATAGAAAACTGCTTTTTTATTTAAACTGAATGTGTCATTTAAATATTATCAAGTGAATAGTATTTCACTTGATAATATTTAAATGACACATTCAGTTTAAATAAAAAAGCAGTTTTCTATTTTGTACAAACAATGAAAGAAGCCATTACTGATAACAGATAGATAGGAATGTTTACTATTTTCAAAACGTTTTGTCATAATGATAATTGAAAAATTAAATCATGATTGAATTTTGAAAAATCAAATGTTTTAATAGTATTTGAAGTTGTACAAAATCGTAGCTTTAAATGAAGTTTTAGTTTGATAAATTTTTTACGCTAGATATTTATTTATAAGATATTTATAAATATTACGCTAGATATTTATAAATATTATGCTAGATATATAATTTTTTAACATTTAAGTTTGGAATTTTCATTGAAGTGTTGCAAGTTTTGATATTTATTACTCATTTGACATAAGCATGAACATACAAAAGTTTGGAGTTTGCACAATGCCTGTAAGTGTCAAAACTCAAATATCTAAAAATCCAGTGTACACCACTGGCAGGGTACGAGTAAGCAGATAATATGATGAAGTATTTATGGCAGTTAAAAGTAAAGCCAAATCTATCTAGTAGGTCAACATGAATCAATTTTATGAAAATGAAAGTTTGTAATGTTTTTGAGTATAGTCAATGATTAGGGACCTGCGCATTGATTCAATTTACAAATCATGTGTTGCTTTGATTCAAGATTTGACTTAAAAAAAAATGATTTGAGTTTTTCGAATTGCTTTTAATTTTGTTAGTGTTGTTGTTTTTCAGATATCCAATGCTAAGATGCTATCAAAATGTTTTTATAGCATGGAAAAATAAATGGATTACACAAGATACCAATTTCCACTCAAGCTATCTTACACAAGATCGCTTGAGTACATAATATTTACATATGTTTTATTAGGTTTGTTTTCTACAGATCCGCTTAAATATAAGAAAGTATATTTCTAAACTTTGGCAGGGATCAAGAGATACATAGTTTACAAATGTCTTACAAAAGTTCCCCTTTTGTTATTCTATTTAACAAGTATATATATAATAATATGCATAATATACAATAATATTCATATATATAATAATATACAAGTATATATATAGTATTATAATATATAACTATTTAAAAAATGCTTAACTAAATCTTGTTTTCCTACCAGCTTGAAAATTGCACCGGTGGTTGCAGTTTTAAGAAACTCTAGAAAATTAAAAAAAAAAAAATAAATGGAACGACACGCTCTGATTCCTCTAACAAATCACGATAATTCACGACATATCACGATAATTGCTCGTACAAATTTCTTATTAGCAAAGTCTTTAAATCTTAAGTAAAAAAAAACAAACTCTGTGACAATTGATATTTATCCTCTCGTTCCACAGCACAAAAAAATTCTATTGTGCATCAAACATTTAAGTTATCTATTTTGAGGTTTTTAGGTTTTTTTGTTTAAATATACATTTGTATATTTTTTTGAGTCAATTTTTCAAGTAATTTAGTAAATTGTTTCATAAAAATTATAAAAATACAAAAAGCAAATATAAAAAGAATTTTCCTTTGTTTTATGAATTTATTGTTAATTATATTTTCATATATATTTGCAAAGCACTTTAATATAATACTTCTATTTTTATTTTATATTTATACTTAGCTGCCATAAACTTACACCAAAAAAGTCACACCAAAGCGGGATATTTCGTAGCAAGGTATTTAGGGTCACTATTACCAAAAGAATGACCAGAGACTAAAGTCCTAATGGTTGTAGTAAGAAGTCTAATTGAGCGACTGTTCAGCCATCATTAAAGTTTCAAAAATATTAAATTTCAAAAATAAGCGCTAATTTTTAGCTTGTAGGAAAACAACATTTTAGTTTAGAGACTATTAAAGAAAGTCTTAGACTTTTGTAAGACTGTGGCCGAAATGCTGTCAAGCCCACAAGTGTTCCGTGACAATTAAATTTAGTAACGAAGGCAGGAGTTATTTGGATGTCTAACAATGGATCTGTTACTCTAGGATGACAATAGTCTTCAAAACTTCTGAAATAAAATATAAGATTTAGTGAACTGAGAGTAATGAAGATAAGCACCTTTTTGTTTTGATTTAATTTAAACTTGTCACTGTATATGTTACTGTAATACTCTTATATTTTACAGTTGTTGACAAAATCGTTCTCTAAGAGTTACCATAGAGTGTGAGAAACCATACTACCAGCAGGCCTCAGAGTTAAAAAAGTTACTGTCAAAAACTCATGGAAATAGTCATAAAAATCCTGCATTCATTGTCCTAGGCAGGAAGCAGGATTACACAGATTTATATCTATGCTAGTCTATAAACAAATAAAGGTAGCAAGAAATATATAAGTTTGTCACAAATAAACTTATGCTTGTCTTTTTCAACATTTTTTAGTTTTGTTCCCTCTTGGTACTAGTTTGTTTTTCTGTGTTTTTTTATTAATATAGGATCTTTCTTTTGTTTTACCAATAATCATTTTATATAAAATTTTATTGATGCTAAAATTAAATTTTACATTGTCAGAAAGATGAACCTATCTATCAAAGATTGTTAATAACTTCTGTTATTACATTGTTAACATAATTCTGCTTACTTTAGCTGTTTTTTTTTTAGGCGAAATGATAGGGTGACTCATATAAAAATTCAGAACAATGGAGAATACTATGATCTCTACGGAGGAGAACAATTCTCAACATTATCTGAACTTATACAATATTACATGGAACATGATTTGCATGAAAAAAATGGAGAATTAATTGAACTAAAGTATCCTATGAATTCAAAGGACCCAACTTCAGAAAGGTTTGTATTTAGTACAAATTATAAAAATATATAAATATGCATAAATAACATAACATATAGCAAAATAGTTATAAATATAATTATGTAAAGTTATTTTTAATAATGAATAAAACTAATTTTAGTGTAAAAATCTTTATAAACTTTAGATATTTTAGTTATTGAAATGTTACAGTTTAATATTTATTTTATAGTAGATTTTTTATTTTGATTTTTTAATGTTTTTAAAATGAAATAAAACATAAGAGAGGATATTTTTTAACAGATGTTATTATTGCGGATAGAAAATATTTGCACATATTTTTATTTTTTGTTATTTAAATCTTCATACAATTATATTTTTCTAATTAAAAAAAAGATATTTAAGTTTTGTAATTTTGGGAGCATTTTAAATTTTTGTATGCAAAAAAAAGTGTTTTTTGAATGTCAATGATATATATATTTTTGTTTGGCATTGCAGTTAGATAAGAATAAATTATTTCAATTTACATGCACATAGTCAGATATTATGTTTTAACAGATATATTCTGAATTCTGGATATTTCTTTAAGATTATTGAATCCTTCCTTTCCAATCGTAGTATAAAAGTTGTCCTTGATGGGCAACACCCTTCTTCTTATTCTGTAACCTCAGAGATTCCTCAAGGTTCAATCCTTGGCCCTATACTCTTTTTAATTTACTAAACGATCTTCCAGATATTCTCACATCTAAGGTGGCATTGTTTGCTGATGATACTACCATTTATTTTTGTCACAATAAGAAGCCAACTCCCTCTGATTTCTTGCAGGGGGCATTTGACCTTGAAAAGAATCTCACTTCTGCTGCAGTATGGGGCTCACAGTGGCTGGTAAACTTTAATTCAGATAAAACTCAATTTTTTTCAGCCAATCGTTATCGCAATAATTTAGACCTTCCTATATTTATAAACTGTAATGTACTCTACTCTACCCTCTGAGTCATCTACCTTTCATCTTCTAGGATTAACTCTTTCTTGGAAACCTTATATCAAATCTGTTGCAAAATTAGCATCTGCTAAAGTTGTATCTCTTTATCGAGCTCGACACTTTCTTCCTCTGGATTCTATTCTCCATCTTTATAAATCTCAAATCCGGTCTCGTATGGAATACTGTTGCCATATCTGTGGCAGATCTTCTAATGATGCCCTTTCTCTTTTAGATAAGGTGCAAAAACGCATTGTAAACATAGTTGGATCTGCTCTTGCAGCCAACCTTCAACCTTTGTTGTAATGTTGTTTCTCTTTCTCTTTTCTACAAATACTATATAATGGGCACTGCTCTAAAGAACTAGCGTCTCTTGTGCCATCTACTAAAATTCATTCTTGTGTTACTTATCATTCAATTAAGTCTCATCCTTTTTCTGTTACTGTTATTAAGTGCTCCAAAAACTCTTATTCGTCTAGTTTTTTTCCTTGAACATCAGTTCTTTGGAATTCGCTTCCTTGGTCCTGCTTTCCTGATTCATATAGTTGGCAATCTTTTAAGTCTTCTATCAATCGTTATCTATGCTCTACAAGCTTCATCTTTTCTTTTCCAGTAACTTCCAACACTAATTAATAATTGCTTGCAGCCTTGTTGGAAGCGATGCAACAAGTAACAAATGTAACAAATTTTAACAAATGTAAATGTTTGTAAAATAATAAGGAATAGTATTGAAAGCTTGTTAAAAATGTTTAAGCTTGTTGCAAATGCCATTGTTTTTACTCAGGCCTGAATCATTGAAATTACTCAGGCCTCTGAGTAATTTCAGTTAATTACAGCCTGATCTCTTTGTAAAAAGTGGAAAAAAATTGAATATTGTAATTTCTTTGTAAAAAGTGGGAAAAAATTGAAAAAAGTTTACATAGTATTTATTGCTCAACAATCCTGTAATGTAAAATAACAATTAAAATAATTTTTAGATGGTTTCATGGTCACATGTCAGGAAAAGATGCTGAAAATTTATTAATGGATAAAGGCAAAAATGGGAATTATCTAGTGAGAGAAAGTATTAGAACACCTGGAGATTATGTGTTAACAATTCGGTAATATTTTATTACTTTAAATTATTAAATTATTGTTACATTTACAATAATAAAAACAATATAAAATTGTATATAATGCAATTAATATTTATTACCTCTTTTCTTTTAGCATTTATTTATTTTTGTAAAAAATATAATGCATGCTGTTAAACAAGATTCTGCAATTCTGCAAATTATTAGGTATTACAAAATATAAGTATTACAAAATAATTGTTATAGCGCGCATAATAATGGGCAGTCAATGATCAGCAGTTTTTAGAAAAATTGCAAGTTAACATTTCTTTGGTTGTCTAAACGTAAACATATATAGCAAGTTTATGATTGGTGGAAAACCTTTATTTTGAGCAACAATGTAAGCAATATTCTCTTTTCTATAATTAATTTAATAAGTGTTGCTCTAAAGAACTAGCGTCTCTTGTACCATCTACTAAAATTCATTCTCATGTTACTTGTCATTCAATGAAGTCTCATCCTTTTACTGTGACTGTTCCTAAGTGCTCCGAAAATTCTTATTCATTTAGTGTTTTTTCTCAAACATCCTTGAACATCAGTTCTTTGGAATATGCACTCTTGTTTTCCTGATTCATATAATTTTCAATCTTTTAAGTTGTCTGTTAATTGTTATCTTGCTTTATAAACATCATCTTTTCTTTTCCGGTACCTTCCAACTCTATTAGTGGTTGCTTGCAGCCTTGGAAGTTATGATGTTTAAAAAAAAAAAAATTTATAATAAAAAAGCTTTAGTTTTAAAACTTTCTAATAGAAATTACTAAAAAATTTAAATTCTGTTTCTATTATTACTAGTAAAAAGTGATAGACGAAAATCGTATTTTAGTATAAGAAATTAAATTTTAAGATATTAATCATTTTTATTTAAATGACCAAAATAAGTGTAAACAACAATTGAACGCTGTATTTCGAAAACGTGATGAGTCAAAAATTAGATTATTTGAAAAAAATATTCACAAGACGTATGTTTGCATATTTAGAACAAAAATGCGAGGAGTTAATAAGGCTCTAAATATTGTGTATTTTGAAAACGTTACAAGTCCCGAACTTGTAACGTTTTCAAAATACACATAGACAATATTTGCTATTTTTGTTTATGGTTGGAATCTATGGAACTGTCAGTTCGATTAAAATGTCGATCATTGATAGTTCTGATAGTACAAGTATTGACAAAAATATGGATTTAAATGACAGAAAAAAGTAAAAAGGAGTGCTTAACACTCATAAATATAAACAAAATGTTATAAAAAAGGCAAAAATAAAAAGCAAAACATACAAATTATGTGAATAATTTCTGCAGTTTCAATGAGTGAAGATTGTAGGGTAGTTTTGTCCTCATTTTTTATCTTTTAAGATATATATTCAACTTGACACATTTTTTTACATGGTTCTTCCATATTTGCTTATTATTTCAGTTGTCAAAACAACTGATTTGAACCCAAAATACTATTCAAAGATCGTTTTTTGATATGAATACAAAAAATGAACAGGACATTTTTCTACTAAGCAAATGGAGATATGTAAAATTAAATGTAAATGGCCGAGAAAGGAAATACCAGGAAAAAGATCTTTTAATGTTTTATACCATTTGAATATAGAAGGTTCTCGGGTGGATGTTTGTAAAGTCACATTTGTGAATGTTTTTAGAATAAAAAAAAAGGTGTGTTCAACGATTAAGTGAACTACTTAAGACAGGAAAAACTGCTAATGACATGAGAGGATGTATGCTTGGATCATGTAGCAGATGTATTAGTAGCGAAAATTGTCTTCAGATTAAAAATTTTATAAGTTCTATTTATCAAAAAGAAGTTTACTATGGTGATGTCGCTATGGTAATGTGAGAAAAAAATATTTGATTGCATCATTAAACATTCAAATTATGTTTGATATGTTTAAAAGAGATCCATCTCCCATTAAATATCACTTTTTTTGAAATTATTTTTGAGAGAACTAATTATTATTTGGAAGACCACAAGCAAACGTATGTTCAATGTGTGAGGTGTTATTACGAAAAATGAAAAATGCTCTTAGGATGGAGCGAAAATTTTTTTTTTTGAAATTTGCTCCTGTTGCATCCCTAGGTTTGCTTTATATAATAAAATAACACTGGATTTTAAGTTTTAAATAAAAAATACTTTTTTGGGGTCCCAAGTGACCCTTGAATATTTGGTTCCTAATATTACCCAAAAAAAATTATTCAAAAGTATGTCAACCTGTTACTCAAAAAAGCTGAAATTTTATAAAATTTTTAAAAATAGTAAACATTTTTATTACATTAACATTAAAAATTTTCATTTTTTTTTAAATAGTAAAATACTGTACTTTTTATTTTGTAATAAAACGTTATGTAATAAAATCTAAAATGATAATATTTATATAAAATGGCTTTTAAATATACATTTTTTTTTTTAAAAGTATTTTTGAAATTTTTATAAAGTTTTACTTTTTTTTTGAGTACCAGATTGACATTATGAGTCGGTTAAGCCCCCTAAAAATATTTTTTATTTATAAATTTTTCAATTCTAGTGTATTCTAATTTTATAGATTAATTCTAAAGTAAGAAATTTTCAAAGAAAAAATAGGAAAAATTTTTAAAGAAAGAAATTTTCACTTCACTATACTGTTTAGAAACCAAAATTTTTTTTTCTTTTAATCAATCTTGAAATTACTTTTATTTAGCTGCAAGGGCCACCGAGATATTTCAATTATTTAAATTAAAAGCATGGAAGTTAATAAAAGTTAATAATCATGTTTTTATTTCTAGTAGTTAATTTACATCTTATTTTCATGAAATGCATCTGGATTAAATAACACTTAAGCAAACACATTTAACATTCAAATTAATATTGAAATTGCTCTTTTCTTGTTTTTTTATAAGAAAAAGTAAATTAAAAAGTAAAATTTTTTTCAATTTATTGTGTAAACCAGTTGTTCTCGATAAACTGCCTCCCTTTAAATTTTTCGGGATTTGTATGGCAGCATTTGTGATGTACAAATGTACAAATCTATATTGAGATTTAAATTAAATTTTGTAGAGTATTTCATAATCCTATCTTTGATAATTCTCTTTGTCTCCTTGTACAGTATATAGGTGAGAGACACCACCTTTTAGTTATAATTTTGGACTTTTTTTGGGGCATGACATTTGATTTTTGGCAAAGATCTGGGACATGCACATTTTGTTTTTTTCATGATCTTTTGCATTTATTAAAAATAAATACAATAGGTAATGCAAAGTATTTTGCGCAGTTTTGTATTTTTTCTATCGCATCGCGACTCCAACCTTAGCAACTTGCCAACCTTAGCAACTTGCTGACATTTAATTATTCTCTAAAAGAAGTTTCATCAAAAGATTCTTTTGATCAAATTTTAGCACTCCTCGGGAGTCATTAAACCTTAGCAAATAAATTTAATTTTTTTTGCTATTTAAAATTTTAATTTTATTTAAAATCATGATTCAGATTAATCTGTTATAAAATACTCTTTTTTCTATTTTTCGTTTTTATGAAATAAATTGTTTATGAAAAAAGTATTTAAAAAAGTTTATCAAGTTTATGAATTATAAGTTTATAAAATATAAGTTATAAAAAAAGCATTTATGAAATTTTTTTATTTTTTGAAAATAACTGACTAGGTTTATCTTAATAAAATGTTTTGTTTGGATAAGATCTGGTGTCTACTTTAATGTCATATAAAAAGCATGTCAATATTTTTTTTCTTTGGTTGGTCCCCACCAACCAATCAAAAGAGATTAATTATTTAAAACTTTAATTCTTTGATAAAATAAATATAGCAAAGTTAAATGCTATACACATCACTAATCAATGAAAAATTTTTTTTTTTATATTTTTGTAATTAAAATCTTATCATGCTATATAAGGTTGAAAGGCCAATTTAATTTTACCCAGAGATGGCTAATAAACTGTAAATTTATTTTTTACAAAAAAAGGCTAATTTTTTATTCAGTTTGTAAGCCTCTCAGTTCACAGTTCTCAGTTTGTAAGGATTGATAATACTTTATTCAACACTAGGTTTACATCTATTGGTGTTCCATAAGATTCAATTTTGGGTTCTATTCTTTTCCTCATTTACATAAATGATTTGAACACGTGTAAAATTTTCTAAAACATTTTGCTGACCAATCTTCTTATTGATAGTAAATCTCTTAAAAAAACTCACTAAAAATTTTAATCATGACCTTGCATGTTTTGTTCAAGGGATAGGGTCAAATAAATTTTTTTTACATACTAAAAAGCCGAAATAGTTGTCTTCTCAAAACAATAAAGTTCCAAAGTAAGCTTTCAAAAAATAAATATTGTAGATAGAATATTTAGGCATAATATGAAATTCTCTTGTTCCACTAACCATTAAAAGCAATATCATGCAAACTCAAAGTCAAATGTAAAAGTCAAGCAAATAAAATGCTTTCTAAAATAAGACATTTTTTCAACTTTTTTATTAAACATTAATAAATATTTGGCATATTTAATTCCCACATAAGGTATGGCTGCCAAATAAGGAAACAAAAAAAATGTTAGATGAATGCTTACAAACTGAGTAAAAAAATAGATACTCAAATTAATAATCTAATAAAACTTCAAAATTATAACAATTAGTTTATCTTGAGCCAAGCAGTTTTAATCCAGAATTGTTGTATGGTTTGTCAAAGATTTTTAAGTAAGATGAATTTACTTGTCAAACTGTGTTTTTGTATGGAACATTATCCAACAATTAAATTTAAAATTTAACAATTAAAGTTAAAAAAATAAGTTAAAATTTACATTCATAACTACAAACTTCTTAATCTTCTTATAATCTAGTTCTACCTAAAAAAAAAACAAGTAAATATGGTATTCAATCTTATTTTTAATTATAATTAATTATACCAATCGATTCGCTCGTGGAACATCTCCCTATTTCAATAAAAATAAATCTTCCAAAATTTTCTAAAAATGCCCCCCATCCCCATACAGTTATTAACATAAAACTTGAAATCTTCATACTCTTTAGAAATGGCAGACAGATAGTGCAAAAGAAAGCAGCAAGTTTCGTTTAGAGACTTTCAAGCCTGCCTCCCATGGTAAAGGTAGAGTGTCGCAAAATTTCTCTTCACATCATGAATATAAATTTTACTTTATCTAATAATCTACTTACTAATATCTACTTTATCTACTTTATCTAACTTATTTACTACCTTAGGAAAACAAACTAAATAACCAATCACCAACCTAGGTCTATAGGCCAACTATAAATTACAGAGCATATATCCAACTAGTTACAGATGAGTTAATACAATTTGGCATAGGGCCTACGCCAAATTGTTTAATTTAGCATTGTTAATTTAAAATTTTTTAATTTAAAAATAGGCCTATTAGGCCTATTGTTAAATTAAGAATGGTTTGAGTACTATCTCTTACCTGCATGGATCTCTGATAGACTTTACATCAACTTTTTATTTCCTGTGGTTGTCAAATGCCACACCAGTAAGCCTAGATTTCTTAATCTTGTTTTTTTTATAACCATCTGGGTTTCTCTTCCTTTTTTTAGAACTTATATGATCCTATTAGGCAATAGTTTTTTTTTTTTTTTTTTATAGTACAAAAACTTAAAGTCATTTTGGACTAAATGACAAAGATTGGAGAGTATAAGATAGTGTTTTTTTTGGCAGGCTAATATACTGTCAATAAAATTATTTTACCTAGTTTTAGAGTTAAAAATAAATAAAATTTTTTTAAAAACTTGTAAAAATTTTTTAAATCTATGACAGTTAATAAAGTTGTTTTAATATCCATGTCCCTATTTATTTAATATCCATGTCCCTATTTATTTAATATCTATGTCCCTATTTATTTGTCTCCTTTTATTCTTTTGCGATTTTGATTCTATTCCAGGTAACAAATAATTTTGTTTTAAAACAATTTATTAAAAATTTTTTATAGAAAAATTGAAAAATTAAAGTTATGAATTTGAAAATAGTAGAAAAAGAAAGAAATTGACATGTCTACAAGAAATTAAAGTTATGAATTTGAAAATAGTAGAAAAAGAAAGAAATTGACATGTCTACAAGAAATTAAAGTTATGAATTTGAAAATAGTAGAAAAAGAAAGACATTGACATGTCTACAAGAAATTAAAGTTATGAATTTGAAAATAGTAGAAAAAGAAAGACATTGACATGTCTGCAAGAAATTAAAGTTATGAATTTGAAAATAGTAGAAAAAGAAAGAAATTGACATGTCTACAAGAAATTAAAGTTATGAATTTGAAAATAGTAGAAAAAGAAAGACATTGACATGTCTACAAGAAATTAAAGTTATGAATTTGAAAATAGTAGTGAAAGAAAGACATTGACATGTCTACAAGAAATTAAAGTTATGAATTTGAAAATAGTAGAGAAAGAAAGACATTGACATGTCTACAAGAAATTAAAGTTATGAATTTGAAAATAGTAGAAAAAGAAAGACATTGACATGTCTACAAGAAATTAAAGTTATGAATTTGAAAATAGTAGAGAAATTAGAACTTTCTTGTAGACAAAAACAAACAACAAACAAAATGTCATTAACAATTATTCAATGTCTACAAAAAAGACAAGTCGCATGGTAAAGCATAAGTGGCGATTTGACATTCGTCTACAAGATGATGTCTGAATGAAATTAGAACTGTCTTGTAGACTTCTTTGTCTACAAGAAAGTTCTAAAAATTACTGAGATTTTGTTGATAAAAAATACAAAAAAATTGGAATTAAGATAAAATATAAAAATTTACCAAATATTTTCAGTAAAGGAAAAGTATACTGATCTTTTAAAATTCAAAATGGCTGATAAAATTTGTTTATTGTTTTTCTGCAGTATTACATTCCTTATGCAAAATTGAAAATGTTAAAAACATAAATTGCATCATTAATTCTTGTCTTAATTCTTTAAGTTAAATTTTTTTTTTGGTCAAGATTCATTTATTATCTTTTTTATTTTTGATAAGGTCGGATGACAATGTGATTCATGTCATGATCAGAAATGTTAATGAAGAATATGATGTTGGCGGTGGAAAAAAATTTAATACAATTACTGAACTTGTTGATTATTATAAACAAAACCCAATGGTGGAAAGTAAATTTGGAAGAGTTGTACATCTTAAACAGGTCAGTCAATTATTATGGATTTTTTTTACAGTAAAAAAAAACACTTAGTGACAAAAGATAATTTATTACTTTTTTTTTTTTTTTTAAATGGATATGTTTTTTACTTTTGTTCAATATTTTAATCTTTAATTTATTGTTACAATAAAATAAACCAATTACAATTTGACGATGATAAATAATGAAGTCTCCAAAAAATCAGCTTTGTTTCTTTGCATTAGGATACTATGATTTAATATATAGCTGCAGTAAGTTTTCCATGATCACACTGATGGATCATTAAAATCTTTCAGTTTACTGCAGTTATTAGATATATATAAAATAAATATTATATATATATATATATATATATATATATATATATATATATATATATATATATATATATATATATATATATATATATATATATATATATATATATATATATATATACAGGGCTGTGGAGTCTGAATTGCGACATTTTCAGCAAAGTTGGAGTTGAAGTTGCTAAACAAAATTGTGACTTTAACTACATAAATTTTTCAGAAATTTGGCAAAAAATTTTTTAACTTATCGCGTAATATTTTTAAAAGAATTCAAAGAATTTTTCAAAAATTTTGCTTAGGAGTTAAAGTTGGAGTCATACTCTGAAAATTTCAACGGTTGGAGTTGGAGTCAGTACTTTTTTTTTACCACTCCACACTCTTGTATATATATATATATATATATATATATATATATATATATATATATATATAATATATATATATATATATATATATATATATATATATATATATATATATATATATATAACAACAACAACAATAACTACAAGATATTTATTTTCCTCAAAATTTACAATCATATAATTACAATAATATATCAATAACAACAACAACAACAACAACAAGATATTTATTTTCCTTAAAATTTACAATCACAAAATAATTACAATAATATATTAGTAATAATAATATTAAGAAGAATAATAAGAATAAGAATAAGAATAATTAGGATATCAATATTGTATAGTTTATTGTAAATGTTATTATTATTGTATAGATTATTATAAATATATAAAATCATAATATCATTATTAAGAATAAATATAAATAATTGATTGACAAGGAAGGAGTTACTCATGCTGAAACCTGATCAAATGAGTGACACCAAATAGTTATATTAATGGTAATAATTTAAAAATTATAATGATAACAATTAACTTTATTCATTAATAAAAGTAACAGCAAAAATAATAGTTTTTATAATAATTATAATAATAATAGTAACTAGCAGTAAGCAACCCGTAATACAGGTTATTAGTAATTAAAACATTGCTTTCTAAAAAATAGCCTTCAGCTCTTTCCAATTGCACTAAAATATAAAACAAAACTTTGCTTGAAGCTTAAAAATCTGAAAACAGAAAAGTAAAAAACTTAGAGCAAACTTTTTTTTATTAAAACTACTATTTAAACAAATTAAGTTAAATAAAGCTGAGATTTCCTATATAAGTTGATGGCAAAATTACAACACGTCCTGGTCTGTGATCATTTCCTTTTATAAAAGCAATTTTATTTAGTTAACATAAATGAGTTCTTGACTTAATGAAAATCTCGTAGATTTCTTTCTGTAAATCCCGTAAAATTGTTTTAATAAATTTAAAGGATAAATAAGGAATTTAAAAAAAGAAACTATAAATTAATAAGTAATTTCTTATATTTGAAAAAGTTAATTTGAATGAACTAAAAAAAAAATTATAGAAAATATATTTGTTTAAATGCAAATGTTGCCGTATTTAAAATTATATATAATATTGTTTAAATTAATAACAAAAAACATCCGAAAATTTCTGGAAAATTAAATGAGAGAAATTGAATTTCCGGAATTCCTGGAAAAAACTCATCTATGAGCTAAATAAGTTAATTTAAAAGATTTTGTGTAGGAAGAAGAGAAGACGCAAATTAAAAAAGATGGTTTTTATTTACAAACAAAAATATTTTACAAAAATATTATACAAACAAAATTTACAAAGAAAAATATAATAACATAATTTACAAAGATATAAAACAAAAACAATTTACAAATATAAGAATATAAGAATACATCTACAATTAGTATTTTGTAGAAATGTAACCTACAAAATACTAATTGTAGATGTATGTAATCCCCCCTCCCTCCCCCATCCTTCTTCTATGGCAGCCATCGCTACCCCCCCCCCCCCCATGGAAGAAGGGATGGTCCCTACCACCGTTTCGGACCCACACCCCATGCGCCCTATGGGATGTGGGTCCATTGTGTTGACTTCTGTAGTTTAAAACCCCTGGTATGACATATCTGAAATGAAAATAACAATTTTCTAAAAGAGCAATATATTTAAGTGTAAAGATAACACAAATACAATAATGAGGAAAACTGCAAACCACTTACCATTAACTGCAGTAGCAATTAATGTCAAAGTGGTATGTGCCAAATCTGAAATGGAAATAATATACAAATAATATACAATTTTATACAAATTTAATAATAGTGTTAATAATTAAATCTACATTTACCAAGTGTTGTTTCTGCTACTCTCACTATAAAAAAATAACTAATTAACTACTTAACTTAATTACTGAACATAATTATTAAATCATTTTAACTATATATTTCTTACATTTGTTTCATCGTTTGCGTTTCATCGTTTTCAAACGTTTCATCGTTTGCGTTTTGCATACTAAAGTGAAAAAAAAATGTATTATTTCGTGAAAAAATTTAATAATTTTATGTAAGAATACTAAATATATTAAAAGATTTCAACCAAAATCTGCAATTAAAATTAAAACTAAGTCTTACAAATTTCTTGCATTGATTGCACTAAAATCAGATATTATATAATATAAATATAAAATAAAATATAAAAATCCTATAACATACTAAAGCAAGTGTTATCAAAAATTTTATTATGTATAACTGTAACTAAACATAACTATATAACATAAATATATAACTAATATTAAGGTATAAAGAATAATATATGAAGAATATTTTAAAAAAACCTTACACATCAGTTGCAAAAGCTATAAAATAAAATAAAAAATGTCACACACACACACACACACACACACACACACACACACACACACACACACACATATATATATATATATTACAAATAAGGGATTTTTTTCAATAAATGGATTATATAAACAATAAATTTTATGTTAAAGGAAAAAATCTTACTATTTGGTTGAAGCTGAACAACTAAAAATAAAATTATATATATATATATATATATATATATATATATATATATATATATATATATATATATATATATATATATATATATATATATATATATATATATATGTATGTATTTTACAAATAAGGGATTTTATCAATAAATGGATTATGTAAACAATAAATTTTACGTTATAGGAAAAAATCTTACTATTTGGTTGAAGCTGAACAACTAAAAATAAAATTATATATATATATATATATATATATATATATATATATATATATATATATATATATATATATATATATATATTACAAATAAGGGATTTTATCAATAAATGGATTATGTAAACAATAAATTTTACGTTATAGGAAAAAATCTTACTATTTGGTTGAGACTGAACAACTAAAAATAAAAAAATAAATCATAGCATGTTAATTTAACTGATGTAAACTTAAATGTTAATTAAAAACTCTTTAACAAAACAAACAATAAACTACTATTCTTTTGTTGCGGTTCCGCTAAAAACAAAATTGATACAACTATGATTATTTAAGGATTAAAAAAATCTTTATAAACACCATTAACGACAAACAATCAAAAACTTACGTATTTGAACAATCATATTGTCTGAAGCTTCTAAAATTTGAAAAGAGCTTATTACAAAAACAAATAAACATTGCAAAACAATAAATCAATTAAATAATAAATATTAATAAAAAATAATGTTTTACCGGACATTGTAATTCTTTAATATAAATCTAAACAAAGGGAATAAATAACAAACTAAAAAATTCTAGATAAAAACAGAAAATCATAATAGATCTTTTATCTATTTATGAACAGATTAAACAGATAATAGATGATATAGAAGACAACCATACTGTAGCGTTAGAAAGCGTGAAAGAAGTGTTAGAATAATTTTGATGCTTTAGACCTTGATGCCCTTAGCTCCGTGTCAAAATGCACGAAGGGACACTATCAAACCGCGAATGTACTAATTTATCTTTACCACAATCCTGCCCCCTTGACACACTGGTACGTTTTGGGATAACCCCCCCCCCCTGATACCTGCATACGTATTTTGTAGATGACTTCCTAATGATTATTAGGTTTTTCCAACAACATTTGGGGTGCTTCGCGGTTTTAATAATAGTCTTCCAATAATAAATATCAGTTTAGGAGATGAGCTGTAAATGAAGTTACCTCGATAAAATTTGAAAACCCTTTTTTAATAACAATCGATATCTTAACCTTACATTTAAGACAGGGTTCGTACTCAATTTTCCATATGAAATACCATGAATTTTTTTAAATCTGCCACTTTTCAAATAATAGTGTGTGACATATGAATTATGGGATACTCAAATATTTGCCACAGTGCCTCAGGTGCACCAACAAAACGACAATCTAAAAAAGTATTTACTTCATTGTGATTAACCTGTTCATTTATCAAAACATTTGCACAATCATGACCTTTGTATATGTATTTGTACAAATATTTAACAGCCTTTACAGACATGCAAGCTTCAACATTAATGTGGGCTTGATATTTCTTAGATAACCAAGGATTGTAAAGTACCACCCAACGGTTGGCTACATTGTTGCCTTTAATATTGATAACCAACCCATTATCACGACATCTATATAGTAGATAACCATTGTGAATGGCTACTGTATTGGCATTAAACTCTTTGGAATAATTTTTGCTGCACACCCCATCTTTCATGCAGGGAGAATTAGGATTCAGTATCCCACATGGGCCCTGAATCATGCAAGTTTTAATAATATCATAAAGTTCACAATTAACAATCGGATCTGCAGGCTTGGTCGGGAAGCGGGAGCGATCGCTCTCGGTTGCTGACCACGTAAATAATATTTAGTTGCGAAAAGCTGGCCAGATTTTTTAGTCGCTTTGAGAACATTTTAAAAAGCAAAAAAAAAAAAAAAGCGCTGAAGATTAATTGGACCGATGAGAGACAATTACAAAAAAAAAAAAAAATAGGTAAATAAAATGTCTTTAAACGCGAAAAAGCTAAATAAATTACATTTAAAACAAAAATTTTAAAATATCGCTCTTTTATAATTTTTTTTATAAAATTAAGCGATGTTCTTTATATAAAGTAACAAATTACGATTGTTTAAAGAGGAAACAAATATTCTTTATTTAACAAAGTATGCAAGCTCTAGTTTAATTTTAGCTAAACAATTTTATAAATAATAAATTTTTTCAATACCTATTTTATGTTTCGCGTAGTTTGAAAAGTTTAACATATTTGAAGCATTTCTTCTTAGTAAGATAAACAAATGAAATAATTAATTCACAATATCTCTGGTGATGTTTAGTGAGTGGGCTTTTTAATTTTAATTAGTATTTAAAGCAGAAAAAAGTATAACGAGTTTTTAGAATGGCAACTTAAGCGAAAATAATTAGAGTTAGTAAACCAATATCTAGTAACTTTTCTTTATATCTAATTATTTGCTATATATATTTGAGTTCTGTCGTGACCTCAGGCGCGGTGCTTGTTCATCTGCGAGTTACTTTGTACGCGTTGTTTGTGTTTAGTAACTAGAAACTTCTTATGTTTGTTACGTAATTAGTTTTATTAACTATAACGATTATAACTTCATTGAAAACGCAATTATTTTTGTAAGTCTTTGTTTAAATCGTAAAAATTGCTTTAAAAGATACATTACGATAAAAAACAGATAAACAAAATTAAATTTACATAAAGAATACATACTTTTTAAATAAAAAATAAGAATATACTAATAAAATCTATAATTTATAATAAACTTTTAACATTTTGACAATTTAATATATATTTAAAACTTTTATTTTTGTAAACAAATAATATATTTATTCTTAAGACAAGTGATGCTAGAAATCTCAAAACGTAGCAAATCGTTTCTAAAAACATTTCAACAGATTACTCTTCTTAATTTCGCTAAGTCTGCGTATTTTTTGAACCAATAGAATTAGTTTCTTCGTTAATTTGGCGGGTTTTTACTGTTCGCGAATATTCTTTTTATTCTTTCGCACAAAGATGTGAGAGAATATTTAAGTTTATTATGTTTCCATGTATGTCCGTAAAACAAAAGTTTTTTGTTTCGTACATAAACTTAAATGTTCTCAAACGACTAAAAAACCTGGCCAGTTTTTCGCAACTAAATATAATTTCCGTGGTCAGTATTCGAGAGCGATCGCTCCCGCTTCCCGACCAAGCCTGGATCTGGAATTTCTGCACATATTAAATTTTTGATATCCTGTGCTGTTTCAAGTTTATCATCATTGGCTAAATGAAGTAAAATGTGGGCATACGGCAAACCACGCTTTTGAAACTCAATAACCTGAACATGTGTTACAACTTTGCCTAATACACCATGTTTGAATATATCATTGTGGAGGTTATTTAACTAGAGTTTAAATACTCGAGTGACCAAATCAGGTCTATCATTCGCAGTCTGACCCGGATATAAATTTTCTGTTATTTCACGCCATTTTGGGTTGCAAGTAGAAGTAATAAAAAGATCTGGTTTACCATACTTTTTAACAATTGCCATAGCATCTTCAAAGTTTTCTTTTAAAGCTCTAGGACTTCCTGCATAAGATGATGGCAAAACAACTACTCGCCCTGGTCTAATTTGTGTTGGTTCGCAATGTTGTTAACATGTTCATGTAAGGCATCATACTGCTCGCTTCTCAGTTTATTTTGATTATTTCTGATAAAAGCAAGACTCTGGCCTTCAATTTTTACATATGCATCTACAGCATATTGCTGAAATAGTTTCTTGCCATAAAATAATGAACAGAAAAATTGCCAAACAGAAAGTCTATAATTGTAGAACTGAAATAATGTAACATGATTTCTAACTAGTATGGCACGCTCAGGGTTATGCACTAACTGATTATGCCAACCAGCATCACCTCTTGGGAAAAATAGCGGATAAACCATAGGATCCAAGTTGACTGACATACTTGATACAATTTTTAAAGGATGACCTCTTGGATAAATAACAACTTCCCTGGAAGTTGGGGGAGCACCATCTTTGCCAACAAATACAACTTCATCATGTGAAGGTAGATTATAGCGATGTCTATCACCCCCTTCAAGTAAAGACATTTTTAAAACAGAAGCTTGGCGACCTTCTATAGCCGCTTGACGAATTTCTTCATCTTCTATTTCAGCC
>NC_061163.1:12941539-13039039 GCF_022113875.1 Hydra vulgaris | reverse complement strand
TGAATATTGATGGCTATTATTTTATGTAAATCTTAGGATGGTAGTCATCAAAATTACTATCCAATGATAAAAATAAATTTAAACTACTTCTTACAAATAGCATATAGGTCTGTTGAATTTAGCTAGAGGTAAGATTTTATGGATGAAAAGTATCTTTGAAGACCACAAATGTTTGTGTGAGGTTAAAACAGTTTTGTGGTAACAAAGGTTTTTCAAGTTTATTATATTTTGGGACTATAGTGTATTTTTAATTTTAGTGTATTTTATTTATTAAGTCACTTTCTCTAGGATTTTTTTCATTCAAGAGCTTTTAGGCATATTTTAAGTCAGACTCGATTTAGCTTTTGTCTGAAATGTAAAAGCTTAACGAGGAAGGAAGGCATGTGTTATGTTGTAATAAATTACATGTAACTATTTGCAAGGAGATCGTTGTGGTTGACATTGCTATCAGTATTTATTACTGTGGTGTAATATTTTCTATAGTTTCATATAATTCAAATTGTTTTTTTTTTCTTTTTATTTTGTTAATAGTCTGTTCTCTATACAAATTATTTCTTACAGTTCTTGTATATTTTTAGTGTATGATGTTGTGAGTATATAATGTTGTATACCTCATAATGTTATATGTCACACAAATACAAGTTTATTCTTTTTGGCCCAAATAATTCATGCATATAAAAGTTTATTCACTTTATGATTTACATATATAAAAGTTTTATTAGGTTATATTATTAAGTTATACTTTTTATAATTTAGCAATTACAACAGCAAGAGTGTAAACATCGCTACAGTCGAAATATTGGATTGAGTGCAGAAAATAAACATAAAAATAGATTTAAAAATATTGTTCCTTGTAGGTAGCCATTTCAAATCTAGTTTCTGTTTATATTTTTAATTTCTTTTTCTCTCAATACTTTACATTTAAAAACAAGACAGATAAATATTTTTGTAAAATGTCTTTTTTTTATAACAATCCGATGGAATTTGATGGTATAACTTCTAAACCTAATGCTCCTTCTGTCCCAAAATACTGTTCTGATTTGCATTCAACCTAAAGAATTATTGAAAATGAATTATTTTGTTAATTTTAAAAAAAATCTTATATAAAATTTTGATGTTTTTTTTAATAATGTAATAAACATTTTTATGCCGATAATATAGTTTATTATTATAGAATTATATTATAGGAAAACGTCTAAATTCTATATAAAAAACATGTATGTATGCATGCACCATTGTATGTATGTATTATCGGGTAGATACAGAAAAATCTGGTCAACTTTAAATTGAGATTTCTCTAAAACCACAAATGTTTTTTTATTTATTTCATTTTTTTAATTAAACCTTTCTTTCATATATTTAATTATGTTGATAAACTTTTGTTTACAAATCAATGGTTTGCAAAATGTTTGGGAAACAAATTGAAGTACATAAAAAGTATGTGATTTTTTTTTTGCAAAATTCCATGGACTTCATGGACTGATTGCTAAACATAAAATTGTCCCAAAATCTACATTCATAGATATTATAAATAAGTTTAAGACTACTCAAAGCTTTGAAAGAAAACCTGGAAGTGGAAGAAAGAAAACTTTTCGAAAATACGGTAAGGTAAAGTAGATTCTCAGTTCAATAGCAAGAAATCCAAACCAGTCACAGCAAGATTTAGAAAATTCAAGACTTAGCATTCTTATATCAAAAAAGTGCTGGAATTAAAGTATTTCATAAAAAAAATAGACCTAAGAGAAGCTTAAATAGTGAAATTAAAGGAATTCAATGTGCAAAGAAGTTGGTTAAAATAATGGCAGTATTTGCATAATTGAAGAGGAAGGCACATATTGCAAGGCAGATTTTTCACAACTTACTTGTCAACAATTTTATGAGAGCAAAAAAAAATTTCTTGATAATCAATTAAAATATATTAGACAAAAAAAATTTACATTCAAGTTCCTGGTGTGGCAAAGAATTTGTAGCTGTGGTATACAGTCCTCTTGTTTTGTCACTTAGAAAACCTTGACTGCCGATCTCTACATCAAAGAATACCTCCAAAAAAGACTTGCCATTTATTAAAAAAAACACTAATGTCTCTTTTGGCTCGATCTCACTATTCTAAAAAAGTTCTACAGTGGTGCAAATATAGTAATGTAAAAATTGTTCCTAAAGATGTAAATCCTCCAAATCGTCCTGAAAAGCGCAAGATTTTTGGGCAATAGTTAAAGGAGTTCTTTGCAACACAGGTATAGTAAAAAAAAATAAAAAGGACTTCCAGAAAAGGTGGATTAATGCTACTAATAATTAGAAAAATAAAAAAATTTGCAAAATGATGGCATCTACCCACTATAAAATTTGATCTCTTGCCAAAAAGCTCATCAAGCCCCCTAAAATTAAGTTGAAACCCTAAATGATGTAAACACATTTAATATTAAAAATATTTTAATTAAAAGCATTTATGGTTTTAGAGAAATCTTAATTTAAAGTTGACTGAATTTTTATGTGTTCACCCAATAATATCATGTGATATCATAGTTTTTAAATCTAAAAAAGGTTCGAAAAACTTGGTTGGTTACAAATTATGCATGACATAAGTTAAGTTTTTCAGAAACATGTCTGACTATTTAATAAAGTGAAAGGTGATCACTTAAATAAGTTTTTAATGCAACTTTTTTTAATTACAATTTATTTATATAATACATCATTTATTGAAATTTTTGTTTTGTTTGTGAACTAAATAAAGTAATAACATTTGTTTAAACTATTAATGATGTTTATTGATATTTTTTTTTTGCGAATGTTAGTTTACTTATTTATAAATAAGTTGAAATAAGATTAAGTTTATGCGTTTATATATACATATATATATATATATATATATATATATATATATATATATATATATATATATATATATATATATATGTATATATATATATATATATATATACACATATTTGTATATGAACAAATATAGATTCAATTGTAGTTACATGAAAAACTTGAAATAAATTTATGTAACAATTAGGGCAAGACATACTTAATCTCATATGTATGTATTTGACTAGCCATACTTGTATTTAGCTGTCTGCAAACAGATTAGTTCAAATATATCTACATTGGCCAAAAGACAGAGCAGAAAGACTTAAAAAAAAACTGAAAAAGGAGAACAAATTACTTAGAAACACCCAACTATAAATTAAAAAAAAAAATGTGTTCTTTAAATTGGTTTAAGTTGATTGAACAGGTTTTGTAACAGGTTGAATTTTTCATTGTTTTTTGTACAAAAAATATTATTTGTTAAGTTTGTTATACAAGTTTGTTATAAATTTTATATCACATAAGACTTTTAAAATTGAGTGTGTATTTGAAAATAATAACTAATCATACAGGGAGTAAACTCTGATGAAATATATAAATTTTCTTATAATTTGCTTTTAGTTGATCATACCAGGGTTATCCTGTTAGGTGAAAGTGATTATATCAATGCTTCTTATATTGATGTGAGTAGAAGAATTTGATGTTTCATAAAGAATGTTAGATTAAATAATTAACTTATAGTTTTATTTTGTTATTTTTATTATTATTTAGACATTATGTTTTCTATATATTATATATATATATATATATATATATATATATATATATATATATATATATATATATATATATATATATATATATATATATATATATATATATATATATATATATATTTATTAAAAATTGAAAAAAAAATTTAGGGGTTGCTCAAGACCCTTAAACATCTGGTGGGTCCTTAATTATATTAAAAAAAAAATTCTTTAAAAGTTTGTCACCTGGTACTCAAAAGAATTGAAAGTAAAAATGAATGGGCACCATTAGTTTTAATTCACTTTTTAGTCGAAGCTTGCGGTCTCCATTTTATTTTGGTTCTGTATAATGTTAGTCGCAATCTGCAGACTTGATAATTTATTTCATGCGTGTTTAATTCATAACAGTTTCAGGATATGACATCATCGTATAAATGTTTTCTTTCAAGATATCGTATTATTATTTTTGCCACAATCACCAAATCATGTTAATTGAATAACGTTTTAATAAATTCCATAAAAACTTTTATAATTAACTAAGTTTGTAACACATATCATTGAACAATAAGAAATGCAAAGTGCTTAAAACCATTGTTTTTTATAAATAGTAACTAAAACATTAAGTCCGAAACAAAACTCACTTAATGAATAAAAAGAATATTTTTTCTTCAAAAGACTTTGGTAATTACTTAACTAAATACTTAACACTTCTACAAGTTAAATTTTACAGAGTTTACGCTGTTTTATTTTTTAACTAAATTTAAAGAATTTTTTTAATGAAGGATTATTCAAGATTCTTTAACTTTGTGAAAACTCTTTTTTGTCAAAAGATTTTTTGTTTTGTGAAAGTTACACAATATAGTTCTTATTTGTTCTTGATTATGTAGAGAATTAATTAATGTGTTTGGAATAAAAATTTATTTACAAAACAAGATAAATTGTGAAAGCTGCTACCAGTGACTTGCAGTAGTGAAAGAGTTAAACTATATAAACTAAATGTAAATTAAACATAAAATGAACAACACTATTAAACCATATGAAATAAATTTAAAACGAGAAACCGCATCATACTGCCTTTATTTTTTCTTTGCCTGCAAACTCTAATAATCACAAAATATGTACAATTTTGTCCTGGCTTCTAAAACAAAGTAATGATAAAACAAGTAAAAAAAAAAGAAATTATAAATATAAAAAATATATATTTGTATGATTTTTTACTAAATCACAAATATTTTTTTTGATTCACTGAAAAATTATACAAATATTTGATTTTCTGATTGTAGGAGAAAAAATACTTATATCTTTAAAAAAACAACAACAAAAAACGCTATGCGTTGCGATGACTTCATTTATTGAAACTGTTATAAATAAAACACGCATGAAATAAATTAT
The DNA here is from genome assembly GCF_022113875.1 of Hydra vulgaris. Lineage (NCBI taxonomy): Eukaryota > Metazoa > Cnidaria > Hydrozoa > Anthoathecata > Hydridae > Hydra > Hydra vulgaris. The sequence continues at coordinate 13,034,087 of NC_061163.1, read as the reverse complement.
TAAGTCTGCAGATTGTGGCTAACATTATACAGACTCAGAGAACCAAAAAAATAAAGACGGCAAGCTTAAACTAAAATGTGAATTTTAAAACTAATGGTGTGCATTCATTATTTAGTTTTAATCAAAAAAATTTAACCCAAACATTTTTTATAAACATTTTCTTTAATAAAAACACAACTTGTCTCTGCATTTGGGGATCCCTTTAAGGGTATTGAGCATTCCCTTAAAATACTTTTTTTTAAAAAATTTTAAAACAGTGTTTTTGTATTTTTTTATTCTTTATATAGAATACATTAAGGGGGTAGGAGCAGATTTTTTTCAAAAAATTTATCATATTTCTCATATTTAAATATAATCTTATATTTTTCTCATAAGGCGGAGTTTAAAATAGGGTAAGTTATTGTTATAGTTTACAACTTAAGTTATAATTTAAAGTTTAAGTTGCAGTTATGTGTAATGAGCAAGTTATAATGTAATGAGCAAGTAAAGTATTTAATACTATTACAATATCTTTTTTAATAATTATTTTTACTTAACATGAAGTTTAAAAAATTAAAGTAAAAACTTAACATGATACTTAACATGATACTTAACATGATACTAATGTCATATTTGCGCAAAAACATGCTATATCTAAGTAAGATTGACGCAAAAAAACATTAGAAATGTTAAATTTGTTGTTAAAATTATTAGTATAAAGGAAATATTATTTAAAAAAACTATATCTATATTTTGTTTCAGTTTTTTGTTTCTCTTGATTATTAAGAAATCTTATTTAATTAAGAAAATATTTAAATAATAAATAAAAGAAATATTTTATACCAGTAGTCATTTTACTTTTTTCAATTTTAATTAACAAATTAAATTTTAATTAAATATTCTCAATTTCCAAGAAGCAAAGCTTTTGTGCTAAAAATAATTGTACTTTTTTGATCAAGACAATCAAAATCACCCAACTCTTGTTTAAGCTGCTATACTAATGTTAATTAATTAATGATTTTCTGGATAAAGTGAAAACTGAGCTGCTCAATCTAGGTCTAAATTATTTTATCTCTAAGCATTTTCTGATTTAAAATTGTTATCAGAAATATCGGATATAGATATAAATCTTATTGTCTATTTAAAAACAATATTTATTTTTTTTGTTCTGTCATTATCCAATTAATCCAATCAAATTTGAAAATTATTTTCTACAAACAGTTTTAATTATCAATGAGTAATATTCTTGTTATAAAAGTATATGGAAAAAAACAGAAGTATATGGAAAAAAACACTTTTGAAACTTATGCAATACAACTTAAAAAACTGCATTAGCTAACACAGACAAAACTGTTCAAAAACAAAGCTTAAAATTAAAAAAGATGTTAAGATATATATATATATATATATATATATATATATATATATATATATATATCAATTTGTTTCTTTTAATTTAATTTTTCATTTAATGTTTGCAATAATCACTGGTTTAATGTTTGCTATAGAAAGTTCCTAATAACTATTTTTAAAAAACAAAATATAATTAACTATTCAAAACATTTATGTTTTAAATAAAACTTTCTTCCTCGCTTGCACTTTCTTCTAAATCTGATATTGTTACTGTAGCTAGATCTACGTTTAACTTTCAGTAATGATCCTTGCTATGCCACGATGACACTTAATTTGAGCCCTGGAATTATAAAATAAAAGAGAATGAGAATAGTTTAAATCTAAATAATCTAAAATAAAAGAATTAATAGTTTCAACATAATAATTTCTCTTCTATCACTACGTCAGTGTAGCGCTTAGGTTAAATTTATGCGGTTACATTTATGAGGGGCAACTGTAAGTTCGGCATTGGATAAGTGTTCAAATCCTTTTAATGAATCATTTTTTTAATGTTTTATTTGCTTTGTAGATATTAGAAAATATCAAAGTTTCAAAATTTTAAATAATTAAGTTTCGAAGTAATTAAGCTCAGATTAAATAACTTTGAAACCTCGATCTTTTCTGAATTCCATGAAGTAAATTAAATTAAAGACAATTTAAATTTATATTTTCATTTTATCTGGTTTACTTTTTATTTATTTTATCATTTGTTAAGATTTTTAGTTTAGTTTTATATATATATATTTTTTAATTATTTTTTCTTATTTTATCTTTAGTTTAAGGTTTATTTATTTTATTTTTAGTTAAGTTTTACATTTGTTTATTCAGTGCATTTTTATACGCTTGAATTTTCAATACATGCAAAGAGCCATGGCTAAGTTGTCAAAATAAAATATTATAGGCGTGGTCATATAAGGCATACGGCAGCATGTCTTTCCTGAGAATGCTTGTATATATTGTTAAAGAGTAGATATATTTTTTTCAGGGAGAAAGTGAACATGAATATATCGCAACACAAGGTTGTCTTGAAGAAACTATTTATGATTTTTGGAGAATGGTTTATCAGGAAAATAGCAGAGTAATACTTATGGTCACCAGAGAAATTGAAAAAGGCAAGGTAATTATTTATATAAATTTATATACATGTACTTGTAACTCCTTTTGATAAAGGTTTTTTTTTTTGCATATATAAATGATAAAAGTTTAATACATTTAAATTTTTAGAGTCGGTGCGCAAAGTACTGGCCAGATATTAATTGCACAATCCAGTATAACAATTTTCATATCAGTAATATTGAAGAGTTAGAAACTCCACATTTCATATACAGAGAATTAAAGTTAATAAACGAAGAGGAGGTTATATATTTTTTAAACATGATTATTCTTTTAATTATATACTTTTTTTATAACATTAGTATATTTTTTCTAATAGTATTTAAATAAAGTATTCATTTCACTTAAAGAATGAAGAAGAAGCAAACTCAATATATCATTATCAATATATTGGCTGGCCTGAGCATGGTATACCATCAAATGTTGGCTCAGTTATAGGAATATTACATGACATAAACTTAAAACAGAAATACAGTAATTATCCAGGTCCTATAATTATTCATTGCAGGCAAGTGATGTTGAAATTGATGTTGAAGTGATGGTTAATAAATTTTTTATTAAGCTTATTTCAATAAAATTTAGACAGGTTAGGGGGGGGGGAGGATATCCATAGAAACTATTTCTTCCAAAACTTGATATTGTTTCATAGAAAGTTAAAAGATTTTCAAGTTTAATTTAGAACAATAATAAAAAATTTTATTACAGAAATTTTTTTTTTTTTCAAAATATCTTTTTTAAAAATAAAAATTTTTGTTTTTAAAATAGTAGCTTAAATTTTTTGAATTGAATTAAAAACTATGCAAAATCAGGTAAGGAGGGTTGAAGAAAAAGGTAATGAAAAGCACAGTAAGGGAAAAATAAAAAAATATTGAAAAAGAAAAAGATGTAACCAAAAATATGTTTCCTTGCATATTTTTTTGGTAAGTATATTTGAATCTTGATATTAAATATTAGATAAATAGTAAACAAATTATGTGGCATATTTAAACAACAATGACTTCAATTTTTTTTAAATTTATAAATACAATTTATTGTTGTTGCAGAGTATTGAGTAAAACTTATTATCAGATTTACTTGAATGAGTGAACACTCTGTCAATATTTTGCACATTCAATATAAAGTTCAAAATTTTTAGAACCTGACCATTGCTATGTATACTGCTTGATTGATAGCCATTGCTAGAGTATATTCTTAGAGTATATCCTTAGAGTATATCCTTTTGAGTATATCCTTTTTAGTATATCCTTTTTCCTTTAGAGTATATCCTTTTTCTTTTCTTCTTGTCTTTTCTTTTTATTAATTGAGATATGTACATATAGGATATTAGGATAATGATGCAAGGGTGACATAAAACTCATTTTGGACAATAATACTTTTTCATTAACATTTTTTTCTTTATTTTATCAACTCTGTTGTACTTTTTGTGATTGTACTTTCTGTATTTACCAGTATATTGTTTACATTTATTACTATTTAAACAAATATTAATAAATGTATAAATTTAAATCTGTAGTTATGATGTTAAAATTCTGGGCTTTAAAATCTTTTTTTTTTGAATTCGTTGTGCACCTTTTTCACAGCTTTTTAATAATGATAAAGTATATTAAACAATTAGGTTTGTTTTACAGCAATGATTTTTACTGAAATGGTTATAAAAAAAGAAAGAAATGAAGTAAAGTATTCAGTAAAGTTAGTAGATTAGTATATTATAAAAGAAAAATTTGTTTTTAAAAATCTATTAAGTAAATTCATTAGTAATAATCAAACTTTTCTGGATAAAAGTTTACAATTTGTTTAAATTTATATTTATTTTTTGTTTATATTTATATAATAGCTTTTTTAATTTAGAAATTTTTGATTGATAAATCTATTTTTGTTTGTACTTTTTAATTTCTGTATCCAATTTATTCCCCATTTTTATTCATTACAAAGCAACCAAGGTTTTTACATATTTTCATTTTTGTTATCTTTTTTAAATTTACTTTATTAGTTCTGGAGTTGGGCGAACTGGTGCATTTATAGTAATTGATATCTTGGTTAAAATTCTTCAGAAACAAGGTAAGTATAGCTGTTTAATAAATTAATTCACAGAGGTAAATATGTATTTAATACAATATAAATACATTCTACATATATATTGTATATGTGTATGCCATTAAAAATATATTACGAGTTCAGAGGTGTAAACTAGATTTTTAGATGTTTGAGTTTTGCCACTTACTCTCGCCTGCTGAATAAAGAAATGGGTGGGGCAAAGATTCTTATTAGTTTTTCATTATTTTTCTGACACCTCCCCCTTCCCTGGAGCTTATTAGGACCCCTTTCTCTTCCTCCCTTCCCTCGTTTATCTATTTCGAAGCATGAAAAAAATGGTTTCGTTATTTTTTTACTTTGATAAATAAATTTTTTCTTTACTCAAAAGTAAGTCTCTCCATCATAGATAAAAATAATAAGAACCAACCAAAAAACTTTTCATTTTAAGTTTTTTTAGATTTTAAATTTTAAATTTCTTTTCATTTTAAGTGCATTTGTTTAGAAGAATTCTTTTCATAAATGATATTTCTTTTGTTATAAAGTGTGAATTAACTTTCTAAAATGTTTCTCGAAAACTATTAGTCAGTGTTAATTTCATTTGCTGAAGCTATTTAAAATGTCAAGAATGTTTGTTTGTGGAGAGAAGGATAAATATTCTTTGTTGCCATTATCAAAAAACAATATAATATTGCGCCCCACAGTATGAAGAAACAGATCCAAACAAAGAAAAATTCAAAACTTGTTTTAGATTTTTTTATTTTTTGATATTTTTTTTTAATTTCAAAAAAAGATTAGGTTGTTCTTCTGAGTTTAATAATTTTCTTCTAGTGTTTTTGTGTTTTTAGCTTTTTTAAAATTCCGACCTTTTCAATTATTAAGATACCCCGCGTTTATTCAGAAGGCAAGAATACAGGGGTTGTGCAAACTTCAAACTTTTGTATGTTCATGCTTATGTCAAATGAGAATGTTTTGCAAAGAATTGTGTTGACTTGAGTTTGGGAACAAAAAAAACCCTCTTGTATATCCTATATCTTGTATATCCCTCTTGTAAGCCCTCTTCTAAATATCTTATTTTTTAAAAATTATGATCATATAAAGTTTTAACCCCCTCAATTTGGGGAGGGGGGCTGTAAACTTTGCATAGTCATAAAGACTCAGCACTAAGAGATTTTTGCATGAAATTCGAAATTTGTTGATGAATATAAATTTAGATAAAAATAGTAAAGAAAATATTTTATAAACTCGTTGCTCCCACATTAAGGGCTGGATGGGCCCAAAAATAAGGGTTTTTTTGTTCCGATTTCTTAAGTCAACTCTAATTTTTCCATTATGTGCTTGTAAGAGACCAACTTTTATTTTACTTGAAAAATAATTTTAAAATCAAGATCTTGAATAAGCCATTAAGTTTTGGAATGCAAATAAGGCAATAGTTATTTTTGTTTCCAGTGCCTTTGAAATGTTCTATTATTACTTTATAGATTTAAAATTTATTTTTTGTTGAAATAAAGCGTGTATGCGAAAAAAGTCCGAAAGCAGAAAAACAACTAAAAAAAGGTTATTGACTTTTATTGGGAACTAAGTATTAATTTTAATACATTAATATAAAATATTTCAAAGAAATTAATTTATTTCTGTGGGTATCTAATAAAGTTTTGAACATTAGTTTTCGTGGTGGTTTTTTGCTACTGAATTGTTGCTAAATATTTTTTTAACATCTTCTTTTGTCGTTTTTAAAAATTTTTTTATGTTAAATGGGAAAACTAAAATCTTTTTATGAAATCATTACATGTTGCCAACAAAATACAAACAATATTAAAAATATATTATTACAACCACTGAAAAAAAATCACGTATTTACTCTTTCACATTTATTTCATGTACTTTATTTTGGAGATTTGCAGCAAATTTAGTATTATTGTATATATACATTTTTTTCAAAAGTTGTTTCCAAGTTTTTCTAAGTAACTTTTTTCAAATTCAATGTAACTCAGCTCTTCACCTTGATAAAGCTCTTCATTATTATCCAGCAAACAAAACAGAATTTTAGACTTCCTAACATGGTATTACTAATGATGAAGTTTGGCAAAACGGTAACCCACTTAAAACCCTGAAAGTGGGAATCAAGTCTCTGCTTCCTTCTCAAACAAGAAATTGTAACTCTTGCAGAACAAGTTAGCAAAAACTAGACACTGGTTAAATCAGCTGTGAGCTCCTCAGTCTGTACAACTTTCAAAGCATCAAGATCATAAAATGTCTGCTGACTGTTCATGCTTTATATGTCAAGTTGGCAGGTCAAAACACAATCAGGCTCCCCCTATTGCATCATAAACCAAGTAGCACTCCACCAAGTTTTTCCCAGGCTAGTGAAAAGCTACTCTCTTTACCTGACAATGCTCAAAAAAGGTTTCCTCATTACTGTACAAAAGGTTCAATATTTGAAATTTTGAAAAAAATGGTACAGATTGACTCTAAAGTGAGAGAAAAACTGGCTGTATCTGCAACTTTTTTGCATTGAGCAAAAAAGTTGCCTCATCTAAAGGAACTTAAAGACTGATCAGAGCAGAGGTTTGAAGACAGATATTTTTCACTTCTGGACCCATTTGTAAAAACTCAGAAAAGAACCCCATACTCTCAACATTATTTATGATGTTTCAAAAAAAGACAACTCCACAACCAAGTTTGCACATTGCATCAGTCTGTCTGAGCAAAGAAGTACCTGAATGGAGCCAGTGAGTGGCCTTCTAACTCACACGGTGGAGAGTTTGCTGAAAGCTTCTCTACAATTTTTTGAGTGACCTTGTGACCAAACATCAATTTTTTCCTGCCATGAAATTCATCAAGGATTTCAAACATTGATGGTTCTTGCTTTGAAGACAATCTGTCCCCAGACTTTGAGGTTCTAATCAATGGCCACAGTGATTCCAAAAGTTCACATTGTTTTCCACCACAACAAAGAGTTCATCAAAATTTAAAACACTGGGCACTAGGTTGTTATAGTGAGCAATCATCTAAGGTACCTCATTCAGTCTTCATCTCTCACTGGACAAGATACAAAAAAAATATGGACAATCTTAACTATGGAAAGCAACTTTTTAGTTGTGTGCTAGACTACAAGCATCTTTAGATTAAAGGCTTAAAAAAAGAAAAGATCTTTCGTTAGAATTTCTTATTTTCAAATACAGAATATTTTTTATGTGAAATTTGAATTACTTTTTTTTGTAGAGTGTTCTTTTACTAAACATTTTAAAACCTGCTTTGTTTTAAGAAAATTAGTCAAGAAAGAATTTTTCATGTATTCTTAATGATCAGAAGGAAAAAATTAAACTTTGCTTTCATTACTGTAACTCTAATTTTTATTATTTATAAGGAAACCTGCTACATAAAAAAGCAATAGGCAATAAAGCAAACAATAAAGCAGTAGGCAACTTAAGTTTTTATTCCCTTATTTTTGTATCCTTATGACTTTATCAAGAAAAAAATACTATTACAGACACAAAAATTATTTAGGACTGAAATAATTAAGTAAAGTTTTTTTCAAAAACAGTAAAAATTGTTTCTCTATCAGCTTTGCTTTGAAGTCTCGAACTCTCTCGAATGATGTAACCAGGTTTTAATTTTTATGCCAAGTAAACTCTGAGTGTCTCTAGTTTACTGAACATATTGTCATTTTTTGGTCCTCATAAATCAGTGTATCTAATATAATATGAAGAAGTGAATTAAAGGAGAAAAACTTTAATTCACTTCTAATTTAAACTTAGGAAACTTTTATAGTTTACATAAAATATGTTTTATTGATTTTTAATTTAAATAAAGTAAAAGCATACAAGCATTTTTTTTTCAACATCTCGCTTTCAACAAGTCTGCAAGCAACCATTATTAGAGTTGAAAGTTACTGGAAGAGAAAAGAAGTTTATAAAGCAAGATAACGATTGACCGATGACTTAAAAGATTGCAAATCCTATAAATCAGGAAAGCAAGATGAAGGAAGTGAATTCTAAAGAATTGATCTTTGAGGAAAAAAACTTTAGTAAACTGTAAAAAACATAAAATGTTAAAAACAAGAGTGTTTAGATATCATCTTTTTGTCATTATGAATTTTGAAAAAAGTTGTCACCATTTATTTATTTGAAAATATTTATTCAGGATTATCATTTTCAGTAAATATATATAGTCAACTGCTATCAATCAAGATAAAAACAAATAAAAAAAAAAAAAGAATACCAATTTTTCTAGTTAGTATTTGTTAATTCAAAATAATTTTGTTTTCATCAAAGTGATCACACAAAAAAGACAACACAAAATAATTTGTTTTTCAAAGTGACCACACAAAACTCTTAAATGTTGCGCACATTCTTTTTTTCCACATGTCAATGATATATTATTAGCTTTAGACCATGGCATGCTAATTAAAATCATTCGTAAATGCTTAATACACACTTTACACCCGGAGTTTCTATACCAAAATGTTTTTATTATTTCTTAAGGTATGGACTGTGAAATTGATATTCAAAAAACAGTGCAACATGTTCGTTCACAAAGACCTGGAATGGTTCAATTAGAGGTATTATCTTAAAAAATAGGTATTAAATTTATAAAATGTTTTTCATGTTTTAAAAATGGAACCAATAAACATCTATTGTTGCTATGAGAAAATTACTATGAATGGAAGAGGTTACTCTAATGTTTAAAAAAAGTTTACCTGCTACCTGCACGTAACAAATAGTTTATCATACCATCACCTTAATATTAAAAATAATTTAAATTTGATTTTTTTAATATTTAAAATTTTTTTTTTGGAGAAGACTTTTTAAAAATACTTTTTTTTTTAATGTTATTGTGTATATCCATTTATTTTAAAATTTATCTCAGGCTCAATACAAATTCATCTATTTGGCTATAGCTCATTATGTTGAAATGGAGCATAAACTTAAGCAAAGAGCTATTTTACCAGTAAGATATTGTGCACTTTTTATGTCGTTGATATTGTTGTTATTTAATTGTTATTATATAATTGATATTAATTTAAAATCTGAATACTACAAGAATTGATGATGTTGAAAGAAAATCTATTAAAACTGTTTTAGTTGAGTTAGTATTATATATATTTATAGTTTATATATATATATATATATATATATATATATATATATATATATATATATATATATATATATATATATATATATATATATATATATATATATATATATTTAGAATGATTTGAATAAGAAATCAAATTTGCCTAAACGAGTAGATCCTTGTTTGGATTCATCTTCAAATTTTTATGAAAAAGTTGAAAATAAGTATATACATTCTCAAAGGTAAGTTTTTTTTACCTAGATATTATATAGAGACACATGTATACACACATTCTCTGCTTATATACATATGCTATGTTAATAATATTATGTAAAACAATTATTGTCCTTGGATTTAAAGTGTTATATTTTCCAATTGTTTATGTCTATAAACCGTTAAAAAATATTGAATTCAAAATTTGATTTTAAGAACATGACACAAAGAAAATTTACTTTTACTGAGCCAAATAAGACAAAATATATACTTTTCATATTGTTCATTCTGTTTAGTAAGAAACAAAAAATTGCATATTGAATAAACAAAAACATAAAAGAATTGCTCAAAAAGTTTCTAAAACAAGTAGATTTGGGATAAACTGTAAATCACTTTTATATAGTAGATTCTAAAATCATATTTTTGTTATACTGTCTTTGATAAAAATGTTTAAAGTTTAATATGCCTTGACAAAAGCACTTACCTTGCTTCTCTGACTAAGTTCCTACATTTTTTTAAAGGTTTTTTGAGATAGACTATGTGTGACATCCTGCGTCCCATTTTGTTATTTTATTTTATTTTTTTACATTATTTCTGTAGTACTCTTTTCTCTTTGCAAAACTGAAATTTGTAAGCAAGTCATAAAATAACATTTTACGATTTGCTTCCAAAGAATACTTTTGAAGATCTTGTCTTTGTAATTTGTCCACGCATGTATCAAAATGCATTTGCTGGATGCAACCTTAAAATGTTATTCAAATCAAGTTATTGCTTCTCAAATATGATTTGTTGTTCTTTTATTCACCAATACACAAAATGTTATGTTGATTCCCCTCGATTTATACTTGTTTGACTTTGTTCAATATCATTCTCAAAAATTTTTAAAATTTCTTGAAAGTTTTAAGAGTTTCTTAAAAGTTCTGGAAAATTCTAATAGGAAATTCTAGCAATTCAGGAACTGCCTCGAAGTCTCCCGGAATTTCAGGATCATCAAAAAAAAAAAAAAGTTAATAAAGTTAACACTTATAATTGTAGTTAAGTAATTTGTACATTTGGCTGTTTATCTGTAATAGCTGTTTATTCTCTTTGTAATATTTTTTAATTTTAAAACTCTCTTTTTCTGTATTTTACTAAAAAAAAACAAACTCAAAACATTGCTTGTCTCCAATATATATATATTCATATATATATATATATATATATATATATATATATATATATATATATATATATATATATATATATATATATATATATATATATATATATATATATATATATACATATATATATACATATATATATATACATATATATATATATATATATATATATATATATATATATATATATATATATATATATATATATATACATATATATATATACATATATATATATACATATATATATATATATATATATATATATATATATATATATATATATATATATATATATATATATATATATATATATATATATATATATATATATATATTATATTATATATTATATATTATATATATTATATATTTTTTTTTTTTTTTTTTTTTTTTTTTATTTTAATTCACCTCCTCAAGGCCGAGAAGGCCACTACAGACGAGGAGGCTACTTGTTTGTGGCTATAACCCTCTCTCAACTCTATAACTCCGAAACACGAACCTTGACGAACAAGGCCGCTGCACGGAGAAACGAGTTGAGCGCGGTACTTCCAGGGACGTGGTGGGGATCGAACTCGGAACCACTCGTTTATGAAGCGAGCGCTCTACCACTACACCACTACCGCATATATATTATATATAGTATAATATTAAAACTAGTATATTATAAAAATAAATAAAATTTAACTTCAAATAACACTTGCTAGTGAAAAGAGTTTTTAATAGAAGTTATATATTAATTTAATTTTTAATTTTCTGCTTCAAAAAGTCTCCGCAATATTAATTCTATTTTTATATCCATTGATTTTAATTCCAAACATGCGAGTGATTCGAGTTCTATTTTTATTTCCATTAATTTTCATTTCAAATGTGTGATTTAGGAAAATGCCTGATTTACAAAAGCTTTTTTTAACATTAATTTAATTAATAAAGTTATCAAAAAACAAAAGTTGATTAAATTACAAAATTTTATTAGCGTCTTTTTTATTAATGATGTCATGCATATTTATATATTTTTTTTATTTTTATTTTTATTTATACTGTGTTACCATTTTAAGGTATTGTTTTATAATTTATAATACTTAGGTTCATTAATTTTTATGTCTTAGATAAGTTTTAATATAAAATTAAGTTAAAACATGATTCAACTTAATTTTAGATGTTCATTAATGTATTAAATATTTTAGTTATATTATCATTAAATTAATCATTTTTAAGTATTTAAGAGTGCTTAAAAAGTATTCAATTGCGTTTGCGTATTTTTCTATCAATCCCAGGATTTCCCGGGGACAAATTTCTCAATCCCGAAATCCTGGGATTGAAAATTTTCGGGTTTTTGCCATCCCTAATTACAATTTAATTTAAATTCAGTTTTCAAATTTTAAAAATATTATCCTAGTAAAATAACATTTTACGATTTGCTTCCAAAGAATACTTTTGAAGATCTTGTCTTTGTAATTTGTCCACGCATGTATCAAAATGCATTTGCTGGATGCAACCTTAAAATGTTATTCAAATCAAGTTATTGCTTCTCAAATATGATTTGTTGTTCTTTTATTCACCAATACACAAAATGTTATGTTGATTCCCCTCGATTTATACTTGTTTGACTTTGTTCAATATCATTCTCAAAAATTTTTAAAATTTCTTGAAAGTTTTAAGAGTTTCTTAAAAGTTCTGGAAAATTCTAATAGGAAATTCTAGCAATTCAGGAACTGCCTCGAAGTCTCCCGGAATTTCAGGATCATCAAAAAAAAAAAAAAGTTAATAAAGTTAACACTTATAATTGTAGTTAAGTAATTTGTACATTTGGCTGTTTATCTGTAATAGCTGTTTATTCTCTTTGTAATATTTTTTAATTTTAAAACTCTCTTTTTCTGTATTTTACTAAAAAAAAACAAACTCAAAACATTGCTTGTCTCCAATATATATATATTCATATATATATATATATATATATATATATATATATATATATATATATATATATATATATATATATATATATATATATATATATATATATATATATATATATATATATACATATATATATACATATATATATATACATATATATATATATATATATATATATATATATATATATATATATATATATATATATATATATATATATATACATATATATATACATATATATATATACATATATATATATATATATATATATATATATATATATATATATATATATATATATATATATATATATATATATATATATATATATATTATATTATATATTATATATTATATATATTATATATTTTTTTTTTTTTTTTTTTTTTTTTTAATTTTAATTCACCTCCTCAAGGCCGAGAAGGCCACTACAGACGAGGAGGCTACTTGTTTGTGGCTATAACCCTCTCTCAACTCTATAACTCCGAAACACGAACCTTGACGAACAAGGCCGCTGCACGGAGAAACGAGTTGAGCGCGGTACTTCCAGGGACGTGGTGGGGATCGAACTCGGAACCACTCGTTTATGAAGCGAGCGCTCTACCACTACACCACTACCGCATATATATTATATATAGTATAATATTAAAACTAGTATATTATAAAAATAAATAAAATTTAACTTCAAATAACACTTGCTAGTGAAAAGAGTTTTTAATAGAAGTTATATATTAATTTAATTTTTAATTTTCTGCTTCAAAAAGTCTCCGCAATATTAATTCTATTTTTATATCCATTGATTTTAATTCCAAACATGCGAGTGATTCGAGTTCTATTTTTATTTCCATTAATTTTCATTTCAAATGTGTGATTTAGGAAAATGCCTGATTTACAAAAGCTTTTTTTAACATTAATTTAATTAATAAAGTTATCAAAAAACAAAAGTTGATTAAATTACAAAATTTTATTAGCGTCTTTTTTATTAATGATGTCATGCATATTTATATATTTTTTTTATTTTTATTTTTATTTATACTGTGTTACCATTTTAAGGTATTGTTTTATAATTTATAATACTTAGGTTCATTAATTTTTATGTCTTAGATAAGTTTTAATATAAAATTAAGTTAAAACATGATTCAACTTAATTTTAGATGTTCATTAATGTATTAAATATTTTAGTTATATTATCATTAAATTAATCATTTTTAAGTATTTAAGAGTGCTTAAAAAGTATTCAATTGCGTTTGCGTATTTTTCTATCAATCCCAGGATTTCCCGGGGACAAATTTCTCAATCCCGAAATCCTGGGATTGAAAATTTTCGGGTTTTTGCCATCCCTAATTACAATTTAATTTAAATTCAGTTTTCAAATTTTAAAAATATTATCCTGTTCATATAAGCTGTTCATATGTTCATATAAGTTTTTGTTGAACATATAGGCATAGTTTTTGTTGAACATATAGGCATAGTTTTTGTTGAACTATATATATAGTTCAACAAAATAGTTATTTTCTATTTTTTCAGCAAAATAGATTGCGAAAAAAAAAACTTTCAACTGAATGAAAAATCTAAAAACGAAAAATTTATTTCATCATATAATATTTCTCCTTAGGAAAGTTAAGCCATTACCTGCAGTGAATTCAAATACAGATATAACTCCTCCAGTTCCTGAAAGAAGGCCAAAGCCTTTGGTATCAACTATATACCCTTTTAAACAAGAAACAGTTGTTAATGAGGTAAATTAATTCATATAATCACAATAAAAAATATTTATTTTTATTATCTTTATTTGATTATCCATTTTTATTTTGCAATCTACAGTGTTTTTAGTTTGAGATCTTAATCTTGATATGAGATATATCTTATATAATAGCTCTTAAAAAATGGCTTTTACCATTTTCTTTCTAAATGTAGGGAGTTTAGTATTTTAAGATTTTAATTAATATTCTAATAGTATTATCAGCTTGAACTTAGAAAATAATATTGTTTAAAAAAAAAAAAAATCAGAAAGTAAGCAGAATCCAAGTAACATGAGTTTTAATAACCAAATGTTACCTTATTTAACGTTTTGTCACTAAAAGCTATTTTATTGAATATATATATATATATATATATATATATATATATATATATATATATATATATATATATATATATATATATATATATATATATATATATTATATATATATACACCATTGGCCATAAATTAGAGCATACTTAGTTTTTTTATAAAACATTCAAAATAAAATTAAATGAAAACTGAAATGTATTTTTTTTTAATATTTTATGTAAAATCATATGCATTATGAAATTCTGCATCAAAAAAAAAATCTAAACATAATGATTTTGATAGCAAAAAGTGAGAAGCAATGAAACATATATTCTTAATTTAAAAAAAGATTGGTCAAAAGTTAAGGATATATTTCAAATAATATATTAAAACAACAATATACAAACAGAAAGCCAATTAATTTTTTTTTTTAGTATTTTGTTATACCACCTTACTCTCTTTGACATTGAATTTACAAGATTTTGGGGTATTTCTTAAGGCACATTGTCAAGCAATTTCCTTATTTCTATTTTTTGAAATATTTCTACATTTAAAATTTTAATCCAAAATGATGATCTAACCATGATCATCATCTTGGTTCCATGATCATCATAACCATTCCATGATCATCATAACCATATAAAAGTATAGTTTTTTTCTCAAAAGTATAATTATCATTGTAACTAAAATAAAAACACAAAGTCATTTTTATAAAAAAAAATTAATTACATAATTAATTCCAATGCTTTTTAAAAGGCACAGTTCCAAAAAAAATTAAAATAAATAAAATAAAGCCTCGACTGAAATGCAAATGTTTTTGATTAGAATGGACTAACTGATAGATATAAAAATATTACACTCTAAATTATATTGATAAAATATATAATTATTAAACTTATAAAATATAAAGTTATTATATTCTAAATTATTGCATAATAATTTTTATTTTATGTAATAAATTATATATTTTATATGTTAATTACTTTAATGTATTATTCACTTTTATTGTGGAATTTTTAATTGTAATAATTTTTAAAATGGCAAAACATTACTGCTTACAAAAAATTAAAAAAACTTTTTTTTATAAGCAGTAAAAACTTTTATAGCTCTTTGTCAAATTTTTTATCAAGTAAGTAATGTTAATAAATAAATATCAAATAAGTAATGTTAATAAATAAATATCAAATAAGTAATGTTAATAAATAAATATCAAATAAGTAATGTTAATAAATAAATATCAAATAAGTAATGTTAATAAATAAATATCAAATAAGTAATGTTAATAAATAAATATCAAATAAGTAATGTTAATAAATAAATGAATAGCTTGTGTGAAAACCCAACGCTCGTCTAAAGAATTTTTTAATGGCGCAAAAAATGACCCTTATTCTTTTAACAATAATGTTACTAATTATAAACTTGTAACAAGTTTCAAGTTTTATATTTAATAAGCAGTTTTTTTTTAATAAATAAACAGCTTGTGCAAAAACCAGAAGCTCTTGTAAGGAGTGGTTGAGAGGACCAGCTTGCATAGCTTGCCATATTTGTTTTAGGAGCACTTTTCTCCGCTCTCGCATGCATTTACTTGCCGAGGCCTGGTTTAGAGAGAATTGAAGAGGGTTCTGGAGAATGATTTTGTAAGACTATGACAATCATGTTGACTGGACCACAAGCCATAGAAGAGTTTAATCGAGATATGACTTTAGCAATCGAAGCTAGAATGATTTGAATGTCTAAAAATGAGTTAACTTGTTTAATTGAAATGGAAGGAAGATAATGGCCATTAGATTCGAGAGTCAAATTAGAAAAAAATTCTTTGCAAATAGTTCTGCCTTATTCTTGGGAAAGGTAATAAGATCATGAATGTTAGACCTACCTTTGTTAACGATGCTGTTGTAGATTTTCCAAAAGTTTCTAGAGTCTAACTTCTGAGATAAAATACGAGATTTAGTGAACTGAGAATAATAGAGCTTAGCATCTTATAACACCTATTTACATAGATGTCTTGCAATAATAAATAGTCGTTTGTTCTCAAGAGAGTTGTTCTTTTGAAAAAGATGAAAAAAATGGTTACAATTGGATGTAGCAGCTGTACAAGTGGGTGAAAACCATGGAGTAGAATGAGGCTTGACTTGGAACCAACAAGAAGGAATAAAGGCTTCCATTCCTGCATGAATCCAGGAGATTACATAGTAGGCACATTATTTAGCTAAGAGAGGGAAAAGGCATTAGCCCATGGGCTGTCATGGAGAAAATCACATAGTGATTTTCTTCATGATAGTCCTTGGCCTAATGCCTTTACATAATAAACATGAGCATAATAAACATAAGTATGGGCTAATGCCAAGACATAATAATGCAGAGCATATTCTGAGCAAAAATAAATAACCAAACCATAAATAAATTTTTTTTACAGATTGATCGAGACATTGAGGCAATTATGAAAAAATCCAAACCCAAAATTACAAACAATCTTTCATCCGTAGAGTCTATAGCATTGGAGAGACTACATAACAATTAGGATATCATATTCAAAAGAGCAGATAAAGGTGGTGGGGTTTGTATTTTAGATAAGGGACAGTATGAGAATAAAATAAACCAACTATTAAATGATTCTAATATTTACAAACTCCTGCGCAATAATCCAATGGCAAAAATAATAAATGATATTAACACTCTAATAGACTACATGGCTGTCCACTACATAATCGACGAAACAACAGCAAACTTTTTACGGGCTGATACACCCTGTCGCTACCCTATTTTTTACAGATTACCGAAAACTCACAAAGAGGGTATACCGTTACGACCTATTGTTTCAGCATGTAATTGCCCAACGGACCATTTATCTAAGTTCATCACACACTTTATACAACCATTGGCAGAATCTCTCCCCTCATTTATCAAAGATACTTATCATTTTCTTCATATGCTTCAATCCCACTAATTCACCTCTTCTAACTATATATAAAAGCAGGACGGTGTCCTGAAATATTTCAATCGTTAAAACCTCTTTATTTGGCGTCAGAAATACTCATGTCATGCCTAATATAATACCGTAGTTTTTCTTTTACATAAATAATTAAACCACTGCCGCGTATATTTGTTTTCTGTCCTAATGAAATATATAATAAAAATATAAAATTATTATCTAAATTTGAGTCATCAAAACTACAAAGTTTCAGTTAGGCATATTAAACAAATAATAGTTCGATTTAAAACTATTGCAAAGATTTTCAATTTTTTTTTTAAATTCTTATATTTATATGAATTGTATTAAATCCATCACGCTCAAAAAATTCTTTTAATTTCAAATTATAAAAATAGCTGCAGATGCTTTGTAAAGCATCTGTTTTACTAAAATAAGTTTGATCCGGATCGGACCCTTTGTTCTTTAAATAACTGTTTTCGCAATTCCAAAGTTCTTTCGCTGTAGTCTTTATTTACGTAAAATCGATTGTTCCACAATTTTAACTGAACGTAGTTATCCGATGCAGTTTTTTTGTCTTTGTAGTTTAAAAATTTAATCTTTATGGTTCTGTTGTACTTTTTTCCGTCGCTACTCTTTTTCCCCGCCTTGTGCGCCCGTTCAATTTCAACATTACCTTTAAATCCAAGTTTTGTCTTTAAAATATTTTGAATCTTTTCCTGTTCAATTCCCACATTTCATTTTCGTCTTCTTCAATTTCCGTAAACCTTAGATTATTTCTTCTGCTCCTGTCTTCCAACTCAGCTAGTTTATCTTTAACAACAACGTTTGTGATATGGTTTGATGTTAAATTTGGCTTTTTTTTTTATTTCAGAAAGTTTTTGAACAATTAATTCATATTTCTCGCTAAGCAAACTCTGCCGATTTCTTTAGTTCACTAGTTTCTTTTTTTAGTTTTATATTTTCTTATTGAAGATTTAATAGCTTAATTTCCATTTTATCAAACTTCTCTTTAACTATTTTCAATAAAGTATTCTCATGAATATCTAATAGGTCTTTAATTTGAGAAACAGTAAATTTAGCCATTTTTAATTTAGTTTACAAAAGTACGTCCGTTCACGTAAAAAAGATTTTGCGTAATATTCAGTTTAAATAAGTCTTAACAAACAAAAGATATGTAAAAAAAAAAATCAAGATTTCCTACAAACGGTCCTAAAAATGGTACAAAACGTTCAAAAACTCGCTTTTTTACCCCCTTTTATAAGGGACCTAAAGGATTTTCAAAAAAAAAAAAAAAAAAAAATTCTTGAGTACTAAATCATGGTCATGGATGATAAACTAGGGCTCTTTTTTTTTACAGACATGACCTTTTTTTTGAATCACCCTAATTAATATATATGTATATATATACATACAGGGCCACCGGGACAGTTTGTCCTGGGCGGCAGATGTCCAAGGGGCGCCAAATAAAATGTAGGTACCTTGAAAAAAAAAAAAAAGGTCCTTCATATATATATATATATATGTAAAGAAATATAAGGAAATTTTGATAAATAAGGGCGCGAGTCAGGATTGCTGTCCCAGATGGCGTGAGAGCTCTCGGCGGCCCTGTGTATATATATATATATTATATTATATATGTTTCGATCTTGAGATTATAAAGATCGTATATTTTCGAAATACAATAACGAAACATTGAATTATAATTATCAAAAAGAATCTTTGTCTTATTTTAAACTGCCGATTTTGGGAAAAATATCTGGTTCAACTAAAAAAAAAACTGAATTCAATTGCTAAAAGATATTGCCGTTCAGCTAATATTATATTAGTATTTAACTCACTGAAAAATTCTTCTGAAGATTCTATTCTTCTAGAGTTGAAATTGTTCGTGGTGTATAAATTCGAATGTACAGGATGTAAATTCGTATGTGCAACATGTATTTTATTTTCACAGTTTTAAAAATTAAAAAATTTGTCTTGTTTATATATATATATATATATATATATATATATATATATATATATATATATATATATATATATATATATATATATATATATATATATATATATATATATATATATATATATATATATATATATATATATATATATAATCAACAAATCTGAAGTTCTAAAGATTTAAAAATGTCATTATTTTGATCGATGTTTTTGTGTTTCTATTTTGAGATTAGAAAGATTGTATATTTTCGAAATACAATAATGAAATATTGACTTATAATAATCAAATGTAAAAACTAAAAAAGTATGTGGCATAGTTATGAAATAAAATTTCTTTTTTTAGGAAATCAATGAGAATACTCCTCCGCCTCAAATTCCTACAAGAAAAAAAGTATCATAAGATTTCGACAACAACAAAAAACAATTTGTAAATGTTATCATTCTCGTGTGCAGGAACATTTTTATAGGCTAATTTATGTCGAGTTTTTCCACACAAAAATGTAAATTAAAAAAGAAATATAATTAATCATTAAATTAACGCGCCATGTTTGTTTTGCATGCAGTATTATGTAAAGTTTCATATATTGTTTACTGCATTTTTTTATTTTGTACTGTCATAGCAAGTGGGTTCGTCATGCATTTTTTAATTTTGTTTAGTATTTCATAGTGCATTTTATATATTTTGTAAAACTGTTGTTAATAGAAGAAATACTTATAGAATATAAATATATTCTCAGTTGTTCTAAAAAAAGCAAAAATATTTTTTTATGTTATAGATATGCCAGAGAGAGTAAGCCCTCTTTAGACCTATACATTATTATTATAAATTTAGCCCAAATATTATCTTTATTATATCTAATATATAAATATATCTATACTTGTAATAAATCTTTGGTGATAATTTTAATATAAAAGTTACATTAATAATATAGCAAATTTTATCAGTTCACAACAAACTTCACACATTTAATTGAATCATAAATGGAACTATTAAATCATCTTAAAATAATTTTAAATTTCTTTTTTTGGACAAAATTTTTTTTTAAATATAAAAACATTTTTCAAAGCAAAGCAAACAGAACACAAACAAATATAGAGTCAAAAACAAACAAAACACATACTAATATAGAGTCAAAAACAAACAAAACACATACAAATATAGAGTCAAAAAACTAAAACAATCTTTATTAGTTTTTAAATGTTGTCGTTCGTTATTAGGTATCAAAACTTACCATAAACGGTTAACATATGAGTGGGTCGGAAGCCAAGGGGTACAAGTGACAATTTTACCAAAATTAAGTTAAGTATAGAATTTGATAGAAGAAGCAAACAAAATTGTTGGTGGCCAAGGGATACAAGTGAATCTCTGCCCTGTGCTGCTTTCTACTGGAAAAACATAACAACAGCTGAGTATATTTAACAAAAATACTTTAACTTTAAACAGCTGTATCTCAAAACTATGAAAATGTCACTTGTAACCCTTGGCTTCTGACCCACTCATATCAATTTAATAATATAGGTACATAGTGGTTTAATACTTTCAAAGGTCAAAAAAAATTTTTTTCAAGTTGCAAATACTTTGATATCAGTTTGTTTGAAAGGATACTGTCCATTTTACGTTTCGCTAGATCGAGTAGTTTGATTATGTAAGTACCACTTAAATTTATGTTTGAATAAAATAGGCAGATATATTGAATTTTCTTCTGTGGTTTTTATTTCAAGTAATAAGTTTGGAGCAACAAAAACATCAGTACTAAGACGTAGACATCAGTACAAAGACATCAGTACAATATTTTAAATTTTCTGTAAAATTTTCTGTAACCACATAGTATAGTGTTAAATAAAGATTGGTTTCATAAAAGCAACTGTTTTTTACGGTGACCATGATGTAGATTTTTTTTAACTATTATTAAATAAATCACTTTCATTAAGTTCTCTTACAATTTTTTTATACTAATCGTATTTTCTCATACCAATCAAACTTCTTTTCACAATATACGCTTTATAACGCTTAAAGTTATTTTGCTTTTTTTATGTTTAGCTATGCATCTTTTTTTTTACTTAACATTTTTATAATTTATATATTTATTAGGATCAGTAGGGTATGTACTATGAATGCTAACGTTTATGTCTGTTGCAGTTTCCTTTATGTTGTTAAGTAACATTGCAAGTAAGCTGTGAAGATTGAAAGTTGTTTTCATTGCATGTAGTTATATTTTCATTATTTACATTTGTTTTAGATCAGTCATTTCTGGAGTAGTTTTTATAAAAGCCAACTTTTTATTTTTGAAAATATACCGTAGAACGTGGTGACTTTGATACGCGAAAATATACCGTAGAACGGGGTGACTTTGATACCCGTTCTACGGTACGTTTTATCAATATCTATATTATTTTAAGAAATACTATAATTTTTTTTTCGTTACATAAATAATATATTTTATTGTAGTTAATTTTTAAGATAAGGAGAAACCATAGATATATAAATTACTGGATACGGCATAGGCAGAAATAATTGAAGCTGGGCAAACTTTATCTTGATGACGCAGAGGCAGAAAAAAAAATTTTAATCAGCGTATATATTGAACAATATTTATAATTTAATTTCAAGTTATATTTTGCATTGCATAAAACAATAACTTCAAAGGAATTTCATGGTTTATATATATTTTAATTACAGATGAACTAAATAAAATAAATCTTAGTTGACTTCATATTAAAAGATTTTTAAATCTTTTAATATGAAGTCAACTATGAATACCCCCCCCCCCCCCAAAAAAAAAAAAAAAAAAAAGGCATTTCAAATATTGCAATACAAATAATAATTTTATTAAAATAATATGCCATAAACTACCTAATTAACTTGTATATGGTTGTATAATGCAAGATTTATATGAAGCTTTAAGAGACTAATATTGAATATAAAATTATACATCAATATTTATGTATAATATTTTTTATCTATAATACACGTATATATTTATGTACAATATATTTAAAGATTTAGTAATTTTTTTAAAATGGTTAATTCGTGCAGCACTTTTGGGTGTACAGCTAGATTTGCTGAAGGGGTTCCTAAAAGTTTTGATAGGTAAGAATTTAGTATCTGTATAATTTAAACATTTTTGTTTTTTAAGATTCAATAGAAGTTTATTATGTTAATTTTAAAAGACAAACACTATATGTACACACGGGTACCCTGAAGGTAACCTAAGACCTTATATCATAAACCATGAAATTATTCTTTTGATTTTGAAAGTATTCCATGTACACATTCCAAACTATCAAAAGTTAAATTATTTTTTGGTAGCTTTTTCAGAAAACTAATTCATAAGACTTGTTTTAACCAGAGATTAAGGCCCCTCTAACTCACCCTAAGACCCTTCAAGTGGTCAAATAGTTGTATATAATATGTTTGGTTGTTTGACCTATTGGATTGACGCTTAGAGGAACGTATTTAGAAATAACTTTTGATAACAATTTGCGCTTTCTAGTTAGAACATCGGCTAATTTATCACTTTTTAAAAGTTATCTATCTTTTTTCATCAACAGAGGATAATACCGCCAAAACTAAAGTTTTGTGAACACTAGTGTATTTGAAATCTTTACATCCATACTCATCAGAATATTTCACTCTTTTTTTTTCACTTGAATGTGTTTCTAGCTCTGGCTTTAATGCAATTGATAAAGTATTCTTTAGATATCCTTGCCCTCCATCCACCCCAATCTTAACATCAAGATACACTGATTCAAGAGGTCTATGTTGTAAAGCTGTTGAAACAATATTGCGCCAATATTGTTTCCTACTTTTTTTTTATTTTTGTTAAAATATATTATTTTGATTAAGCTTTTTAGTGAAGCTAGTTTAAGTATATGTAAGCATATATATATATATATATATATATATATATATATATATATATATATATATATATATATATATTTAGTAATACCACTTTTTTATTATCATATATATATATATATATATATATATATTTTATTATCATATATATATATATATATATATATATATATATATATATATATATATATATATATATATATATATATATATATATATATATATTTTTTATTATCATATATATATATATATATATATATATATATATATATATGTATATTTAGACTAAATCTATATATATATATATATATATATATATATTATATATATATATATATATATATATATATATTTAATAATACCACTTTTTTATTACCATATATATATATATATATATATATATATATATATATATTATATATATATATATATATATATATATATTATTATCATATATATATATATATATATATATATATATATATATATATATATATATATATATATATATATATATATATGTATGTATATTTAGACTAAATCTATATATATATATATATATATATATATATATATATATATATATATATATATATATATATATATATATATATATATATATAAATATATATAATATATATATATATATATATATATATATATATATATGTATATATATATATGTATATATATATATATATATATATATATATATATATATATATATATATATATATATATATATTTAGTAATACCACTTTTTATTATCACCAGTATTCTGTTTATTATCTCAGCATAAGCTCAGCATCAAACAAAGACAATAGATTTTTGTTTTCTTCTGTTAATTTTTTATAAAAACAAAATTTGACAGATTTTTTATTTTCCTTTCACTCATATAATTCGGGCGATTTCTAACATTTTATAGTTACTAGTAAATTTGATACAAATGTTAAAAAAAATTAAGGTTTTTTTAAAATGATTTAAATATTTTGAATTTTGTAGTAGACAATATATACCCAATATGAAATTTCCTCTGTAGTTGTTTCAGTTTTGAGTGTGAAAAGTAAGTTGTTTTTGGTTAACTACTCCACTAGAAACAACAAGCTTCCTAAGGCCAAAATTGTTCAACGTTATTTTTGCGTCATGGGTACTAAATTGTTAATTGCAGTTGATGAAACTTTTCTTTTTGTTATAGGTGGATTGTTATAGGTGGATTGTACAATGCGTCAATTTCCTTTGCTTAGCTATCTTTGTGCAAGAATGTTTAATACTTTTTCTTATTTGTTGAAAACTTCTGCAAAGAAAAAGATTTTGATTGATTGTGAAAAGATTCAAATTAGTGATTATGATCTATATCTGTACTAGTTTCACATGATACCATTAGTGGAAGAATTGCTATTTCAGCATCATTTTTACGCTCATTAACACAAATAAAATACTCACATTTTCCGCCTAGAACAATTTTAGTATTAAGATCTGAAAGTAATAAGAAGTTATTTAGTGTAAATGCAATATTGTTTATAAGCACAACAATAATAATGCAAAATATAATTGGTTTTTATTGGCTTATTTTTTTTATAATTGGTTTTTATTGGCTTATTTTTTTTTTATAATTGGTTTTTATTGGCTTATTTTTTTTTAATTGGTTTTTATTGGCTTATTTTTTTTTTATAAAAGTTACTTTTTATTAAAAATTAAAATTAAAAAACTAAAATTACTTAGGTCGAGTATTGAATAAAAATCGTTTTTAAATCAATTTTTTTTTAAACACACTAGATTTTTGAAGTTTTTTTTTAAACACACTAGATTTTTTCTGCAATTAGAACATAATATATTAGATAGATCAGAGTTGTTATACCAAAAAAAATCATTTAATAAGATTTTCAAAATTTATTTCTTGTTTTGGTTTAATGCATGTGTAATGTTTAATGAATCTGGTTTAATGCATTTGGTTTGAATGCATCTTAAATCATTAATTTTCTTTATACAGCATATGCAAAAGCATTTTAAAAACTCGTATTGATCTTCAGCAAAGTATGACATTTCTTTTCTATTCTCTAGAAATGGTTCCTATATTTTTCAATCGGATCTTAAATTTAAGTTAACATAAATTTTTCATTTAAATAATTAAATAAACTCACTGTTATTGCTTAAATGTTGTTAAAGTCTTTTAAAACAAATAAATATTGTTAAAGTCTTTTAAAACAACAACAACTATAAACCAATCGGAAACTAATAAATATTATTACAGCCAATCGTGCAGTTGCAATTACAGAAAGTAAACAACATCAATGCCAGAAGGAAAAATATTACTTTTATACGAATAAATCGTTATTTATAAAACTTTTTAATAAGTTTCTTCAAAAAGCACCAACAAATGATTTAAATATTGATAGTTTCAGAATGTACAAATGTACTATATTCAAAATCAAAAAAAAAATTTCATAGAACTTGATATAAGGTCTTAGGTCACCTTCAGGGTACCCGTGTACAATGAATCATAGCTATGCATTTTTATATAGATTTCCAGTGAATCCAGATAAAAGAGCAGCATGGATTCTTGCAGCAAAACGAAAGAATTTTGTCCCCTCTTCAGCTAGTTTTTTTTGTTTAGATCATTTTTATGAAAATTGCTTTGACAAAAGCAATACATCAGGTTACTGTTTGAGAAAATATCTGAAACCTGATGCAATACCAACAATTTTTGATTTTCCAAAACATTTAAAACCAACCACTAGTACCAACAGAAAGAATGCTGAAAAAACATATAGAGAAAGAAAAAAACACAGTTTTTGAGAACATTTATGAAAAAAAGGTGATTAGTGCAAAGAAAAAAGTGACTGTTGAAGATTGCACGGAAACTGATTCAGGCAATTAATAAACTGTCAACAAGTAGTTATCTTTTGTATTGAATGCTTATAAATTACAAAAAAAGCGTATTAAATGCGTAATGCAACATAAACGCAAACTCAAAAAAAAAAATTTGCAAAACTTCAAAATGTGACAAATGAATTACAAGAAAAACGTTTAATTAGTGATGAAGCCACAGCAACTTTAAATAGTGTTAACCCTGGTGTTAAAGATTTAATTCAAAGAAAACTGAAATTCAAAAGCACATTAAAATACTCTTCATCATTGTGAACTTTTGCATTAACATTGCATTTTTATTCAGCAAAAGCATATGGTTATATCAGACACTCCTTCGACACTTGTCTTCCTCACCGAGACACTTTGAGAAAATGGTATAGTAGTATTAATGAAGAGCCAGTCTTTAATCATGAAGCATTCCAAATTTTAGAATTAAAAAATAATGAACCTAAAAAAAAAAATTGTATGCAGTTTGATGATGGACGAATAGTCAGTTCGAGGCAAATTGATCGGAACGGGCATAAATCCTATGACATTGTTAATTATGGAATATGATTTAACGATGACAGTGTTGGTGTTGCTAAAGAAGATTTTATTTTGTTGTTGGTTGCTGTTAATGAACATTGGAAGATCCCAATAGCGTATTTTTTAACAGATGGACTTAATTCAAAAGAGACAGCAAACATTATTTCTGAATGTCTTATCAAAGTTCATGAAACGGAGTTCAAGTTATTTGAAAGTTCATGAAATGGAGTTCAAGTTGAAAGTTCATGAAATGGAGTTCAAGTCATGAAATGGAGTTCAAGTATTGAAAGTTCATGAAATGGAGTTCAAGTTATTTCTTAAACTTTTGATGGTACAGCTGTAAATTTATCTATGATGAAAACTTTTGGTGCTGACTTTAGTGATATAAGAAATCTGAAACCATACTTTTTACATCCAGTGCAGAACCAGTATTTTTAATTCTTGATGCTTGCTATAATGTTAAAATTAGTTAGAAACTGCTTCGGTGAAAATAAATTGTTAAAAGACAGTACCCGGTGGGAAATCGGCTAGCAAACAGCTAGCTATAATCGTAACGATAAAGACAGCATTTGGCCACGAGGATCGCTAGCTTTTTTAAGTTAGCAAAAAGCTATCGATATTTTTAAAGATAAAGGCAGACATTTGGTTAAGAGGACAGCCAGCTTAATAAGCTAAAGACCCACTGGTTATTGTAGCTAGCGTCATATCGTAATAAAGTCGTTGTCTAAAAAATTTTGAAATATGGAGCTATCAACCAGCTATAGATTTGTAGATATGTCGTAGCTAGCTACAAAGCTACGATATGTAGCTAGTGACATATTGCTACAAAACCGCAATGTTTAAAGTTCGATTATTTTCATAATTATAACAGACTCAACAATAAAAATCGAATTTTTAAAGATGTTAAAGATATTAGGAAATAATAAAATAGGAAAAAAAAAATCGCTAGAAAGCTAGCTAGTCGCTAGCTCATTTCCGATCGGGTAACAATGATATTATTAACTATGCTTTCATTGAAAAATTGTTTGAGCTTCAATCAAAAGAAGGAATTCGTGCTGCTAATAAACTGAAAACATACCATATTGACAATTATAAAAAGTATAAAACATACCATATTTGTCAATATGGTATGTCAGTACTTGTCCAGTTTGACAGACAGTGCTGATAACTTAATTTTTAAAACAAACCGAAAATTTGATTTATGTTTAGCCTTCAATCAGCAATTCAACTTAGCCAATACTTGATCTTCCAAGAGTACAGACTGAGCCAAAATCATATTTATATGTAAGAAGTCAAGGTGATTTTAATAACTATCCACTAGCAAAACTGTTCATGACTACGTATCGGCGTTTGTTAGTATATCACTTATTACGAAACATAAAAACTAGTAATTGTTTTTATGTTCGTAATTGATGTTATATATATATATATATATATATATATATATATATATATATATA
The DNA here is from genome assembly GCF_022113875.1 of Hydra vulgaris. Classification (NCBI taxonomy): domain Eukaryota; kingdom Metazoa; phylum Cnidaria; class Hydrozoa; order Anthoathecata; family Hydridae; genus Hydra; species Hydra vulgaris. The sequence goes on along the minus strand of NC_061163.1, from coordinate 13,005,529 downwards.
TATATATATATATATATATATATATATATATATATATACTATAAAATAATATATAGTATTTAAAAAACACTGAAAAAAATACAACCTTAATCCAACAAATTAAGTACTTTGTCAGTATACGATATTCCAATCATGTATTTTATACATAAATATAGGTATATTTTACAATAAATATAATGTACATAAATATAAATGTATATAAAAATGATTAGTTAGTCTTCTGAAAACACCATTTTTTTGAAACCAAATCAATATTCGATAAAAGTATAACGTTAAACTTTAGACTGTATATTTTATTTGCTAGTAAAACTTCACTTTAAATAACTGCTTATTATCAAATCCTCAGGTGTCTTGACTCAAGTGCAACTGATAAATTGTTAATAGGCTCAAGTCATGAGCCTAATAGCTTAATGATTAAAATTTTACAAGCTCATTAAAACAAATTCTCATGAAACTTATAAATACATACTACTTTTAATAAACTTTTTGTAACAGTAATATGCTTTATAATACATATATTTATATATATATGTTTTATAATACACAAATTATATTACATATTACTTTTATTAAACTACTATTTACGAATTTGTAAAAAATTGCTTTGCCTCACTCTACGTCACTTTTTCAACGGTAGCTCGGCTTCAAAATATTTTCCAAAACTATATGGTCAGGTATGCCTATGCCGTATCCAGTAAACTGTATATCTATGGGAAAAGCAGTTATAGTTTTGGCTTTCTTTGACATAATCATAATAATTCAAGAAGTTACTCCAACAGAACATTCCTAATCATGATCCTTCAACCAGTGTCCACAATAACAGAACATTCATAATTGGATTTCTATGAAACGTTATTTTTAAATAAAATTTCAGCAGTACAAATTTGTTTTCAATAAAAACTTTATAAGTTCTTCGACAAACGAAGAACTTATAAAGTTGAACGCATCAGGTGAACAAGAATCCATTAAAGCTTTAATACTCAATTTTTCTGCTCGTCAAAAAACAATTTTTGTTGCTGTCTTGAACTGTCTTCTCTTTTACTTATATCATACTTTTTAAAAATAGATGTAGTGATAAAAGGGTGGAATGATTGTCACTAGTCTAATGAGCAGTTAAAGGTGATATTCTTGTAGGATTCAAACATGTTTTGAATACAAAACGCGTTTTTCTCTTTTTATTTAAATTTAAATTTATATTATTCTGATACGTAACTTGTCTAAGTGCCACTTTATAATAAAATATGGTCTGTTAACCATTTTATAAAATAATTTTTTTTTATTTAAAATATCATCTCTTGTATTTTATTTAAAAAAAAAAAGAGTTTTTAAAATATCTTTTTATAATGGTTTGTTTCATTTATCCCCTATAATAATTGCGCCAAAATCTCATCCGTCACAACCACCCTTTATGAAAGTCACTAGTTTTTGTGGTTCTGTATTATTAAGTGTAATTTTAAAGAAGACCAAAGTATTACAATAAAATTGTACCTGTAATACATGCATCCTTTTTTAACAATACTTTTTCGCCTCTTAAAATACACCTAATATTTTCACAATTTTCAATATTTCAACGAAAATTTTACTTCGCGAGGTTTTGTTGCTTGTGCTAGTTTTGAGAGAAATTTTTTAAAGAATCGAGCACCATTAATTTAGAAACTGATTTGTGAAATTCTTTTTTAAAACTTAATTATTGTAGTTAGACAAACCTGAAATTATGGAATTATTAATTTCTCTTAAACCAGAACAAGCAACAAAATAGCGTTATTTACGCATTTTTTTGGTTATTTATAAGCTTTAGGGAATTTTTAGTATGGAAAAAATCATTTAATAGTTTAAAATAAATACTTAATTTCAAACATCGTGATTTAATAATATAATAAAACGTTGCATAAATTAAAAAATATAGTATTTGTAATAATAATGTAAAATAAAAAGTATTATTGTTATTGTATGAATCATTGTTATATTCACTATCCGACAAACTGTTATATTTACTATCCGACAAATTGTTATATTCACTACCCGACAAACTGTTATATTCACTATCCGACAAATTGTTATATTCACTATCCGACAAATTGTTATTTTCACTATCCGACAATTTTTTATATTCACTATTCGACATATTGTTATATTCACTATCCGACAAATTGTTATATTCACTATCCGACAAATTGTTATATTCACTATCCGACAATTTGTTATATTCACTATCCGACACTTTGGAAATAATCTTCATCGTACAGAATTGTATTAAAGAACTGATGTGTAAAAATCATAGTTCCTAATGTCGTACTTTAACTCTTTGTTTTTGTATTGATTGAGAAAAATTTAAATACAAAAAAAAAAATTAAGTATTATAAAAACTATATTATTAAAAAGTAAATAAAAAATCCTGAAGCTTTTCTTTTACACCAGCATCTTAAATCTCGAGAATTTTTATAAATCATAAGTTTTTATAAAAAATAATTGAATTGAAGATTCGGAGCACATACGAAGAATTGAAGAATTGAAGCACCAACAAGTGACACGATTCATTTTAAGATAAGAGAGAGTTCATTGTTTTCTAAGATAAGAGAAAGTTCATTGTTATTTTTAGGTGTTGTTTTAGATAAAATTGTGACGTAAAATGAGCACATAAATAAAATAAAATCCAAAATAAAATTTCAAAAAAATATTGGGCTACTATACGAAAGTTGTTAGACCAAACCTGTTTGAAATATATTTATTTTTCTTTTATTAATTGCTACCTAAATTATGCAAACGTTGCCTAATGTAGCACTAACGTAACGAGAATAAATAAACTACTTAGCAAACAAAACAATGCTTTAAAAATAATTGGAAATGTAGATCGCTTTACACACACTAAATTGTTATTCATTAAATTTAATATTCTCAACTTATTTCAACTAAATCTTTATCATATTCTTATTCTTATGTTTAAAGTTGATAAAAAAAAACATCACCCATTGATCCGTTGGCGATCACAAATAATACCGAATATGTACTATAACTTATATTTTTATGTTCTTAACCGTTTTTACATTAACTATATCACTTATATTCTTTATATTTTTGTATCTTAAAAATAACAACAACAAAACTCTATTTATACAAAAATTTCGTTCAATAACAAAAAAACACTATTGTTTAAATAGTCGCCATATAATTGTTATTTAGTTCGTTATAGCCATATTGGCGCTATTTACTAGTTATATCGATCGTGGTATCGGAATGCTGTTTTCTTTTATGCTATTTCAATTTTCTTCCAATCATTTTCCCCCTCTATGATAGAGACCAGTCTATCAAACATTTTTAATTATCAAACTCAAGAAGACACATCTCGTAATTGGTCGTATAAATTCCTTTTTGCCAATTTTGAATTTCACAACTCTTACACGTCCATCTTTACCTTCAATAACTTCCATAATTTTACCAAGCGGCCAATGTCCTCAGGTGTATCCTCAGGTTTTTCTTGATTCCATTTATATCTTTTAGATAAAGATGGAAGCAATTCTCGCATCTTCTGTTTCCAAAAATGATGTAGTAGTCGACGCCAGCGCTTTTTAGGATGATAGCCTTTAGATTGAGCTGATTCAGGTGCGAACTGTCCACCAACTTGCCCAATCAAAAAATGATTTGGAGTTAATGGAATATCATCTTTTATATTGGCACTCTGATACTTTAGTGGGCGAGAATTCAATAAACTCTCAGCACCTGTAAGTGCCGTACAGAGTTCTTCATCTGTAGTATCGGCTTTTTCGAGTATCCCAGTCTTTGCACGTTTGATAGCCTTGACCATTATTTCAAATACACTTGGTTCTTTATCAGCTGTAGAGTTAGTAATTTTATCCTTATCTAACTCGTTGGCAATTTTGTTTAGTTCTCGACATCCTCCAACAAAATTTGTTCCATTGTCCGTTAAAACTTCTAATGGTAATCCTTAAGATACAATCTTGAGATGGCTTATAATCTAGATTATAAGCCATCTCAAGATGTACTGCTCTTGATAGTAAACAAATACAAGTATCTCTTTTGTCGTATATTCCCTCTACCTTGCATAGTAAGAAATGGACCAGCAAAATCGATACCAATTCTAGCAAACGCACGTAGTGGTTCTTTAAAGCGCATTGCTGATAAAGGGGCCATCAGCTGTTGAGCAGGTTTACAGTTTCTTAATTTACATTTGTTGCATTTTGCTTCTCGTCCTCGTATTACCCAATATCGTTCGGATAGTTTTGTTAATAATTGATTTGTTCCCATCACATGATTGGCTTCGTCATGGTAATGCTTAACAATCAATTTTGTTATTGTATTTCCTCTCGAAAAAATAATTGGATGCTTAACATCGTAGGGTAAGTAATGGGCATTTTGCAATCGACTACAAGATTGCAATAATCCGTCTTCGTCAATTTACGGATTTAAAGAAATGATTTTGCTTGATATCAATATCGGTTTTCGTTTTTCAATGTTGCTATATTCTTTTTTAAAGCTTTCTTTTTGAGCTTTAGCTATAATTTTTTTTTCGCTTTCATGATATTCATCAGCTGCTATATCACCCTTTTTACAAAAGTCCGTTTTTTTTTTTTTTTCAGTTTACATTATTTACATGTAGTGATTTAAATGTAATATAAACATATAAACTTGGAATTTGGAAGAAGATTATATCGATCTTGTCGCCAGAACCATATAAAAATTATAATACAAATATAATATAAAATAATACAGGTAGTTTATAACAAAATAAGAATCCAAAACATTTTAAATAAGAAATGATTAAAATAGTATCTCAAAAATATTTCGATATATTATCCGTAGAAAAAATAATATTCTTTAACTTGTTTTTAAAAACAGAAAAAGAGATAGATGAATCTAAATTAGGCTGTAAAATTTTATTCCAGATATAAGGTGTTCAATAATCTATACAAAATTGATTAAACTTTGTTTGACAAAAGGGTTCTTTTAAATAGTTATTAATTCGCAAACTATATTTATTCTTTACTTTAAAGGTAAATAGATCTTTAAAACATTAAATAAAGGGTTATTCATACAGCAAAACGTGAAACATAAAATATTGTAAAAGCTAAGTTTATAAACGTTTAATACATTCATATCTTTAAATAGAGGTTTTGTATTTGAAAAACGATTTAAAAAATATACCATTAAATTATTTTTATTCAGATAATTTCTGGTCTTATAGAGGATACCAATACTTTTCGCAACTTTTGTTGATATATAATCAATATGAGCTTTCCATGTCATATTTTCATCAAGATAAATACCTAGGAATTTTAAAACGGAATCTTTTTTTATTTCTACTTCATCAATATATATAAATCAATTTATATAAACGTATATGCAATGTAAACATTTTTTAACGGCGAAATAAATTACACTAAAAAAAAAAAAAAATAAAAAAAAAATATAAAATTTAGGTAAATCATAAGCCAAAAAACGTTTTTTTGTTGAGGAGTGGAAAAGGATCCACTTTATTTTGTCAATATTTAAGGTTAATTTATTGCATTTAAACCATTTAGAAATTTGATTAAGTTTTTTATTCATATCTAAAAAAAGTTTGTTAATGTCTTTGTTTGATAAAAACAAATTGGTATCGTCGGCAAACATGGTGCTCATAAGATTCGAGGCCTAATTTAGATCGTTGACGTATACTAAAAAGAGTAATGGGCCAAGGATAGAACCCTGTGGAACACCACATTTTATTTCAATTAATGTTTTAATTTGAAGATCAATAGGAAGCAATTCTTCTACGTGGTAGACGAATTGCTTTTTATTTGACAAGTAGCTTTCATACCATTTGATCATTTTACCAGTTATTCCGTAGAACTCAAGTTTTTTAAGTAAGATATCATGATTGACTGTATCAAAAGCGTTTGATAAATCGACAAAAACACCAAATGTATATTGTGATTTAGCAAAAGAATTTGAGACTTCACGTGTAAATTGAATAATGGCTTGTTCAGTTGAACTATTTTTTTTAAAGCCGAATTGATTTTTATATAGTAAGTTATTTGAAACCTGGTAGTTGTATGTTTTTTCGAAGATGATTTTTTCTAATATTTTTGAAAGCGTAGGAAGTATAGAAATAAGGCTATAATTATTTACGTTTGATTTTTCTTCTATTTTATAAATCGGGATAACTTTGGCAATTTTTAATAGATCAAGGAAAACCCCTTGCCTTATAGATGTTTGGAAAACTTTAAATAGAATTTTTTTTCAAACTTTCATAGCAATCTATAATAATGTTCCCGTTTATTCCATCCGCACCGATTGATTTATTTTTTTTAAAAATTTAAAGGCTCTTTCAAAGTCTTCAATCGTTAAGTCTAGAAATAAGTCATGGGGAGAAAGTAAATTATTTGAAGTTGTCAAAAATCATTAAAGGTAATATTTGTAGATGGAATCCTATCAGCCAGTCTACTTCCGATATCAGTAAAGTATTTATTAAATTCTTTCGCTATTTCATTTGGTTCATATACACATACATTGTTTATCTTAATCATTTTCGGAAGGAAATTTGAACAGGTTTTCTGTTTCCCCGTTATTTCTTTCAATATTTTACATATTTGTTTTGAATCATTTTTATATTTAGTGATTAGATTAGTGTAATAATTTTTTTTAGGTTTTTACAAATTTTTTAAAATAGAGTTTTGTAGTTTTTATATATGCGTAAATTAGCATGAGATTTTGTTTTTAATTATTTTATATACAATTTTTGTTTAATTTTTGAAGATTTTTTAAGACCCTTGGTAATCCAAGGGCTATTTAAGGTTTTTGGTTTTAAGGTTATTTCGGAAACGGGAAAATTTGCATCGTACACCGAGAATAATGTATTAAAGAACTTATTATAGATTACATTTATGTCTTCATTAAAAAGTATATGCTTCCAGTTTAACAATGATAATTGATATTTAAATGTTTCGAATTTTTTTTGTTGAAAATACGTTTTCTTATAGTTTGACTTTTATTAATGTTAGGAGTTGAAATTGTGTTAATTGTTAGAAAAATGGGGAAATGGTCTGATACATCTGATTTTATAATGCCTTTTTGTATGTCATTGTAATATACATCTGTTGTTAAAATATTGTCTATAAGGGTGGTTGAGTTTTCTGTTATTTGAGTATTGTTGATAAGCGGTATTGCTCCTGATACAAATGTTTCATCATAAAATTTTTTTATTTTTTTGTTTTCGCCATATCACAAGCAGCCCATATTTAAATCGCCAATTACAAAGTTTTTTTTATTTTCTTTGTTACCTTTATGAAAAATGTTGTGCTTTAAGTATAAGCTTAAATATTCTGACTCACCACCAGGTGGTTTATAACAACAACTTAGTAGAATGCTTTTGCTTTTTAACTTTTCGCTTTTATTGTTTAAAATTTCAATTGTAAGATTTCTTTATTGCCTTCAGAAACGCACAAATCATTCCTAACGTTATGCGCAATGTTTTGTTTTACTTAAATCAGAATTCCTCCTTCGTTCCATAGCTTTCTTTTTTTATACTCATTTAATACGATTTCTCTATCTTTATAGTTAAGAAACTTTATCACAATAGTTCTTCTTCTTTTTCCAGATTCGTGCTTCTTCCCAGTTCTGTGCGCTCTTGCGATTGCAATGTTGTTTTTAATTCCGAGTTTCTCCTTTAAGAACTCTTTAACCTTTGATTCGCTATCTTCCCGAGTTTCTTCTTCTCTTTCGTCAAAGCCATCAAAACGAAGATTGTTTCGTCTATTCTTATCTACTAATTCTGCTAATTTATCTTGAATAACTTCGGTGCATTTTAGATTCTCGTTGTCTTTGTTGTAATTATTGAGTTTTACTTTTAGGTCATTTGATTCCTTAACAATTTGTTCATAATATTCATTCTGGAAATTCATTGCTTTAGTAACTTCAGCTACTTCTCTTTTCAGAAGGCATTTTTGTTTTTTAATTTTTCAATTTCGTTGTAAAATTTTTCTTCTAATTTATCAAATCTTTCTCCAAAGGTTTTTAGTAAAGTGCTTTCATGACATTCCAAAAATTCTTTTACAATTGTTAAAGATTTTGCCATTTTCAAATTATTTTCAAAAAATCCAAATCGTTTCAAATTGACAATTTCCTATAAACCGATGGATCCAGCCGTTTATCTTGACAAGTTTTTTCCAACATGAGAACTTGTTTATATCAAGTAATTGCTATGTTATTTCAGTGGATAATGCGAAATTCATTAATACTGGATTTTTCTTTACTTCAATTGAAGTCTCTTGAGTGACTTCAATGTGATTCTGTGGCCATTTTTCTTCTAAAGAATTAAGGAAACTTATTCTATGCCGCTATACATTATTACTTTCTAACTCATTAGCTGTTGTTCCTTTTGTTAGTAAATCAGCTACATTAGTTTTTGTTGGTATGTATCTCTATTGTTTTAGTTCAGTCTTTGATTGAATGAATCCAACGCGGTTGGCAACGAATGGTTTCAACTTTTGACATTGATTTTTTATCCACCATAAAACATTAAGACTATTAAACCATATAGTTACGTCCTTAATTTCTAGCTTCAATGCTTTGACAATCTTCTCTGCAAGTCGTAAACCGAGGACAGCTCCAAGTAACTCAAGTCTTGGTATACTAATAGATTGCAATGGACTTACTCAAGCTTTTGACATTATGATCACACAGGTCACTTCTCCTGTGTCATATAAACATTGTTGATAAGCAACAGCACCGTAAGCTTTACATTATGCATTAATAAAAACGTGGATTGACCTATTTGTAACTGTTGAAGTTGTTTGTAAACATCTGGGAATGTTTATTTTTGGGAGATCGTTTAGTTCTTGAAACCATTGATCAACATTATTTGCAATCCTATCCGGAATTACATTATCCCACTCAATTCCATCAATCCACAATTCTTGAACAATTATTTTGATTCAAATAATATATGGTACTGAAAAATCCAATGGATCGAACAACATTGGCATTTTTTTAAGCAAAATTCGTTTTGTATATACCGTTTAGTTTTCATTCTGTTGCAACTTCGGTTGCAACAGAATGGAAACTAAATAAATCAGGTTTTGCTTTCCAGACAATTCCAAGTGTTTTCATTGCAGGCAATTCTCCAGAATCTAAATTTATATGTTCTGCACGATCCTTTTCTGGTATTATTTTAAGACTTTGACCGAGTTTGAAAGCCACTTTCGTACAAACATTCCTGCTGAACCCCATAGTAGCGTGATATTAACGAGTCTTTGTTAATTGATTACTCAATTCGCGTAACTCGTTTTTACAAGTGGGTTCATCATCTCCAAAATTGAAATCTTGTATCTGGTTAAAATATTAGTATAAACGCTTTTTTTTTTTTTTTTTTTTACGTTAGTTAATTGAAATGATTTTAAAAATCTAAAAACAAGAAAATCGTTGTAATTTTATATATTTAAGCCATATAATAAAAAATAGTTTTTATATTATACATTTTTGTAAGTTTTTTGAAGATAGAATTGCTTGAATCATCTACCAAATAAAATTTACTATTTAATAAAAATATTTATCTTTAGTGGCTTGTATCATTATTAAGTATTGTGCAACATTTAAAATTGAAACAACGTGTATCGATTATAAATGATAACGGGATATCTTTTATATTTAGTTCATCTTCATCTTCTTAAAATACCTCTACAAATAAACAAAATGGATGAATTAAAAACTTTGTGGTAGAATCATTAAGGCGGATTTCACAAAGTTCATTCAACTTAATATTTAAATATGTTACTTTCTCTGCGTTTTTAATCAAGGTATAATCATTGATGTTTGGACAAATAGTTTTGTTACAGGTTGAACAAATAAATTGAATTGTCTGAAAATCTATTAAAAAACGGATAAACGCACTGGATTCTGTATCAAGAGTACTGAAAGTTAAAGAACCATTTGGTTTTAATCTCGTAATAAGAAGAATCCATATAGTTTTTACTCTATCCCATTCACCAATTACAATGAGAGAAAGTATACCGAGTATGTGATTATATATTTTTATATCTTGTTTATTTGCTTGTAATACACTTATGATATTTTGTGACAATAAAGATGAGCACTAAATAACCAACAAAAAATAATCAATTATGCAAGTGTTCTGAATGATAATACTTCGGTATAATTGATACAGTGAAAAATAATCTTCATCCATTTTAAAATCATCTTTATTTAACAAAATGCATCGACCCCATTTTAGTAAATGCTTTGAAAACGATTTAAAGTTGATTTCATTAACTGTTTTTATTGATTTCTTATTCAATAGTGAAATACTTAATTCAGAATCAATTATATTTAATTCTTCATTAAATTTTATTTTCGGTTGTATGAAACTCATTGACATATTCTTGTTTCATAGTTTCATTCCAGTCTAATATTTCTTTTTCAGATTCGCATTCTGATTCATTTTCACTTCGTTAAAAAAAACATGAGCCTTGAGCCTGGATTTGGAAGTTTTTCCAAATACTTTGCATAACACAAATAAAATATGACACTAGCAATGTGACTACAACAACCACATGTTCTTAAACCAGAAAAACACCCACATTCCCAAGACAATACTAATTCTGGACTATCGATATTTGGCAAGTATTTAATAAACAACCTATACTTAGTAACGTTTGAATATCTTGACAGAATTTCAGCGGAAATCAGTTTATAATTTTGAATTTGTTGAATATTTTTATCAATCAAAATAATGTATTATCCCTTTTTATTTAAATGTTCTGCAAGATAACTGTAACTTTGCTTTATTTGATAGCTACCAAATGTGATGTATTTTTGCATATCATCTATTGAAAAACTTAGGAAAATCGTTTTAATCTAACGCGTCAATTGGTTCAAGTTGCCTTTTACTTTTATTTTTTGTATTCAAAATATATGATTCCAAGTTATTTTTTAAATTAGTTTTATTTTTCATCAGAAATGCATCTTTACCGTCTTTTTTATCAGATATATATTTTACATGAAAACATTTAATCAAAGCAGCTATTCTAACACCAGTCATTATATGAGGAAGTATTGTGCTCCTTATTTTTTCTAAAGATTTAAAAGGTTGCTTAAATGTACCATTAACAGCCTCAACAACCCATCTGCATTTTGTAACAAACCTAGTATGAATAGCTTATAAACAAGTTAACTGACTTTTAGAACATTGGCGTTTCGGTAAACAATTCATCAATGATATCTCTAAAACCTCTATCTAAAACGAATAAATCATTGGGCTGAACTAGTTCCCTTGTATTGCTTTTGGTTTTTAAAATATCACCTAATATAGTTGCGTCATTAATAGCTGCAGCAAAAGGTCCTTAAACATCAATAATAAAACCATTTGCAGTGCATACTACAAAAGAGTTAACTGAATGTCTTTTTTTTTTTGCCCACTGTACAGTTTTCGTTGAAAAGTGTTATTAGAACTTTTTTCACAGAATAAATAAGTCCCGTCGGTTATGATTGCTAGCTGTTCGCACTTTAAGTCAAAAAAAACTTTGATCATATCTGTGTTATTTAATAGCCAATCTTTTCATGATAATGATTTTGCTCCTAAATTCTTTCCAACAAAATCAGCACTAAGTGAACAGCAGATAAGCTTTTATCTGATGGCAATATTTCTGAACTTTTGACCAACATAACAAAACAAAATAACAAGTTATTGTATTTTGATCAAGACCAGTCTTTAACCAAAAAAGATAAACTGCAACAGATTGTTATTTCGAACGTTTAAAAGAGTTTTTAATTGTTTTTAATTTCCTTACCAAATAAAAAAATTCATCTTTGGTAAAACCGGTATTTTGGAAACAAAACTCAGTTGTTATATTATTTATATCACTAAATTTTGCAAATATAGATGCTGTTTTTGAATCTCTAGACCAAAAACTTGTAAATAAATCTTGTATCATTGTTTTATTTAATTTTACAGAGTTTTTGAAAGATGAAATATTATTTAAGTATTCATCTTTAAGCCGTTTACTGTCTATCGAATGAAAATTACAACATCGACTATCAATAGGTATAAATATCAGACACTAGATAATCGGTATCGTATGAGTCGATACCGAGAAGAATGGTCTCGTGTCGCGTGGTATCGCTTATATACTAATGTCGATACTATGATTATCGGTTCGACACCACTCAATACCAAGAAGGATGGTCTCCTATCGTGTGGTATCGCTTATGTTCCAATGTTGATACTATTAATATTGCTTCGATACCAAACGATACCGATAATAAAAAGAATCGTATAGTATCGCATGGTCTCGAATCGAGACTCAATATAACAAAAAAACAAAAAATTAAAATGTGACTTATTGAATTTTTTATAAACAAAATACAAGTACATTTGCTTTTTAGAGATTTAATTATTGTTTTTTAATAATCTGCAATACTTTGGTTATCATCTATTCGTTGTTTTTTCCTTTACCGTACTTTTGTTGGTATTTTAGTATTTTCTTCTATTAATATTGGCAAAGATAAGTCTGATTCATGTTCTATATCACTTTCACTTTCATTTTTTTGTTTAATGGACCATTTTTTGATATAATTTTCAAGAGTGGGATAGTTCTGCATTATAAATACAAGTTTATCTGCCTTGTCACTATGGAGATTGTATCTAGGGACAGTGATGACAAGGCCAGAAGCAGATAATACTCTTTCAGATGATACAGAGGTTGGTAGAGTAGTCAACTAAGATCTTGCAATACCCGAAAGGGTAGGAAGTTCCGCTGCATGTTGCTTCCACCATGATAAGGTGTCAATTTTACCTTCATTTTTAGATCTAATTTTTTTTTTGCTATTCTTCCATTTCTAGTTTAAAAGGAAGGTTTTTGTGTATATGAAGTAAATTAGTATCTTCATTATACATTGCTAAAATAATATTGTATTCATTTTTTTCCCAACCTTGTGCATTATTAGCGACGGAATCGTTACTACCTTAGATATTACTGGAGCTTGAGACAGACAACGAAGAGTTCTCAAAGTATTCTTTGGTTATGGTATGGTTTCAACCAGTTTTTGAATATTTTCATCGTCAACATCAAGAAGATTTACACAAAAAAACGGATGAAGGTAATATCCTAGTGCAAATGCGGGTAACTTACGGCCTTTGTATGGGAATCTCTTATTTAGTTCTAATAATAAGTCCTCCAAGAATTTTTATGCTAATTTGTTGTTTTCATGAGTAACATAATTATTTCTTTCTTTCTCAATGAAGTTAATGAGTGCTGTTACTTTCCACAGTGACATCTCAATTCGAATCTCTGTGTCAGAAGATTAAAAAAACTAATATTTATTTAACAGATTTAAGCACTGGAACAATAGCTTCAAAGAGTGGGAACTGTTCATCTGTAGATATTCTTCCAATCATCACCTTCTGTATCGCGTAAATATATGAGTGGAACCTTCAGCTTTTAGAAAAGCATCTTTCAGTTTCGGGGTACCCTCAGCTGTTCTTTGAAATGCAGTGTTGAGTTTGTGATCACTGCATGTAACAGAGCCTTCTTCTTTAGTCATTAAAGACACACTGTTGTTTAGAGCACATGCCATATTTGATGCCTGATCAATAACACACAGCTTTTTGGGTATTTTTTTTAATGATTCAGGGCATGAGAGTGTGTTGTCAAGTGCTTTTGCAATGTTGATACCAGTGTGTTGCTCTGGCGAGATATAATGTAATATCACGGACATGTATGAATCATTTGCCCTTGATGTCCAGTGGTCGGTGGTTATGGTAACCTAATTAAGATCAATGAGCTCTTTTTCCATAACTTCATGCATTACTCCATTCATTGTATGGTAAAGCCGAGAGAGTTTATTTTTTGAGAAAGTCGTTGAATGTTTTATTGTGGCATTTGGTAATATTTTGTTCATAAACCTCTTAAATTTTTCAGAATCAGCAAAACTGAACGGCAAGCACTTAATCAATAGCAATCACGAAGTCAGTAGCAATCAAAGTAATGATGTCATGATCAACTACTAAATGACGCCGATCTTGAAGTGGCCACTTTTTTGTAACCGCCTTCTTCGAGAGAGTGAGAGTTTTAAAGGATCCAGAAGCACCTGGCTCGATTACGTTTAGTTCTTCATCTCCTAGTGATCTCCGCTCGTCTTCTTTTTTTTGAAGTTCGATGAATAACTTCGTATGTTGAGTTTGAATATGCTTTCGCAAGCCAGTAGTATTTGCTTGCTTTGTTGCAACCTTATTTCCTAAAGTTTTACACAAAGCAGATTCTCCTAAAAATGTAAAATACAGTTTAATAACAAATAAAATGTTTTTTTTTTAATTATAGTTTTGTTTTTATTAAAAACATCAGAGCCGGGACGTTTCGAACTCACTTGGGGCCTGAGGCAAAATTAAGTTTTAGGGGCATTTACTGTAAATTTTACCTCTAAAAAATGTCAAATGAGTTAAATAATTTTAGAAATATTATTACCAAAAAAACACCCTTTAATAGGCGTGAATTTAATTTTTTTTACAGTTAGTTAGTCGGTATCTTTATTTGAAACAAAAAAAAAAAAAAATTCAAAGTGGTCCGACATACAACCTGGCAATCAATGTAGCACACTGTGCTTTGCGATTTATGAATTGTTGCTCCACCAATTAAATTAATTTTTTTAAAATCCTAATAGTTAATAAACAATAATAGTTATAACGTAAAAGCGTAAAAAAAACCTGCGTTTTTACACATTTGTAGATAAGAAAAAATTAAAAATTGCGTTTTTACGCGTTTGTAGTTGAAAAAAAATTAAAAAAAGGTTAATTGCTATGAAAGACTTGAACCTAGAACTCCGTGCTTATATGCCATAACTTTATCCGCTCGGTCACGCAAACTCACGCGTTTGAAGATAAGTTATTATATGTAATAATAATTTTGCCGGTAATTCATTTTAGAATTATGTCCTGACATTACCGGCAATTACCTTTTGAGATAAAGTATAAAAAATACTTAGTAAGTTATTGTATTTTGATCAAGACCAGTCTTTAACCAAAAAAGATAAACTGCAACAGATTGTTATTTCGAACGTTTAAAAGAGTTTTTAATTGTTTTTAATTTCCTTACCAAATAAAAAAATTCATCTTTGGTAAAACCGGTATTTTGGAAACAAAACTCAGTTGTTATATTATTTATATCACTAAATTTTGCAAATATAGATGCTGTTTTTGAATCTCTAGACCAAAAACTTGTAAATAAATCTTGTATCATTGTTTTATTTAATTTTACAGAGTTTTTGAAAGATGAAATATTATTTAAGTATTCATCTTTAAGCCGTTTACTGTCTATCGAATGAAAATTACAACATCGACTATCAATAGGTATAAATATCAGACACTAGATAATCGGTATCGTATGAGTCGATACCGAGAAGAATGGTCTCGTGTCTTTATTTGAAACAAAAAAAAAAAAAAATTCAAAGTGGTCCGACATACAACCTGGCAATCAATGTAGCACACTGTGCTTTGCGATTTATGAATTGTTGCTCCACCAATTAAATTAATTTTTTTAAAATCCTAATAGTTAATAAACAATAATAGTTATAACGTAAAAGCGTAAAAAAAACCTGCGTTTTTACACATTTGTAGATAAGAAAAAATTAAAAATTGCGTTTTTACGCGTTTGTAGTTGAAAAAAAATTAAAAAAAGGTTAATTGCTATGAAAGACTTGAACCTAGAACTCCGTGCTTATATGCCATAACTTTATCCGCTCGGTCACGCAAACTCACGCGTTTGAAGATAAGTTATTATATGTAATAATAATTTTGCCGGTAATTCATTTTAGAATTATGTCCTGACATTACCGGCAATTACCTTTTGAGATAAAGTATAAAAAATACTTAGTAAGTAAAGTATAAAAAATACTTAGTAAGGATTATTTCAAGAAAAGTATAGGTAAGCACTACTTACCTATACTTTTTTTGAAACAATCCTAGATAAAAGATATTGTTAAAGGCGTAACGAGTGAAGATTAGTTTTCTGTAATACTTATATTTCTGTATATACTTATGTTTAATTGTTTAAAACTAAAATTTAGTTATTGAATGTTGAACACAGAATAAAGACCAGGCAAGAATTACGACACCACGATAGATTTAATAAAGTAACAATACCAGAAGAGAAATTAAAATATAAAAGCGATATCAAACAATTAGTTAAACTAAAATAGCTGTAATGACTGTTACGAAATCAATTCCTTTGAACAATCATTTCTAATAAGCGTTTAGAATAATCATAAACGATTGCATCACAAGCAATTTCCTTTGGAGAATTATATGAAAAGCTCTCTTTAATGAAAGTTATAAAACTTTGAACAACCATTTCTAATACTCGTTTAGAATAATTATTAACCATAGTATCAGAAGCAATTTTCATCGGAGAATTATATGAAAAACACTCTTTAATGATTGCAAAACTATTCTCTTGGAGATTAATTCCGCACAGAAAAATTTTGCTTGAATGGAATAAAAATTCGATAGAGTTGGAATAACGATATGGGAAACTACACATTACAAGGCCTGATCAGGTCATTGTTCTAGGGGGGTAAGCGGACCAAAAAATATATAAAAAATAAGGTTTGCGTTTTTTTTTAAATAAAATAACTGTTTCATCTGATATTTAGAATGATTTTATAAAGGTTATAAGTCAGTAATAATAGATATATTGAATAGTTATATAAGTTTTTTGTATTTTTATTTATTTTTTTTACTTTATCAATAATATTTTGAAGTTTGACATTTCTTAGGTAGGGGAAGGGGGTAGTTACCCCGAATACCACCAACCCCACCTTACCTTTTTGTTCGCCCCGTACACACTGCTTTACATAATTTAATTATTTGTAAAAATTTAATATAGAAATAAATGTTTAAAAAATGTTTTCTTTCCTTTTAACCACGGTAGAAAAAATGGTAATAAGGATAACAGATGAGAAAAAATACAGAAGTGGTACCACAAAATTATTTATATTAAAACAAAGATACCAGATGAGAAATTAAATGATAAACATGATGTCATGCAACTAACTCAGAGAACCTTTTTTTTTTATAATAAACGAGCCATTATTTATCTCATCAATTATACGAATTTACTATTTCAAATTACTAATCGTTTATAAAAATAACATGGAAGTTCTCATGATGACCCGAGTTGCAATACCAATTGATACTATCGGTACCAAAAAATACCAACATAACCAATAACTTATGATACTAGTATCGATATCGATACCGTAAGGTATCACACCAAACAATACCAACATAAACGATACCAAGATAAACGATACCAACATAAACGATACTTTCGATACCAGTATCGCGTGATCTCGATATCGATTCTGTACGGTATCGCAGCAATACCAAACGATATCAACATAACCAATACTTTCGATACTAGTATTGCATAATCTCGAAGTCGGTACTGTAAAGTATCGCATCGAGATCAAACGATACCAAACGATATCAACATTAACGATACTTTCGATACCAGTATCGTGTGATTTCAATAACGATACTGTATGGTATTGCACTGATACCAGACGAGAAATCGAGACTCGAGACCGACTATCTAGTGTCTAATAAATATATTTGTTTTAATGAAAATATCGATTATCCCTTTTTTTGTTATTTTACAGAATGGAGTTGAACCAGATTCACATTTACAAATAAAACAGAAACGATGTGAATTTGAAATTCTATCGATTTCTATATTGATCTTTTTCTTGTTAATAGATTTATCGCAATAATCAAATTCATCGTTTTCATACTCATACTCATACATACAACATACTCGTACTTTTCAGAATCCTTATCAGTACTCCTAGAATTAAAATCATCATAATATCAAGAACAATATTATGATTTGATTCATCATTTGAATTATCTTCAACAAGTGTATTGTTAGAAATAACATTTATATTTCTATCTTCTGTATCAAGCAAAAAAACGGCTTTGTTCAAAGATTTTAAATGCTTGTTACAAATTATCTGATCCTGTATAAAATTTATTTGATCGAGTTTAAAATGATAAACAACTTTTTTCATCATATTTTTATTTTTAAGGTGGCTCATATAGAAAAAAATACTTTATTAAAAAAAAAATTCCATTTTTTTTTAATATTCAGTTCGATGCAAAATTTATCATACTTTTAGAAAATATGTACATTTTGCATAAAATATTTATTACTATTACCTTAATTTAACGTTTTTATTGTTCAGTTTCATTGTTTTGCTAATAATTTCTATTTATCGAGAAACTTTGGTCGTTGTTTTCTCAACTTTTTAATTTTATTCTTTTTTTGCAACTTCAAAACATGTTATCTCGAGATTAAGAAAAACTTTTTGACTGAAATTTTCACTGTATGTTGCTTAATCATCAAGATTTCAGATATACTAAAATAATTAACTAAGAATAGTTTTATTAGTTTTTATAACACAAAACGTGTTTTTTTTTTATGTATAAATTTGTGTTTTTTTTAAGTATTGTGTCCCGTTTTTGATATTTTAATTATTTTTTTATTCTTTTGGTAGAAATGAATGATAAGGGGTTGTCCATAAATTACGTCACGCAATTTTTAACCAATTATGATACCAATTTTTAACCAATTTTTAACCAAATTTGAACCAATTTTTAATTTTTAACCAATTTTGATACCAATTTTTAACCAATTTTTAACCAAATTTGAACCAATTTTTAACCAATTCCCCCTCCCCCTCGTCACAAAATTGTAATACTTAAGAATCAAGTTTTGTATAAGTCGTCACAAAATCACCAACCCCTCCCCCCCCCCTATAGCGTGACGTAATTTATGGACGAGCCCTAATAATGTAATGAAGCTATAAACAAAAAGTTAGTGAGTTTAAATCAAAATTAATCAAGAAACATTGTATTAAATTTTGTCAAATTTACCCTTTTTACTTTCTAGTTTTGTTGAAATTTGTTTTAAATATAATTCATTGACAACTTTTTTTATAAAATTTAAGTTTCATATATCATCAAAAGTACAATAAAATATTTTTACTGCATCCATAAAGTACGTACGCAGTTAAACCACTGATTTAGGACTCCCCCTCCCCCCTTGTACAAACCTGTACGCTTTCGCAGGCACCCCCCTCCCTCCGCGTACGTATGCTTTATGGATGGCCCCTTACATTGTGTATATATATATATATATATATATATATATATATATATATATATATATATATATATATATATATATATATATATATATATATATATATATATATATATATATATATATATATATGTACATTACATTGTATTTTATTAGTATTTTTCCTTACATTGTATTTACAATGTATTTTTGATTACATTGTTAAACTAACATCAATCTAATTCAAACAATTAACTCAATCACGTCGCTTTTTGTCTATGTAAAAATATTTTAAAAAACTGAACAAATGATAATAATGATGATGAGAACAATTATGATTCTACACTTATTGGCATAAATAAAAAATGTTTAATCTACATATGATTTAAACCCAGTCACGCAAAATGAATGTCAGGTCAAACTTGTAAAATAAGTATAAAATTGTAACTAAAATAAATAGAAATAAGTGAAATAAGTGAAGGAATAAAATATAAAATAAACTGTAAAAATGAGTATAAACTATAAAATCCAATACTCTGTAATGCTTGACTAATACAATAAAAACATTGTAATAATAAAAACATTATATTTCAAGAAAAATATATAAAATATTAAAGAAAAGTTAAGATAACTAAAAAAACCATCAAGTATTTTTAGCTTACGCTTTTAAGGCGTGTTTTACATGACCACCATTTCTGTCAGGAGCTTGGATTAGCCATCGCTTTATGGACCTCTCGACATCTGTATTACTTGCTTCTTTTTCATGTTTTTGAACTGCAACTGTTAAATTTAAAACAAAATATTTAGATGTGATCCATTTAATTATCACAAAACAATTGTCTATTAATTTACTTACTGTTGATTATTTGCTTTAACTACAAGTGAGTGCTGATAGATCGACTATCTGATAGCCTGCTGCTACAAAGAAGTGCCGCCACATCGATTGAGCGTTTGGTTGGGGCAGGTAGTCTATTAAATAATAAAAAAAATAAAAACTATATTAAAATATTTCTTATGTTTATATTAAAAAGTCACCAACTTGAGCGAGTCTTACAACAAACGAAAAAAAAAAAAATTTTATGCCGCTTAACTGCAGATTCATATTATATTTAACATTATATTTATGTATATATATGATTATGATATAAATATATACCTATATATATTATTATTATCAATATAATATATTTATGTATTTATGCATATATATAACTATATAAATACTTAAATAAAATGATACGTATATTATTTACTTACACTATAAATGATATAAATATAAAACAAATAATATAAAGTATAAATGATTTGAGATCCTTAAATTATACTATTAGTATAACATTAACAAGTCATAGTTTATGCCTCACATTTGGCAAACGTTATGACGAATGTTATAACCTATGATAACATTCATTATTAAATTATATAACCTATGATAGTATAATCTATGTAGTATAGTATAACTTATGACAATATATTACACATTTGTATAATATTTGATTTTATTTTAAAAGAAAGTAGATGTTTTTTAAGAATTTCAAATCACTTATACTTTATTTTATAAAACATAAATGATTTGAGATCCTCAAAATGATCGGCCGACTGCAGTCGGCCGATCGTAAAACAAACTTGGCCGACCATTGGAATATGAACAGCATCATCGGCGCAGTGGTACCGGTCATCAGCCAATGAATCCCATGCATGGACCAAGCATAGAAAGTTTGCTAGGTATCTATAAAACAAAATTATTTCTATTTTCGCATTTTTTACGCTCCCACTCAGTTGGCGCCCATGGCACTTGCCATGTCTGCCATACCTTAGCTACGCCGCTGGTTATATAGCGAAATGTATGTCTTGTAATTTAACGAAGTCATGTTGTTTTTGTATTTTTATTATTGAAATTTTTTTAGAAAGGGGCTTAGCGATAAGACCATCTTCTTATTGCCCCACCATGCATTTATACATTTGTATTTTTGTCACTTTTTTTTTTCTTTTATTGGCGAAACACATAAAATTAAAAAAAATGAAAAAATGAAAATAAGATCAAGCTGATAATGACAAACCTCTAGTTGTTGGGTAAGTTTATCAGTAACAACCATTAATACTTCATAAAAAGCTGAGCACTACGTTGTTCATCAATAGTTTTTGCTTCAACTCGTTCTTAAACTCATTAAGCGTTGCAATTGTTTTAAGTTCATTATTAAAATATTTTTTTCCATGATTTTTGCCCTCTAGTAGAAATTGAAAATTTAGTCTTCGCAAAATATGGGTTGAATGTAAATGTTATTGAGAATCTCATTAGATATCTGTTCTGATTTATTTTGAATAGCGGGTAGAATATTTTAAGAGATATATTTTTATTAATTTTGAACATAAATATAAGAATGTGTAAAATTAAATAATTTTTACATATTCTTATTATTATGTTCAAAATTAATTTTGAATATAAATATAAGAATGTGTAAAAATTATTTAACAAATAAAAGCATGCAATCGGAATCAATGGAAATGATTCTGATTGCATGCTTTTATTTGTTAAATAATTTTTTTATTTTATTTTTATTTGTACTAGACACTTTTACTTTTATTTATTTTTCAGTAAGATTTAAAAGCTCTTTGTTTACTGAATTAAACAGAATATTAATGTCATTATGTGCATAAAGTAGATTTGTGTCATCTGCAAATAAAATTGTTTCTACAATGTGATAACTTCTACAACTAAAAACCTGGACAAAACTTCATTAACTATAAAAATATGATGGAATGATTTAATATACTTGCAATCACTTCTATTTAGTTAACTTTATAAATTTTTATTTAATTATAATTAAAAATGAAAAAAAGGCTTATGGCGATAGTATTACTTGTAAGTCATGTTAATATTGACTTTTAAAATTATTAAAAAAAAAAAAATATAGCAAAGTGTAAAAATATTACAAACTGTGGTAACTGTGGTAAATGTGGTATGCGGATTTATCAACAATATAATTTTTATTTGTAAAAATAACTGGGAACTATATACTTATGCTATACATAATATAGTATATACTCAGATAAAACTCAATTTTTCCAGCTAATTGTTATTGCCATAATCTAGATCTTTTTATATATTTCTGAACGGTAATGTACTCAATCAGTCATCAACTCTTCATCTTCTAGGATTAACTCTTACTTCGGATTTTTCTTGGAAACCAAATATCAAATCCATTGCAAAATTAGCCTCTGCTGAGGTTGCATCTTTTTATTGTGTTTGTCACTTTCTTACCCAGGATTCTATACTTTATCTCTATAAACCTCAAATCCATCCTTGTATGGAATACTATTACCATATCTGTGGCGGATCTTCAAATGATGCCTTTCCTCGTTTAGACAAGATGCAAAAACGCATTGTAAACATGCACTTGCAGCCAACCTCGAACCATTATCACATTGTCGTAATGTTTACAATTTTACTATGGATATGTATGTATTTTTTTGTATATATAAGTTGATTGTATTTATTAAACAGCAAAATAAATGTAAATAAAAAAAAATGTTGCTGCTCTTTCTCTTCTGCTTCTCTTTCCGTTTTTTATAAATACTATAATGACGTCATTCTCGTGTTACTCGTCATTCAATTAAGTTTCATCCTTTTAGAGTGACATTTTCTGACTGCTCTAAAAATTCTTATTTGTCTAGTTTTTTTCCTCGAACATTAGTCATTAGGAATTCGCTTCTTCTCTCTTGTTTTCCTGATTCATACAATTAGCAATATTTTAAGTTTTCTGTTAATATATAATATATAATATATAATATATATATATATATATATATATATATATATATATATATATATATATATATATATATATATATATATATATATATATATATATATATATAAATTAAGTGTTATATATTTATACGCATATATAATTGTATATTATACGCATATATAATTGTATATATGTACTTATACGAACATAGTTCATCCATTTTGATGAATCAACATGGGTATTGTGATTTATTCTCCTCTGGCTAATTGCCTTAGAGAGGCCACATACCCGGGCCCGCAAAGACAAATTTAGCTCACTACAGAGCATCATCGTCTGCTTCTCTGACCAAGAGTAAGTGAGTTTAGGAAGAATGAAATAAATTAGAATTAAAGTCAGAAGAAGTCAAGTTAGAAAGATAGCATAGAGAAAATAGACAGATATTGTACTGGATGTTAGAGTGAGCAATTTAAACTATTATTTAGATTACCCAATTAATGCATTTGTATAAATGCTATCAACATTGTTGATGACGTTTACTTAGATATACAATGACTAATGAGACTGATTAAACAATATTCATGTTTGTTATGCATGTGGCTTGATATTTTGTTATACAAGAAAGCGAAAAATATGCTAGCAAAATATATTTTCATAATCAACTGAATTATTTGGATAAAAAATAATTCTTATAGGTTATACAAATATATATTTTTATATTGCCTTTTCTCGATGCAAACACAACGTTGATCTACTGTATATAAACTAACATTATTACAATGTATATAAATCAACGTTGATTTAATGTATATTATTCAACGTTATTCCATACTCATTGGATTAATGTTGGGTTATAAACATTAGATCAACCTTAATCCATATAGATTGATACAACATTAATCCATAAACACAATTCAACGTTAATCCATATACATTGTATCAATGTGGATTTATACACATTTAGTCAACTTTGATCCATATAAATTGGATCAACGTTAATCCATATACATTGGATCAACGTTGATCCATATACATTGGATCAACGTTGATCCATATACATTGGATCAACGTTGATCCCTATACATTTAATCAACGTTGGGTTTGGATCAGAAAAACAAACAGCTTTTGAAATTTTTACATACGTTGGACCAAACAATTTATCAATTTTTTAAATATATAATCCAAAAAAAAATTTAATGTAAAATATATTTCAAGTAAAAATATTATTTACTAAAAAAATTGAAAACTTTATTTTTAAAAATGTTAACAAATGTACAGTGTAAAAGTAAATTTATTTGTCAAATATAGGTCTTAGGGATTTTTGAAATAACTTTGATAAGTTTAAACTTTTTTTTGAGCATAGAGCCTGTTTTATTTTTATGGAATGAGCCTTTACAAACATTAAAATAAAAATTTTTTGTCTTAAAACTTCCCACAAACAGTTTTAAAAATGATACAAAACTCCGTAGAAATTGCTCCTTTTACTTCCTGAAATAACTCATTTTTAACAATTAAAGAAAAATAATCATTAGTACTAAATTATGGACTAGGCGTATAATAGCAAGGCATATAATAAGCTAGGGCTCTTTTATTTTTGAGACATGACCTTTTTTTTGACCTTAAATTTTGTTACTTCTTTCATTTTTTTTTTTACTTTTTAATTTTGTGATTAGACCGTAAGGACTTCTTGGTGCCCCAAGAAGTCCTTACGGTCTAATCACCGCGGAAGAACATTTAATAGGAAGTTCACGCCTCCGTGAACTTCCTATTAAATGTCGCAAAACTTACCCAAAGGTGGGGTTTAAACCACGGATCTTACGTTTCTGAGGCAAGTACGCTACCACTGCGCCACGGCTGCTTTATTTTTATTGAATGAGCCTTTACAAACATTAAAATAAAAATAAAAATTTTTGTTTTAAAACTTCCCACAAACAGTTTTAAAAATGATACAAAACTCTGTAGAAATTGCTTCTTTTGCTCCGCTCCGGTTACTTATTATTTTATTTTCAAGGATAGTAAAATTAATTTTACATGAACATGCTAGAGTAGTTCTTTGTGATAATAGACATATTAACATTTATTATTCAAATTAAAAATTATTATTTTTTTACAACCTTAACAAATTTCCATCTTACCCCAATACTGGGACAAGATGACTTTGATCTTGGGGAAGATGAAAACACAGAAATTAGTTAAAAGTATTTTATCTTTTGAAAACGTTACATGGTTTAACAAATGATAACAAATGTGTTTTTACATCTAATAAATTAACAAACTAAGTGTAATGAAATGTAGCGTAATGTTGAAGTGTTTAGTTGTGCCGATAACAATAATTTTTTTTTTTTAAGTTGATTAGGGTGCCTCAAGAAGTCCTTAAGGTTTTATCAAAGAGCACCGCGGAAGAGCATTTAATAGGAAGTTCACGCCTCCTTCCCAACCGATGTCGCAAAACTTGCCCAGAGGTGGGGTTTGAACCACGGATCTTCCGTTTCTGAGGCAAGTGCGCTACCACTGCGTCACGGCTGCTTAAATCACAAATAAAAATACTGTTTTTATAATTAGAACATTTCTCATGCCACCACTGTTGCATTTACAGCTCTGAATCCACTTTTCTGTTGGAGGTCACAATATTTCTCTTCACTTGCAAGACATCTAATAACATCATCCTTCGATGTTGATGCAACTAGAATGTTTGTCCTTGATTTTATAGACTTAGGCCTACAGAAACATAGCTTGAGTTTATTTACATTTTAGCTTTACGAGCTTTTTAGCTTTACGAGCTTTACACCATTTTAGCTTCATGAGCTTCTTTTCTCCGTTTTTTTTTTTAATTTTCTTTTTCTTCTTTTTGTTTTTTTCTTAGTTTTAACAGTTCTTTGAAGGGTGTTCTTGTAAGAATGCTTGAGTTCATTTTTTTGTTTTTTCTTTTTTTCTTACGTTCTTTTGCTTTATACAATGGTTTTAAATCAAAAACACTAACCGACTTATTTGATGCATCTGAATTACCATTTGCTATAAATTTTTAAGGATCATTTATATGATGGTTTTCTACTACTTAGGTCTGAGGATTAGCATAATTGTTCTCAGTTTGATCGCCAAAAACATCATGGTCAGTAGTTTTTGCAGCAGCAAAGTCATGTTCGCTGAACTTTATTATTATTATAACATTTATTTCGCTGATACAATTACAATTGTCATATAATCATGTAAAAAATAAATAACATTGTAAACATAAAAATCTAATAAAAACGTTTTTAATTTTCTTATTATATATATATATATATATATATATATATATATATATATATATATATATATATATATATATATATATATATATATATATATATATATATATATATATATATATATATATATAAATATATATATATATATATATATACATATATACAGAAGTGGAATATAAGGCTCATATTTGGTGAACCATAGACATATTAGTCTATTGCTCATATTGGTTCACCAAATACATATTGGTTCACCAAATATCGTTACAAATTCAACACCATAAATTTTTTCTGTTTTTTGTAGGGTCATATCTCCAGAACAAAAGGTTTTTTAGTATTGTTATTTTATCTAAAGGTTATACGTACTATCATAATGATATGGATTAAAAATCAGCTTTTTTATAACCGTCTTTTTTGAGTTATTTTGAAAGCAATATAGCGAAAAAAGTGAAATAACGTGTGTTTGAAACCCTAAAAATCAATGTGGGCAAAATTATTTTATTTTTTTAATTGTATTGTTGGAAAGAGCTTACTTCACATTTTTAGAAACAATAAAAACTTTTTTGGAGAGATTTTTTCTATGTGCAATGTCTTCGATATTTTAAAAACGATATTAAGGCCCGTAAATTAACTATAACCATGTAGAACTAATTTTAGTAAGTAAGTATATTTTTATTCTACGGACAAATTTCTCTAAATTAATTTCAAATATTTAAGTTTATCAAAAACATCTAATATTGTAAGACGAAAATTAGAATTGAAGTTAGAATAAGAGTTATTTTAAATTTATCCTGACATGTCTGTTAAACAACCCTTAAGTATTGGAAAATTTGGCACTGTTTCAGTTGCCTACCCCTATAATTTTATGATTGATTTTGATTGAAAATTTCAAGCTGATTAAGAATCGTATAAAATCATTGACCTGAAAATTTGAGAAAAGTAGTATTTAGTGTAATTTTTTAAACTTCAACATCAAATTAGAGTACTTTCCTCAAATTTTCAGGTCAATGTTTTTATGAGAATCTTAATCAGCATGAAGTTCTCTATCGAAATCAATCATAAAATGATAGGGGTAGGAAACTGAAACAGCGCCCAAAATTTGACGGATGTTTATGTCATTTAAGTACTTATTCACGAAAAAAGGGTTTTATTGATTTTTGCTCAGAATTTTCGAACGAAGAACAGAGTTTAATTATCAGGCAAACTTATAATTTGATTAAAAGTATTACTTTAATTTGTTTCCACCACAAGTCACTGCTGTTGTTTAAATACACTCATTTGCAGCGCTATTGTTTAATAGCGCTATTGTTTAATCCTTGCTCAGTTAAAGGGTTGAGATGTATTGACCTAGAGACTGCAGACTGTCTTTCAAAGTTAACAAATAAAGTTATTTTTCCAGGTCAAAAATTGTGTCCAAATTGTCGCAAAGCTTATTCAACCACAAAGTCTTTAAGTGAAAAAGTTGACAATAATGATGACATACATGATATATTGATCAATTAACACAATTAATAATAGTCTTTCTGAGATCGGAATATCACCTTTAAGAAAACGTGTTAGTAAGAGAGATCATGCTAGTTATGTAAAAGGTAAAATTCAGAAAGTGCAAATAACAGTTGCACAAAAAATAGCAGTTGTTAGTGGTTTATCACCAAATAATAATGGCCTACCACTAGGCAGTGCAAATACAGAGTGTGAGAATTGCATTAACTGGTCAGATTTGATACTTGAATTGAAGGATAAAATATTAACAACCAGTAATCCACATGAAAAAGTTCAAATCTTAACTCTGATACCAAACAGTAGGTCAAAAATAAAAATATGTAGTGAATTTAAAGTATCAGAGAAAATGGCTAAAGCAGCAAAAAAGTTTAAGGCGAAAAGTGGAATCTTAGCACTTCCAGAACGAAATGCAGCATAGAAGTTGCCAGAAAATGTTAAAGAAAAAATTTTGAAATTTTACGAACACAAAGCTTTTAGCAAAATATGTCCGGGTAAAAAGAATTTTGTATCTGTGCGCATTCGTGCTAAAAAAGTGCACATGCAAATAAAATTACTGTTAGTTAATTTAAAGGAACTTTTTTTGGAGTATAAAAAAGAAAATGAAGCTGAAGTTGGATTTTCTAAATTCTGTGAGCTACGTCCAAAATGGTGTATAGCTGTTAGATCGTCTGGTACTCATCGTATTTGTGTAGGTACTATTCACCAGAATATAAAATTAATGCTTGCAAGTAGCCCAGTTACGGTAGACTATAAATGTCTGATTAAAAAAACAGTTTGTGACATTGAATCTAAAGAATGTATGCTTCATTGTTGCGATAAATGTCCAGGGACTGAAATTTTAAAAGCTTATCTTAAAGAGCAGTTTAAAGACTTTGAATCTGATGAAACAATAACATTCAAGCAATGGATAAAAGTAGATCGTGAAACTTTAAAATCTTTGCATTTACCAGTAGATAAATTAATTTCAAAAAAATCTAAGCATCATATTATTGCCAAAAATCAAAACAACTATTTGCGATTATTGAAAAATGAATTGAATTCAAATGAGTTGATCATTTTGATGGATTTTTCTGATAACTATTTGTTTGTTGTACAAGATGCTGTTCAAGGGTTTTACTGGGAAAACAGCCATACAACTTTACATCCTTTTGTTGTCTACTATAAACTTAATGACATACTTAAAAGTGCATGTTATTGTGTTATAAGTGATTGCATGCATCATGATACTATTTCTGTTCATGTATTTCTTAGAAATATAATAGCTGAACTTAAAACTTATTTGTCTTTTGAACTTATTCATTATTTCAGTGACGGCTCAGCTGCACAGTTCAAAAGCTTTAAAATTTTATGAATTTATGTTACCATTGCACTGACTATGGCATTAAAGTAGAGTAAAATTTCTTTGCTACTAGTCATGGAAAATCTCCCTGTGATGGAATTGAAGGAACTCTAAAGCGTTTAGCAGAACGTGCCAGTCTTCAATGGCCAATTAATAATAAAATTTTAACGCCTTTAATTTTATATGATTTTTGCAAAGAAAGTGTCACTGGTATTTCATTTATTTTTGTTGCCAATGACAAAGTAGACAGTGTAAAAGTCATTCAAGAGAAACGATTTAGTACTGGAAACACAGTTGCTGGTACTCATGATAATCACAAATTTGTACCTGTAAATGAAAATTAGGTTTGTATAGTCGTATTTTTTCAGGACTAAGATCTGTCTGAACTTTTTTTGTTGCATCTATTTACAATGCACATTGGTGGATTGAAAATGTTAGTGAATTTTCAGAAAAACAGGAAGATTTTTTCATTGATTTTATGCATCCTCATGGTATGGCCCAGTCGTTTTACTGGCAGCATATTATTGCAGTCATTCCAAATCCAATCAGTTCTGCAACAGGTCGATCTTTCAATTTACCGTCAATTGTTGTTTCAGACATTTATTCAAAATTTAAAGCTATTTTAAAAA
Source organism: Hydra vulgaris (assembly GCF_022113875.1). Lineage (NCBI taxonomy): Eukaryota > Metazoa > Cnidaria > Hydrozoa > Anthoathecata > Hydridae > Hydra > Hydra vulgaris. Next base: position 12,975,943 of record NC_061163.1, on the reverse strand, counting down.
TGTAATTGTAATCAAGTTGTTCATGGTTTTGCCCAACTGAATTTTTTATATATCTAATTTTTAGTGTAGAAAAGAAACAATATATTAACATAAAATAAAAAACTGCAAAAATATATTTTTTTCTTATTTGTTTTTTTGTTGCAGAAAACGTGTTGTAAAATCTGTATTTTTTCCAAAACTACATAGCATAATCAAGTCACCTAGTTAACTAGATTATGCTTCTATTACCAGGATCACATTTGTGACGTTGTTGGATTGATGACACTCTTAGGGATCTGAATAATCGTCGCGTAAAATTTTGTAATAAAATTTAAAAAAATACTTATCTAAAAATAAATTTTCAATGAAAATAAAAAAAACAAGCGTTCCTTTTTGGTTTGCACCCATAGTCAGTTGCCTAGTTGGCAGTTGCCTAATCTAGGATTTTAAATAGCCAAAAACATACTTTTATCAACAATATTTTATAACTGTTAAATTTTTGAAATCCTTTTTAAGACATACTTATTGTAAAAAATCGAATGTTTGACGGTTGCCAAGGTGTCGTTTGAGATAAACTTTTTTGGTACCATCTACAAAAATGAAGATCAACTTCTTTATCATTTTTGAGACTAACTTTTTTTAAAAGCATTTGTATTAAAATATACATAATCAAAATACACAAAAATGAATTAGTAAAAAAAAAACGCATTTATTTGTGACTTACATTTAAGTGATTTGTTTACTCAAATAATTCAAGCAAATGTTAAAAAAAAGTACTTTGAACATCAGAAAATTATGATTTTTGGTACAACAAGTTTTATTTTTGATAAATCTTTATATTTAGGACAAAATCGTAAAATTCGAAAAATGTATATATTGACCAAGTTTTTTTCAATCATAAGAAAAATCTCTCAAAAATAATTTTTATTGTTTCTAGAAGTGTGAAATAAGGTCTTTCCAACAATGAAAAGAAAAAAACAAAAAAATTTTGCCCACATCGAGTTTTAAGGGTTCAAACACACGTTATTTTAGGGTATTTAACTTTTTTCGCTATATTGCTTTCAAAATAACCCAGAAGAGATATTTATAAAAAAGCTGATTTTTTATCCATATCATTATTAATTGGAAGAGCTAGAAGTTAGCTAACTTCTAGCTCTGCTACGTCTACGTCTACGTCTCTACGTCTACTGCTTACGTCTACGTCTAATTAGACGTAGACGTAAGCAGTAGACGTAGTCAAGGATAGCAAGATAAATCAGCTATCCTTGACAAATACATAAAAATGAAACTTTGGAATCAAAATTTTTTATAAACGAAGATTTTTGCGAACAGACAAGCGAGTTACAAAAAAAGTTGTTTACAGACGCTAAAGAACTAAGGCAAAAAAATAAATATGCTAAAGTTGTTTATAACAAACTAATAACACGTGATTTTTAAAAGAAATTGTTTTATTTACTAAGGTATATTCTAAAAATAAAAATGGGTTCGAATAATTTGAACAATTTTAAATTAAACTCTTTTGATTTTTTTTAAACTGATGCTTTTTTACAAAACCATCAATCGGATCTGTATTTAAATTATTTTATCGGAGCCTATAACTATATTCATATATTCAGACTTATATTCATCAAGAAATTTCAAATTTCATAGTAAAATATTTTATTGTTGACCATATAAAACTTACAACCCCCTCAAATTGAGGGGAGTTTAAACTTTATATGTTCATAATTTTTGAACACTAAAATATTTTACAATGAAATTTAAAATTTCTCGATGAATTTAAATCTAGTTGAAAATAGTACAAAAAATATTTGATCAACTTGTTGCTCTTACGTTTAGGGTAGGGGGGGGGCTAAGATTTTAGGGTTTCTTGTTTCCGTTCTCCTATCACTAATTTTTTTCTGTGAAGAATCTTTTCGTATATAAACGTAAAAAAATTTGGAATATTCTTTTTGTTTAAAAGTTGGTTAATTCAAACATTTAAAAACCTTCCTACGCCACTGTATACATACATACATACATACATACATACATACATACATACATACATACATACATACATACATACATACATACATACATACATACATACATACATACATACATACATACATACATACATACATACATACATAGAAAATGCAAAAGTATCTTTTTACACCGATACCAAAAAGAGATGTCGATGCTGCCGATACTCGATACCCAATACTAATACTTTGGTACAGCTCTAATATATATAATAAAATTGTTAACAAAGTATAGAGTAATTAAATAGAACCCCGTAAATATCTTATTATACACCAATAAAGTTTCGTCATTACTATAATAATGCGGTAAGCTTTACGAAAGCCAATGGTCTTGTCATCAATAAACTGCTTTATATAACTTGTAATTTACTTTCCGTATATTTGCTTAAACTTAAAATAAATCAATGTTTTTGATTTATTTTAAGTTTAAACAAGTAAAGTTTTCGATAACGAAGCAAACATAAAAGGTGTTTAAATAAGATTTTCTAGTCTCAATTCCATGGCATTTTGTTCCCTATACATGCCATAATTTGAACTTAATTTTATCTGATACTGCAAAATCTTTAGTTTACTTACCCAGCACACATTGTTTAAGTGGATTTGCAACGAACCTTTATAGGCATTTTGAGCAGTTCATTGGAGTTTTGCTCATTGGTTACTTAATGGACAGTTTGTGGCAGCCGCTATGAATATGGGCCGATAACCTTCCAACATGTTAATAGTAGCTTGTCATCGGCTAACTACATTTGAGTCCTGCCATTAATGTTCTACTAAATATCTAATAAGAAAAACTACAGTAGGCCGCTCAAAATGTTTACGAAGGTCCACTAAAATTCCGCTATAGAATGTTTGCGTGTAAATATATAGTGTATTTTTTTGGTTTCGTTCATAATTTGTTCATCTTTTTTTCTGCATCTACAAAGCGATGGAATATTCTAAAAAAATATTTAAAAAAAAGGTTAAATATTAGGCTACTCTCAGACACTTTGTGGGTAGTACGCATGAACTGTGTGAAAACGTTATTCTACTAGGTAGATGAAGTATATGATGCATTACATGAGATCACTAATAGTAACTCTATAACTGGGTCTTACAATTAAAAAGTATTTTTTTCCAAGTTTTATTAGTTACCTGGTTTGAGATCTTCTATTGTATTAATGTAGTTACCAAAATGGTCCAGACAAAAGGTTCTGGCTTTAAAATGATTTGAGTTAACAAAAAAGACTCTAATATTTTTTCAGATTTTCGTGATAATGGCCTCTACAGTAAAGAGTTTTTCAGTAAACTAGAGGTAAAACCAGAGTTTACAAATATCTATTTTTTAAGACCGCGTAAAAAAAGTAAGAATTACTCTATCCAAGATCATAAAGAACATTATATATTTTAATTTGAGTTATGTAATGTAATTTACGTTAAAAAGTAATTCTCGTTTTTACATCAAAATAATTAAAAGAGCCATCCCTACTGTTTACGGTTTTATTGACAACAACCCCACAGCAACAATAGCTGATGGAGGGTTTCATGGCACAGCTATTTCGTAAGCTCAGCAACAAGACAATTTTTAGTTCTGGAATTTCACGCAAAGTTCCGTTGATTTTAAACTCTCATGTTACTAAAAAAATAAATCGGAATAGCAGTGGTTAGAGCGCTTACTTTAGAAGCGCTCTAACCATTGCATCACGGTCCACCACTGCGTTTTAGATCCAGGGTTCGAAGCAAATTCTGGGCATATTTCGCACCATTGGTCAGAAAAGAAGCGTAAATTTCCTTGTTAAATGCTCCTGTCGGTTTTCTGTGACAAGGTCATTGGTCTTGGTCTTCTTGGGGCACCTAAAACAAAAATTAAAAAAAAAAACCTATATGGATGACGCTCCCTGAAGCTGATAAATACTTGAGTCTTGAGTTAATTCGGTGTCAGACAGGTTGTACAGCATGCCGCTTTAAATGTTCTTGCAGCTGTGAAGAAGAGTGTAACAAAGATTAAAATGCAGCAATATTTTATTTGAAAAAGATTTTTTTTATTTATTAAAAGGTGTTTTAACTTGCTAACTGCTGAAAATGTGTTATTCAGATTGTTAAAAATTGTCATGAAAAAACAAAAAAAAAAACAAAAAAAAAAAACACAGCCAAGTCGTAAAAGGAGGATGGCTGTTAATACTTATTCCTATACAAAATTGCTATTCATGATAAAATGATTTTTGAGTTATTTATAAGCATGTAATATGTGTTTTTGTTGTGTTTTCACTAGTCAAAAACTTTATTATCCAAGATGGCGGCAGTCACTAATACAATTGCCACTAAAATTGTGATTTTTGCGTGATGCCATTTCCAGTGAGGCAATTTATATAATATTGATATTATTTACCTTTCCTGAAATTTAAGTGAAAAATTAGTCAAAATGGTTTAAGATTTATTAAGGTGTTGATAAATCCAAAATGGCGGTAACCACCATTAAGAATATCAGCCAGTTTCGGTTATGCCACGCTTTGCAACTTATCTTAAAATGATCAGTATAGTTTTTTGCTTTTCACTTGCGCACAATTTCAGTCATTTTTAATGCTAATATGTTGCACTAAATCTAACTTTTCGACAGATTGATAAATTAATACTTATTGAAACATAACACAAAATGCAAAAATTTACTAAAAATAGTTTAAAGTTTTGTTTGTAATAATATAGAGATATATTTATAAAAGTTTTTTTTTATTTATAGTTTTGTCATCTTATTATACATACTTTATTTTGGAATGGTTACTTGTTACATTGTAGTTATAAAATATACATGTACTAAAAAATATCTGTACACACACACACACACGCACACACAGACACACACACATACGCACACATACGCACACAAACACACACACACACACGCATATATATATATATATATATATATATTATATATATATATATATATATATATATATATATATATATATATATATATATATATATATATATATATATATATGTACAGATAATTTTTAGTTCTATTTTATTTTAATTAGTTATATTTTATTACTACAATGTAACAAGTAACCATTTCAAAATAAAGTATATATAATAAGACGACATGTTATGCTAATAACATGTTAAATATGTTAATAAATTTTAAATATAATAGAAGTTTAAAAACCAAATTATTTTTTACTTCCAATGAAGTGTTTTTTTTCGCCGCTACTTTTTCTATTGCGCCGCAGCTATTGAGATTTGATTACGGCTTAGATAATCTACACGGACACATTTTCGACATTATTTACCATGTGTTTCGTGTCGTTTGAAACAACAAGTTTGTTGTTTAACGTTCGACCATATAGCTTTCGCTGAATATGAACAAGAGACCACATTTCTGTCATAATTATTTCTGAATAATTTTTTAAAACAGTCTCCAGTTTGGTACGATTAAAATGATGCTTTAAAACAAAATAGATTTTTAAATAATAGAACTAAAATTATCGTTAAAATGATCAGCGACGTTTGAACAGAACAGGAGCAACAGTTATGAAAGCAGTTTATTTTTAAAGAACCGGGTATGACTATAAAATTTATTATAAGTTGCTTTAGAAAATTTTAAATTATAATGCATGACGTTATATTTTTGTATGAACCATGTATTAACCTTACAATAATTTTACAGTTTTAAAAAATAGAGAAAAGTTTGCGAAAGATCTTTGCAAAAATTTCTTAATTTAACTTTGCCAAAAAGAGTCATACTAATAAGATTAAAAAAATTAGCATTGTGGAGTAAAAATTATTCGTTTGCTTGTCGTTGCATATACACGTATGTAAATCCCACAACAAGCAATGAAATGCCACGAACCTATGAAACTATCAGTTTTGATAAAAAATGTCGCTCAAATTTTGCAAAAAACAGATTATATAAACTAGTAAGAGAGCAAATTTCTTCTTTCAGTGAAATGTATTGTAAATTATGTGTTTTAAAATTATCAAATCATTGCATTAGTTTAAATGTTTCTTATTTTATTTAAGATAATAGTGAACTATAAAAACTTAATAACTTTTTATTGCTCAATAATAAATCTAGTTTTAGATTATTTATTATCTTAGGTGTACGTAATAGTTACGGTAAAGGTCATAATTAAGCATCATTAAAATATGTAAACCATTTGTGCAATTCTGAGCTACAAGAACAACAAAAAATCAGTCGTTCTTTACTCATTCTCTTAGCCCCCTCCGCTTCTCCCATGTGTGGTTGTATTTTATCTTATAAAGAGCACAAAGGTTTAACAACTGCTCAGAAAATGGTTTTATTTTCAGATATTTTCAATGCTTTTGAAGAATATAAATTTCTAGTAAACTTAATGTAATATGTAAGATACGTATACAACTTTTCAGCTGTGCTAAAAAACAAATTGCGTAGTTCTTAATTTTAGGCTAAAATAAACTCGGAATTTTTTTAATTGGAAACATAAAACGCAAAGTTTAAAAAAAAGGAGGGCAAAATAGGGTACCAGTTTACTAATTTAGCGGGTGTGGGAAACCATACATTCCGCGAGCGTTGTGCTAAATTCGCAACTGGCGCCATTATTTGGAGAAATGGCACCATTATTTGAACTCTTTGAACAAAGATTTTATGCATCAGCTACAGATTTTATTTGAGACATTTTTAAATTTGAAAAAAAGTTAAATAGGATCAGGTATAGATACATCGAGGATCAGGTATAGATACATCGAGGATCAGGTATAGATACATCGAGGATCAGGTATAGATACATCGAAGATCAGGTATAGATACATCGAGGATCAGGTATAGATACATCGAGGATCAGGTATAGATACATCGAGGATCAGGTATAGATACATCGAGGATCAGGTATAGATACATCGAAGATCAGGTATAGATACATCGAGGATCAGGCATAGATACATCGAGGATCAGGTATAGATACATCGAGGATCAGGTATAGATACATCGAGGATCAGGTATAGATACATCGAGTACAGGATCATGACACCTTTTTACATTATAAAATTCAAATAAATTTGAGTTTTATAAATTTTCGTTTTACGCATATTATTTTATTAATTATAAATTCAATATATTTTTCTAAAATGATAAAAAAACATTTTTTTTAATTCATCCAAAGTCATGAGTTTCAACACATCAAAATCGTAAATCCATAGTTCATAGTTTAAGAAACTTCTTTAAACAAGAAATATATTTCTTGTATTCGGAAATAAATTGCGGGGAAAGAAACTTGAATTTTTAAACAAGAAGTTTTTATGTTTTGATTCACAGCAAAATCGTAAATTGATTGTCCATGATTAAGAAATTTATTTCTTAAAACAAGAAATATATTTCTTGTTTAAGTGTTTTAATGTTTCCTAATAATAAATGTAATTTGTCTGTGAAGACATTTAAAATTGCTTTGATAAGCTAATTTACAGACAAGTAATTAAAAAGAAAATTAACTGCAGATTGTAATTATACGTGAGGTACCGCAATACATGCATATGAGTGGGGTATTATAGATTATATGTAAAAGTTGCTAGTATATGTATAGAGTGATGCTAAACTATTCAAATACTTTATCATCAATATTTTATTAGCGTATGATAGCTCAACTCGGTTGTATACCTTGCAATAAACAACTGACTATTTTGGATTCTTTAAATGCAAGTTTATAAAACGCAACAAAATATTATTTTTTTTATAGTAAATGTTAAACCGTTTATTTAGTTTTTTAATCTGATATTTTTTAAAAAAACTCTTTGATTGTCATTTGTAAAGTATCATTAGCAAAAAAATTAAACTTAAAAAAGACTATTTGAGGTATTTGAAAGATCATTTACTTAAGTTAAAGGTGTTTTTTGGTCAAATTTGATATTAAATTTACAAAATTTTAAACATTTTATTCAAATGTAAAAATATCCAAATAATAATTATTTTACAAAACAGTTTTTAAATTGATATAACAATATTGCCAGCTCTTGAGGTTCTCTTTGACATAATATGTCAAAATATTATTGAGAAAACCTGTAATGCGTTACTCTTTAATTATAAAATGCTTTTCTTCGTTAGTTTGACTTTTATAACCCAGTAAACATATACCCAGGAAAAAAAGTTCTATAGAATTTTTTATAAATTTTTAAAACATATGGCCTATAGAAATTCTATAGAATTCTATTGAATTTCTATAGAATTTGTGTTAACTTTTATAAAATTTTGTATAGAAATTTTTTTTTCTACTTTTTTTTTTTATAGAAAAAAAGTTTTATAGCATTTCTATAGAAATTAATAGACATTCTATAGAAATTCTATAGAGTATTTTATAGAGTATAAATTCTATAGGCCATATGTTTCAAAAGTTTATAGAAAATCCTAGAGAACTTTTTTTCCTGGTTATCCACAAAGAGACTTTTTGCCATTTTACTCATTAACCGTCTAGATAAATATTTGAAAATAAATTAGATTTAAGTTTCGATATTTAGTTTGCAATCACAGTTGTTTACGAAAAAAGAAAATTGTATTGACATTTATTCACATGTGTATTTAACAAAAGCTATGCAGGTAGCGACATTAATTATCTCAAAAAACTTGAGATTACCTATGGCATTAGCGTGGTACGTAAACCAAAAAATTACTTTCATGTTTTTTGGTGACGAAAGTAATTTTAATGTCGAACTTGGACATCATGACAAGACTTAGTAAAAAAATTGTAGCAAATTTATTTTTAATAAGGCGTCAGTGCGATTTGTATCTAAACATGTGACGTAACAAGTTAAATTATTCAAATTATTTTTAAATTTAAATTTTTTTTTAATAAAATAACAAAAATAGATAAAGACTTTTTATTTATTACAGATGTATATTTACAATGAACTTTGTAAATTAAACTTTGTAAATTTAACACACTTTTATTAATCAACAAATGTCGTCATTTTACAAATCTTGAATTATTTTTATTTCTCTGAAATTTCAAATAAATTAGGAATAAAATCGTAACTAAATTATAGATCTATTTTCTAAAAAATTTTAATGTTTTGTTTTACATCAGTATTCATTACCGTTGGCGTATATTACAACATTGGCGTGTTTGTCAGCAGTGGCGTATTTCACAGCAGTGGCATATTAAAAAGATATTTTTTACTATCCCTGCTTTGTTACAATAGTTTTAAAACTCTCCAGCAAAATAAGGTAAAAAAAAAATTATTATATAAGATAATTAATTTTTATTTTAAAAAATGAATACATACTTACACGCAATAAGTTAGCAACTAATAGTGATTACATAAAATGTTTTACATAAGCTTAGAATAAGACCCTTTTAAAAGCATAAAACTGATTGTCTGGAGATCTTTGTTTACAAAAGAAGTCTGTTTTGATTGAGACTTTCCTGTCAAAGGCCTGAGACTGAGATTTTTTACAGAGGCTTCGAACATTAATCTCTAAATAGGATTACCGACAGCCAGATTAAAAAAAAAAAAGAAAAGAGAATTACTAAGTTCTAAATACTTACCTGATTTACTTCTCAAAGAGTTTTAGAATGCCATTGAAACGTTTAAATCTAACAGTAGGCCCAGATTGTGTCAATGGCATTATTATCATAAATTAATTTGATTTTTGATATATATATATATATATATATATATATATATATATATACATATATATATATATATATATATATATATATATATATATATATATATATATATATATATATATATATTATATATATATATATATATATATATATATATATATATATATATATATATATATATATATATATATATATATATTTATATATATATATATATATATATATATATATATATATATATATATATATATATATATATATATATATATATATATATATATATATATATATATATATAATCACCTTTTATAAATATGAAAAATTTCAATTAAATTTTTTTTTTCGTTCTTTTGTTTATTTATAGTTTGTTATTTATAAATATTATAAATATATTCATATATATACGATATTTATAAATATTTGCATTTAAGTTAAATATATATAGATATACATAATACGTATATATTATATGCATTCTGGACAACATAAAGTTTTACTTTATATTTTGCAAAAAATAAATATAAACAAAATAAGAAAAAAAACAAACATCTAAAATGTTTATTAGTTCAAAAGTTCATAAATTGAAAAAATGACTCCTAATAACTTTCAAAAAAAGTCTATTACCTGTTTTGTATTAATGTTAGAACGTCAATACAATGTTGTGTGTCTGCCAGGAAGCTCCACGGAATGATATACAAAATTGGCTATGGTTTTGAAAACCAGAAACTTTTTTAGTTCTAGTAATTATATCTATTTTCTAGTCTTGTTTTATATAGATTATGAAAAAGAAGTAGACATAATTTTAGTTTTATATTTGTACTCAAAACAAAGAATTATATACATTAAGTTGATGTTAAAAATATTACATACTTTACATTGATGTTAGTTTAATACATTTATTTTCCTTAAGAGGAGTTATGCATGATTTAGTCTTTCGCATGAATTAACTAAATGCTATGTGTTTTCACATAGCTTTTGATACTAGTGATTTAATTTAATTTTAAGAAGTGGTACGGAAGTAGTAAGTGGTACGGAAGTAGTAAGTGGTACGGAAGTGGTAAGTGGTACGGAAGTGGTAAGTGGTGCGGAAGTGGTAAGTAATACGGAAGTGGTAAGTGGTACGGAAGTGGTAAGTGGTACGAAGTGATAAGTGATACGGAAGTGGTAGGTGGTACGGAAGTGATAAGTGGTACGGAAGTGGTAAGTGGTACGGAAGTGGTAAGTGGTACGGAAGTGCTAAGTGGTACGGATTTCTTGTATTTTTTCCTCTAAAAACCTGTTTTTTTTAGAGGACTTATACCTACTCGCAGATCCCATTTATAAATAAAAACACTAAAAAATCTTTATTTATAACTCAATTTAAGCTGAAGGAAGGGGGACAAAAAATTAACTACCGTTTTTCAAGAGCTCTATTTTGAGAACAATTATAGTGGTTTCAACCAACAGCTTATAGCTTAAAATAATATTTAATTAAAATTAAGAATATTTCCGACTTTTTGCAAAAAGCATATTGAAATAGGTAGATTTAAGAATCCAAAACATTAATTTTGAAATTTTCAAAGTTTTACCAAAAGTAGCCATTTTTTACTCTGGCACCACTTAAATAAAACAACCTCGCGATGCTGTTTTCTAAGATGCAGTTTACTTAAGTGCAGTAGTTTACTTAAGTGCAAGTGAATGGGGTATAAGGTAATTTTATGTAAAATTTTCGATGCTTAGTGAATCATTTAGATCCTGGTTCATTCAGCTCCTAGTTATGAACTCTTAAAGAGTTGATGTCATCTTTTTAGAACAAAAGTTTACCTCAGGAAAATTGAAAATATAAGCATTTATAACCTATAAATGAGCAACAGTTCCCTTGATTTTTTTTAAGACACCGCATTCGAGGAGACTTCGGACACAATCCTCCGATTCAAGTTTCCTCCGATGCAATTGCAATGATTGCTACATAAAAATTTCCTATGGACAATTAATAAAGTTTTGTAAACTTCTTTTTTCACAACCATTAGCTAAGGGTTTAATCTATAATACCAATAGATACCCTGGAAAAAAAGACACTCGCAACTACATAAAAAAGAAGTGGTCAAGAAGTTTAAAAAAAAAAAACACAATCAAGAAGAAGATTCCGGATAAAAACCTCTAAAAAAGAATTTCTTCTCAACAAAAATCGTCAGATGAATCAGTATATCTACAAATATCAACCAATGAGAGTATATATAAATTTGATGACAAAAGATTTAATGACAGCAATACTGATATACGATACTTCTAATATGCCATTGATATACTTTTGATATGCCATTTGACGTAAGAAATATAATTGCAAAGGTCTATGGATGCGAAAAACAATCATATCGTAACTATACGACAAAAGTTGTTATAAAAGCTAAAAGTGGTTAGGAAAAAAAGCTTAACAAAAAATTAAATTCTTTTCAATAGATTTATAAGAAGTAATGAAAAATCTGCATTCGTTGCCGATACCAATGTAGTGCTTGCATTGCAAGTTTCTACAGAGGAAAAACGCTCTAATTTTAAAAATATGATATGTTTTATATGTTATTCGGATGAGTACCAATTGCAATAACTTAAAAATTATAAATAAATCATCATTGTTAAAATGCATATTTATTTATTTGATGTTCTTAACAATGTATCTAAACACTTTACTAGCATTTAAAAAAAAGTTTTTGAACATTGAAAATCAAGAATTATAAAGAAATTTAAAAGATTCTTTGATCTTAGTTAACCAAAAAGTATGTTACTTTAAAAAATATTATACTTTTAACACTAATGAAACAAACCCAATCCGAGTAAAACTGTCCGAAATTTCATAAAAACAAGATGAGCAATTTATTTAAATATTAAAGCCATTTTTAATAACTTCTATGTAAATTTTGTTAGACAACAATAAAAGCATCTACCTGTTTTAAGAAAGATAAATATTAATATAAATGTAAAAAAAATTTTTAACGTCATTTATTACAAAAATTGGTATTTCTTAAATAATACTTAAAGTTTTCTTGTTTTCATTTCGGAAAAAGTTAAACTTTATTTCGCTTCTTAGTAATTTTTACAAAACAAAATTTAATTGTTATGTTTCGTATCGGTTTTAAAAAAACACAATAAAACTTGCTTCGTTTTATACAGTTTTATCAAAACATTTCTTTTAAACGTTTTGTCTTGTTTCATACTGTTTTAAGACGCAGGTGCTTAATGGTTGCGCTAAGAATTTTTCTAAGCAAGGCTGAGTTTAGTTCTGTGAGACAAATAAATTCCTCTTTGATTCCTCGTCTCACATTGCTTGATTGCTTTTTAGTTTTTTTAAACTGTTATTTAAAGAGTCAGAATATAATAAGTGTCAAAAGGTTGCGGAAATAGGTTTTGTTCCAAAGCCACAACCTTTGTTTTAAATTTTTGCTATACAGCAAACGTCTAATTATGCAAGTTTATGCCTACATAATAAGCAAGTTTTTGCGCTCATTCTATACGGCGTTATGTCTATTGGTAGAGCGACTTGAATAAATATGTTAAGAGAACAAAATGAAAACAAAAGGAAAAGTTTATTCATTTCTTAAGAATCTTCGTTACAAAACAAATTCATCAAACTGTTTTTATATTTACTTTTTAGACATTTGTGAGTCATTGGTGACTCGTTAGTGTAGTGACAACCTTTACAGATGGTTTTTACCTCAAAATTCTTTTATTTTGCAACATTTTATAGTTAGCAAAGATAAAAACTTTTTTTGAAAAATATTTTGTTTAATTTCAGAATTCAAGTTCAAATTTTAATTTAGTATTTAAATAAAAAAAAAATCGTATCTTAAATGATTTAGTGATGTTAAAACACGTGCGTCGAGGCGACTTAAATAATTAACAGTTAAACAATACTGTTTATGGAAAATCTAAGACAGCTGAATGAAAGTGTTCAAATAAGTCTAAGAATGCGAGCTTAATGTTTATATACTGTTAGATAAAGAAACGTGATTGGCAACCGTCGTTTAACCGTATATTAGAAAATCATGAAGTTTAAACATACATCGTTTGTAAGGAATTACTTGTTTGCAAAAATTGTAACTGGTAAAGGATAAATCTTTTAAAATTAAGAAAAAAATATAAATAAATAACAACTCAAAAGTTTCCTATATATACTGTTATTGAACTTTAAAAACTAAGAAGTTTGTTGAAATTGCTAACAAAACATTTTTCTGAGGTCTTTGGTTTTTATAAAATTTCAAAATATAAAAAAAATTTATAAAAAAATAGCAAAATAACAGAGTATGTATGTATGTTTATATATATATATATATATATATATATATATATATATATATATATATATATATGTATATATATATATATATATATATATATATATATATATATATATATATATCTAATTACTATCTATCTAATACTGTTATGAAATTATTACCAGTTTAATATTTAAGAATTAAACAGAGTAGATCAATTGATGGTTATTACATGAAATACATTATTCGTCATAATTGGTATTGTCTTTATTAGTTTTTATAAAAAAAATGTTTTTATTGTTGTGACTTATAGGATTTCAAAATGTCTTCTTCATACCTTAATAAAAAACTATGAAATTTTAGTTTTTAAATAAGAATAATTTTGATAATTAAATAATTAGTTTTGAGATTAATGATGCAGAAAGTAAATTTAAAAACTTTATATATATTTATATAAATACACAAATTATATATATTTATATGACTTTTCTACATTTTAGGTTTTTTTTGAATATTTTATTTTGGTCATACTCTGAAACAAATTATGAAAGAATAAGGAACTATAAAAAAAGGTATTTATTAATTTTATACACAAATTTACACACATATATTCTTCTTTTTATGCATATATTTATACTTCTAACCTAAAAAAATGACCTCAAGTCTAAAGGCTATATATATATATTATATATATATATATATATATATATATATATATATATATATATATATATATATATATATGTATATATGTATATATGTATATATATATATATATATATATATATATATATATATATATATATGTATATATGTATATATTTATGTATATATATATATATATATATACATGTATATATATATATATATATATATATATATATATATATATATATATATATATATGTATATATATATATATATATATATATATATATATATATACAAATATATATATACATATAAATATATATATATATATATATATATATATTTATATATGTATAATATATTCAAGGTGTATATATACATATATATATATATATATATATATATATATATATATATATATATATATATATATATATATATATATATATATATATATATATATATATATATATATATATATATATATATATATATATATATATATACTGACAAATATAATAAAGCAATTTACAAATACGTTAAATTTATTAGGATCTTATTTTACAGGAGCCTGAAAACTTTTGATATTTTAAAAGTATTTTAAAGTGCTGCTTTGTAATTTACTTTAATTTTGAAGGGCATTAAAAATCTTTTAAAATTAATATAACAAAAGTTAGTTTTTGATAGAATCTAAATTCTGTATTTAAAAAAGTTTTAAGAAACCAATTATGTTTCCTCATAATTTATTTCTTAAAACAATTTTATACTGTACAAAGTCTTTTGTTTTTTTATTTAAATTTTTTATTTCAATTTTTATGTATTTAATGTAATATTGTTAAAGGTTATAAATTATTTGTAGATAGATTTTATTAGTTACCAATAAAATATTTGTAAACCTTATTTATGTTCACAAATGTATTGCACCAAAAGAACTTTTTTGGAGCATTTAGGAACAGTCACAGAAAAAAGTGCACAGAAAAGTGCTGTCCATCAAGGACAACTTTTATACAACAAACGGAAAGGAAGGACTCAATAGTCTTAAAGATGTTACCAGATACACTGTAAGATGAAAGCTATGGAGAAGACCATAAAGCCAAACTTTATCAAAATTTTTAGAAATGTCAAGAGCGATAGCCTTAACCTCTCCACTCCTCTCTAATGCATGATAAAACCTATCTGCTAACAGCATTGCTGTTAGCAGATCAGCTGTAGAACGAGAAGATCAAAATCCTTCTAAATAATCAGAAAGTAAGTTTTTAGATTCAAAATGAGAGACTAAGTGTTTTTTGACTAAAGACTCGTGGCTAAAAAAGGCGACTTGATCATGGGTCCATTTTTTTATAGCAGAATCTTGTGATTTTTTTCACCACTTGCCAAGCACACTGGAGCTCTGAAACTTTCAGTATTTGTGTAGTCCTGATGAACGTGCATTAAAATTTTTTAATAAGGTAAAGATAACTTTGAAAATATCGTCTTCAAAAATTTTTTTTGTTTATATTTGTTCCATTCGGTTTTTGATCATTCTGTGTTCAATGATCTTTCTTAAAATGTTTTAAGAAGGTATATATGTTTATAAGATTTTTGATTTGCAAGTATTATATGGATTAAAAACGGTCATCCATCTAAAATAATGATTTTAACAGAATTTTACATTGTATAGTTTAAAACTTTTTGAATTAAAAAGAAAACAGACAGAACAATATTGATCTGTCAGACAACAACAATTGAAGAATACAAACTGATGTTATCACTTACCAGACATTGCAAAAGATAAGGCAACTAAAAGAAAAAATTTGCAAAAGACTGCTGTATTGTTATTGGTATTTTTGCAGAAAACTACATGTTTGTAGTTCAAGACAAAATTACAAAGTAACTATTGGTGTCAAAGTCAATGCATGTTACATACCGCGATGCCCTCTATTTATTAAATGAAAATGTCCAGCTTTTGGAAAAATTGTTAATGTCAGAAGATAATAAGCATAACATTGATTTTGTGTTTGAAGTTCAGACGCATATGGTTAATTATTTATAAAAAAATCATACTAGTATTTCAAAGGTTTTTCATTTTACAGATAGTTGCGCTGCACAGTATAAAAACTACAAAAGTCTTTACAATATCTGTCTCCATAAAAATGATTTTGACATTGATGCAGATTAGACATTTTTGCTACAAGTCATGGTAAATCACCATGTGATAGTATTGGTGGCACTGTAAAACAATTTACTGCAAAAACAAGTTTACAAAGCCCCATAAATGATATTGAATTGTAATAAAATGCTTGACTGCTGTACAAAAAATATTAAAGGGATTATTTTTTTCAAAATTAAAAAAGAAAGAGTTGTGCACCACTTTGAAAAAACGTTTTCAGCTAAGTAGTACAACTCCTGGAATTAGGAGCTATCATCATTTTAACCCAGAATCTATAGATACTATTAGCTTTAAAAAAACAAGTGAAGATTTTAATATAACAGGCATCTTTTCTTTTACTGATATTAAAAGTTTTTAACCTAATCAGCAAATTAACATCAATACATTGAAAATTAACATTAATACATTGAATTTGGTGAGTTTGTTCTGTGTTTGTTTTGTGAATTTGTTTTTGTTTTTATATTATACATTTCATTGAATTGGTATAATGAAATTGACAATATTGAGCGAGATGGTTGACAATATTAAGTGAGATGGTATAGTTATATTTATGCACCCGCACCCTTTTAACAAACTCTTCTGACCATCTAGAGCAGATATGTGTTGGGTTCCAATCACCAACATAATTTGTACCATTAGTGCACCTGTAACAAAATTGGACGCATGTATTATTTGACTGTTGATGCATCGAAGCAAATTTTAACACAAACTTGGCACTTTATATTTTTGTATTTTACTTTGTAAATAATTAAAAAAAAACAGAACAAGTACTAACCAAAAAAAATTATCTTTACTTCATTAAATTATGCAAAAAAAAAAAAAAAAAAATTTTTTTTGAAAAAATATGTGGGGCATGGCCCTAGTGCCTTACGGACCCTCTGGTCATCTGCACTGGAAACAATTTTAACACATGCTCATCAGGACTACACAAATGCTAAAATTTTTAGATCTCCAGTTTTTCTGGAGGGAAGGAAATATTCCTCTACAAAAAAGTGGGAACCGTGCCCTGTTATCCATATACGTAAATCCATTAACTTACAGATCAAAATCTTTACATTTTTTGAAAGATCAATGAATATAAAATGTGTAATATATATCTTTTTGATATCATCAAGGCCACATGAGTTTCTTGAGCATTAAAAACAGGTATTTAAAAGATCAACTAAGTTTATTTAAATTGGTAATTACAAGTATCAAATAATAATTTTTTACACTTTTGATCATTTCATTGAATTTGTCACCCCTAAAAATAGCCAGGTAAAATTTTTAAGTAAAAAGATCGTTTATTTTTAAAGTTATATGACTAGAAATCTCTAAATTAACGTTGTAATTTTGAGGCGACAAGAGGGGCCTGGCCAGTATCTGCTAAAAGTACAACGATCATATTTCAGGATCTTCTTGGAGCCAGAGGCTAAAAATTTCAAAGAGTTTTTATTTTACTAAGCACTCTCAACTGTATAAAAATCAGCAAAATCTGAGATGTATGGTGACATGACCTGGGTCATTTGACATGGAATTACCCGTATACTACTTTGAATACTTTTTAAAGTTTTCTTTTAAATAATTGCAACGAATTAAAATCTTTATAGATCAAAATATAGTTTTATTAATAAACCCACTTTTGTAAGTAAAACCTGTCTGGTCATCCTGCCTGGCTACCAACAGGCATTAAAAAAAAATTTCAGTTGTCCTTGGAGAAATTGAGTTGTTCCTTGCCATTGGGCTACCATGACAGTACACCCAAGGTATGGAAAAACTTGTTTTCTTCATGTAAATATATACATATATTGTATATATACATAAATTTTTATTTATGTATATATATATATATATATATATATAAATATGTGTGTTTAAACAATATATATATATATATATATATATATATATATATATATATATATATATATATATATATGTATATATATATATATATATATATATATATATATATATATATAAATATGTGTGTTTAAACAATATATATATATATATATATATATATATATATATATATATATATATATATATATATATATATATATATATATATATATATATATATGTATATATATATATATATATATATATATATATATATATATATATATATATATATATATATATAAATATGTGTGTTTAAACAATTTTAAAAATGTATTCTACAAAATAGAGTGCTCAATGTTCTTAAAAGAACAGAATAATTATAAATTATAAATTTTGATTGAATGATTTCTGATGAGTCTTTATTGATGAAACACAGTGTAAAATGAGAAAAATTTTGGTTAAGTGATTTTCTACTAATTTATATATATATATATATATATATATTATATATATATATATATATATATATATATATATATATATATATATATATATATATATATACATATAGGTAGACAATATTGTTAGACACTGTTTATTCAAAAGGCAAAATGTTTTATCGACGCAGTTACATTGCTTTGGTTTTAACTGATTTTTGTTGTACAAAATTTTAAAAACATGCAAATTTATGATGACTTTAGGTTACGCAGACAACTGTAGCTGCTCTTAATAGAATTTTGGTTGAGTATTTTATGTAGCTTTTGGCCGGCTGAGAAATGTCAATTAGGGCTAGAAAATACTTTCCTTTTTAGGGCTAGAAAAAACTTTTCCTTTTTATATTCAAGCTAAGAGGAGGGTTGTACCAAATGATATTACATTTACTATGTTTTTTTTTTGTTCATTTTGATCTGGGATTAATTGTGGTTAGTAGTTAAGCTTTGTCTTGTATGCTGATTTTTTTAAAGCTTCTTCATATGGTTGAGTAGTCTTTTTAAAGGCAATTTCAATTATTGACATGGAGGATAAACTTTGTTCAATATTGTAAATGATTGCTTTTTTTATGCTTGTAGGGTGGTTAAAATATTAGTGGATGTACCTTAAATATATCATTATTAAGATTTAACGTAATATTGAGTATTATTCTGATGATGGTCTTGCTGTATTAAAGAACAAAAACATTCAACAAATGTATAAAATCAAAAAACATTTAACACATTTTCAAAAGAAACAATCTTCAAATCACCCTTCAATCTAATATAAAAATTGCTAACTACCTCGATATTATGTTAAATCTAAGTAACAATATATATATATATATATATATATATATATATATATATATATATATATATATATATATATATATATATATATATATATATATATATATATATATACATATATATTGTTACTTAGATTTAACATAATATCGAGGTAGTTAGCAATTTAAAGGTTCAAGGCTCCAAAATTTTCTTCATGTTGCTTTTTACATTTGCTTTTTACATTTGTCTTACATATATATATGTATATATGTATATATATATATATATATATATATATATTATATATATATATATATATATATATATATATATATATATATATATATATATATGTATGTATGCAAATTAGCATATGATATAGCTGTGTGCAGTATGTTACTGGTGATTCCATACTGAAGTAAAAATCTGCTTTAACTTTATTATATATTTTGAATGAAAGTTTGGGTTTGGGAAGGCAGTATCTAACTACAAATAATATTACATCAAAAAAAATATGTATTTTTAATTTCTTTTTTTTTATTTTTGTCTAAAATAGCTGTTATAAATTTGGCATTAAAAAATTAAATATTTTATTAAATGTATTAAATAAAATATATTAGTACCATGTAGACCTAAATTTGTAACACAAGTATATTACCGAATATAATACAAGTATATTTACAGTTTAGTATTTAGTATATCCAAGTCCATTTTTCTTAAAATATGTTTGTTCAAATAACAAATTAAATTCATTAAAGGATAATAAGGTTTATTGAATATAAAGAAACAAAATGAATCAACTTGTTAAAAAATTATTGAATTTTACATTAGACAAGCAATTTGAATTCTAGATAAATTAATTATGAATTAATTAAAAGTATTTTTGAAATTTTAATACAATACTCTTGTTTTTGAATTTTACATTAGACAACCAAAAATCTAGTAATAATTAATTTGGAACATTTAATAAAAAATAATTTACAATTTTAAAAATTTCTAAACATTAGTTTTGATAATCTTATGAACATTTTGGGTGTTCAGAATGTCCATTATTAACTAAATAAATAAACAAATGAGTTTTATAAACTGTTTGAAAAACTAAGAACTGAGGTGACAACTAAAAATTATTAAGAAGTAAGAATGAGAAAAGTTGGCTACCAATAAAGAATCACTGAAAAACATGAAAACTAGTTAAAAAGTAACAAAAGATATAGACAACAAAATAAATAGAAAGTAATGCAATTCAATAAATCAAAGATTACATGAAAAATTATATGAAAAATAAATAATCTCATAAAGAGTCTATGAACTGATTACCCTCATAGATTGGTGCAAAAGTAGCACCCACTCAATATGGTGCATAAAAAGCATCCATTAAAACTGGTGCAAAACAAGTCCTACTTAACTGGTGGCAAATTATTGTTTTATTTATTAATGTTCAATAAACATGAATAATGAAAAAGTAATTTATGTCAAATGAATATCAAGTTTAAACAGATAAATGAGGTCATTTATAAAAAATTAATTTAAAAAGAAGAATTTTTAATGAAGTAATAATATTAAGTAAAAATAAATAAAAATCTTATTCTGCATCATGAATGAAAGCAAAAATTGATTATCAATGTGTAATTGAAGAAATCCTTATTTTTTATGCACACTAAAACAATATGCAGCTGTGTTTTTTTTGTTTAGCTTTTTATTTTGCTTTGTCAGATAAGAACATTTGTATTAATGGTAATTGTTTTAATGCACCATTCTGTTTCATTGTGCTCACAAAAGCTTTGTTTGCTTTCTGACCATTTTGTGAGATTTGTTTAACTTCATTGTTGCTTAACTTGTTTAGATTACAGCATGGTTTTAAAACTCATTCTTTACAATATACAACTGTTATATTTACACATTGCAGTATTGGAATCTGTTTATTTTATTTTTTCATTTTTTCTTCTTATTAAAGATAAAAACTTTTTATGAATATGAATTGCAAAAATAATAATTTACTTTTTTAAGATTAATTTAAAAAAATAATCTTATTAAAATTTTATGTACATATACACACATATACATGTATATGTATATAAATATATATATGTGTGTGTGTGTGTATATATATTATATATATATATATATATATATATATATATATATATATATATATATATATATATATATATATATATATATATATATATATATAAATAGGGTGTTAGCCATCCCTATTGCACTTTTTAATACCACATAATTCCTAATGGGTTTAAAACTCCCTAAATTTAATGACCTTTTTTTTTTTATTATTTAGAATTAATAGGACAATATCAATAAATATTCCCAATATTTTGCAGAACAATAACTTTAAATATTCCCGACTTTGCAATAAATGAAAAATATATTTCTGGCTAACATCCTTTTATATTTATATATATATATATATATATATATATATATATATATATATATATATATATATATATATATATATATATATTCACTATTCAATAAATAGTTAAATGTCTATAAAATAATATAAAAAGTATGGTGTGTACAGAGAGAGAGAGGGAGGGAGAGAGAGAGAGAGAGAGAGAGAGAGAGAGAGAGAGAGAGAGAGAGAGAGAGAGAGAGAGAGAGAAGGTGTTGTAACTTTTTCTACCTATTTTTTTTTCTTCAATGTTTTTTATTTTCACTTATTTTTTTAAGTTTTTTATCTTGTCTTTTTATTTCTATATGGAAGTTTGAAAAAGAAATCTACCCCATTGTAAGTTTCAATGTTAATTACCAATCATTATCATCATCACTGTTTTAGCATCCTTGTTTCCTTGCTTGCATAGTTTCATCTATTATCCAAAATGATACATTTTTTTTTGATATCATAATAGTAAATATTCCTGCCTGCTATGGGAGACTAAAGTTCAATTTTATGTCAGGAAGAAGTATATTTGGTTAGACTTCAGATGTAATTCGGTTAGACTTCAGATATAATGTTTAGAATTTAAATATTGCTTAAGTTGCCAAAGTATCATAGAAGATAACAATGGAGACATAACCTCATTAAAATGTTAATTCCATAAAAGGTCTCTTTGATAAGACCATTTGGTCTTCTTAGAGTTTTCTAATAAATAAATTGAATAAAAATTGTTATGAATTATCTTAAATCATGTTTACACATTTTTATTAATTTTTATAAATCTAATATTTTAAGATTTAAATAAATGTTAACATTATAAAGTTATTAAAATAATATAATAATAAAAAGTTTTAAATTTAATACTTAAATTTAAACCTTAAAATTGTTAAAATGAATTGTTCATTTTTGTACTTTAGATAAATTAAATTTAATATTAAAAGTTTTAAAATTTTAACAATTAAATATTAAAGACTATTAAAAGATGAGCCAAAGATTTTCTTCTCGTTTAAAAATCAAGGTCATCAGTCAGTTTCCAGGTAATAATTTTTACTGTTATAAATTGTATTAACTGTTATAAATTATGTTAACTGTTATAAATTATATTAAATTTAAATCTGCGTGTTTTTATCTATAAATTATACATATACTAATTTACACTTATGTTTTTTCATTTTTAATGATAGCCCATATAACCACTTGTTTTATATACAATACTACAATGGCTTTAAAAGATTTGACTCAGACCTGTCAATTTCTGGCAAATTTTAGGATTTTTGTCCTATATTTTCTACTTCTTCACCTTTTTTCTTATAATAAAAGAACTTCAAGGTTTTACTAGACCAAATTTTAGAAAATTCCTTATATTCTTAAAAAGTTCTTATTTAGCACCCTTTTTGTTTTTGTTTTATCGAAAATTCAGTAAATTTTATTTCTGCTTTTTGTTTAAGAATAAATGTAAGAAAAAAATCAGTTTTTTTTTACAATCTAAAAAATTTATTGATTCCTTTTCACGTCTTTATTGATTTTTTATTTATGCAAAAGTATGTTTTATATTTATGCAAAAGTATGCATTATTTATGTCAAAGTATGTCTTATATTTATTAAAAGGTCTTTCCTAGCTTTGATTTAGTGATCTTACTTGTAATCTTAAATATGTCATGAGAAAAATCAGTTTTCTTGAACTTTGTTTTATAATAACAAAACCTTTGTTCTTTGTGGTTGCTCTACATTTTATTAGCAAGTTGACCATTTGGTTGTTGTCAATTTTGACTATAGTTCTGTCTCCCATAAAAGTAATGAAAACAAGAATGTATTTTAAAGGTATAAAATTTAGAAGCATGTCAATCAATAATGGTCTTAGTCAACAAGCCTAGAAGCTAGCCTAGATCATTCTCAATTTGTTCAGTAATTTGGTTCTCTATGCATGGTTTTTTTACAACTAAACACTGTAGCATCTACAACTAAAGTGTTTATTTAGTGATTTTTATTACATATTAAAAAAATAATTACATTTTATTAATTACATATTTAAAAAAAAGTTCAATTCTATACACATTTTTATTCTTTATTTGACCTCTTTTGTTTATATACAAACAAATTATCTGTGGAGAAACTTATTTGGACAATGAAACAAAAAACTTTCTCACACTAATTTATTGACCTTTATTGTTTTTTGAAATAAAATCAAAACAATAATTTTTTTAGGCTAATGTAGAGTTAAGTAACACTTTTTTTAAGAATTATTTTCCTAATTACAAATGGTTTTTATCTAATTTTTATTATTGTTATCACTTTATTATCTTTTTCACTTCTCTCTAAATAATTCAAACATTTTTATGAAAATATATACAACAAAATAAATGTAATTTATGGCTAATTATGTAATGATGGCAAACGTAATAGAATGTTAGCTACTGTGCCATGCAAACCATAACTATAAATAATTTATTGACTCAATTAGCCAATTTATAAGTTGTTGAATATTAGTTGTAACATTAGCTAATTTTTTTCTTTATTTAATTCGGTCATAGTAAATTACAAAATAATTTTATCTATAAAAATTACAAACTAAATTTAGTTACAAACTAGTTATTAGAGTGTCATCTAAGCCTTAGTGATGTACTGATTAATCTGTATTGGAGGCGGTATAGGCCTTAATTGTAGTAGTATTAGCAATTAATCAGCCTTTTATTATTCATTTACCAATTTTCTAACCGATTGCTTTTAAAAAAAAATTCTGCATTATGAAAAAAGTTATATACTAAATAAATCAAACTCTTCTTATATATAATATAGGTGTACCTTTTATTTTTGAGACAAAATTATACGCTTTAATATATATTTTTAATAGCAAATTTGCTTCCAAAAAACCGCTATCGATATTATGTAAGTTGGTAGTTAACAGAAAACAAAGAAGAATGTTAAATAACAAGAAAACCATTAAGAGAAAACGTTCAAAACTGTAAACTGCATGAGTGAAGAAAACATGAAGGTTGGACTTCTTAAGTATTGTGTTTATGGCAAAAAACTAGGTTTGTAAAAGTATATTAAGCATGGTGGAACAGTTACATTGAAAGGATGTGACTTTGCTATTTGATGAGTCATGTACTCATCGTTTAGCAAAGTCACGTCCTTTTAATGTAACTGAGTCATGTACTCATCATTTAGCAAAGTCACGCCCTTTTAATTTAACTGAGTCATATACTCATCATTTAGCAAAGTCACATGCTTTTAATGTAACTGTTCCACCATGCTCAATAAACTTTTATAAACCTAGTTTTTAGATTGAGTTTAGGAAGAACAAGAGTTTTGTGTTGAAACAAATTGAGCTTTTTTAATTGAATAAATTGAGTTGTTTGATGTGTAGGAGATGTACATCGCTTAAACAGTGACCATGGTACAGAAATGGGACAGAAGCACAAGCTTAGAAACTAGAGCATGCCCAACTACATTTACAATGTGTTTTTGGATTATGTCTAAAAGAGAATGAGCATAATTAGAAGGACCAGCCCAAATATGAAAAACTATTCCATACAAGGATAAATAATAGATTTATAGAGCTATAGAATGGAATGAGGAGTAAGAAAACGGAGCACCATGCTGTCTCGTAAAAGAGATGGCATTCGAGATCGACCAAGAATCCCAAGGTAGGGTGTATTTTTAGTTACAATCTGCCAGTTTATACTTGATTACGTGTTACCAGTAGCTGGGTGATCATGATGAACTTGATCCTAATCTGACCTATAATATTTAGTTTTATATAATTGATAATTCTTATGATCGGTTAAGTAATTGACATTGGTATCAGCCTTTTCTGTCCATTTTTTGCCAAAAATGTGCAATTGGTACATCACTACTAAATGTGTAAAGTAGATTTAAAAAAATAATAACAGTAATAAATAACAAAATAAATAATTAATAAAAGTTATAATAACAATTATAAATAATAATTGAAATAATTTTCAAAGAATAATAATATGTAAAATTATAATAATAATAAACATTGTAAAACAATTTATAAAAATGTGGATAAAAAATTTCTTGACCTATATTAAGAATTCATTTATACTTTTAAAATGTTTTTTCAGAACCAAAATTGATACTAACGCTATAATAACATTGAATTGTTGACAAAAATTTGTTCTTATAGTGTTTTTAGTATTAAATGTGGTTTATTAACTGCTTATTTATTCAATGTGTTAAAATTAATTGAAATTTTTTAGAAAAACCTTGTGTAACATGTGGAGTTCCACAAGGTTCATTTTTAGGATAACTGTTGTTTTTAATATATTTTGATGACTTGGATGAATATCTAAAGATTCTAAAATAATTAATTTTGTGGGTGACACAGTTGTACTTTATGGAAATGTGGAGATCTTTATCATTGAAAAAATTAATCCTTAATAAGGATCTTGAAGAAGTCTAAAAATAATTTAAAGGAATCATTTATAAAGTGAAGGAAAAAATGTTTTTGAAACAGCAAAGTTTATTGGCAAGTCTTCTTTATTACTACATAAATTGTTTTTTGTTAAAAAGTATGACAAGCACATTAAACACTAAACAACAGCATTTAAATATGTTAATGGTATGGTAATTGACTTAAAGGAAAGAAAAGCATGAAATTGTTTTATGGATGAAAAACTGTTAAATGAACTTCGGAATCATATTAAATCAATCAGGAACCTCAATTTAAAAACAATTAAAAAATGCATTTTGTTACATAATTTATCACATGGTTTTGTTCATTTTAATTCTAAAACGACCATCTTGATAAGTTGAACATAGTACTATTATGGAGCAGACATCTTTTAGCGATCACATAATACTATCATGGATATAGTCTGGCTTAGTTTTAAGTTTTATTGTTGATAAGGTAAGTGCTCTAATTAATTTCCGCTATTATTTCTTAATAGGTAGATTATGTAATGTGTTTTAGTCAAAAGTTTGATATACAGAAAGAAAAAATAAAAGTTTTAAAATTAATTTAAAATTTTAAAATTAGAACTGTTATGCTAGAATGGCTTCTTCTTCTCTTTTTTGGCATTTAACTATGTCAAGGCTTTGCTTAGTTAACAATAACTTAATAACTTTTGTTAAGTCAACATCTTTATCCTGTTAGTTGCTTTAAAAATTCAAAGCTAGTCAACAAAAGTAGATGATCTTTTACAAAACATAAACATCAAAGTTTATGTTATGTTTAGAATGAATTTTCTAGATACTATATTTTTTATCTTCAACAAAGACTTAATAATAATCACAAATATATTTTATAGCAGTGTTCCATTATTTAAAATAAAGCATTCTATTATTCCCAGTAAATGTTTGCCATTTCAGTATTCATGTCAAATTTAATTTGTTGTATACAATTTTTTAAATCTTGTTGTATATTGCTTTCTTACTTTTTTTGTACTAAATGTGCTTTTTTTGCACTAGGTTGTATTCTATTGTTATATGTTGAATTACTTTTATTGTTATATGTTGTACTAAGTATGATATATTGATGATGATGATCATATTTATGATAATCGTAAATTTTTTGTTATGATAATAAGTTTGTATTTTTAGCCATGGATTACAATAGCTCAAACTTATTTGGATTGACCTCAAAAGATTCTCAAACATTAGATAAAGTGGAATCCAACAAGCTGCTTAATAACAAATCGCTAAGTGATCTCTCTTCTGAAGACCGTGCAAAAATTCTAAAACAATTAAACCTTACTGAATCTTTAAACAAATTTTCTGACTATGTTAGCTGCTTTTGCGATACATGTGAAAACAAGATATGTTTTACAAAGTCTGGTTGTTTTTCTACAATTACTTATGGAACAAAAAGTGGGAAGTTGGTTGGTAAATCTAATGGCTGCTTTCAAGATGACAGTGTGAGCAAGTTTTTTTTGTTTTTTTCAATGTTACGATTATTATGGATGAGGATAAAATTCAAAGTTTTTTTTTTATGTCTTTGTTATTTAAGCCTTTTTAAATCTAGAAATCTGTTCATTCACTACTTAGTTGTGGTGTAGATTTGTCACTGAAGAAGATCAAGCAGGACATGACTATAAATAAAAAAATATATAAACTCTCAACAGGATCTGCATATACGTCACAGTGTTATCACACATCATGTTGCAGATATAATTTATGCAATGAGAATGTATATCTTACAAAGCCATGCCATGAAGGTAAAAAATAAAAATCTATTGAATGGGTTTGAGACAAATTGTGTTTAATTCACCGAATTTATTAATTCAGTGGATTTATAACAAATGTGTTCACTCCTTAAAGCAATGTTTGAATGTCAGTTATTTAAATTTAAATAACTTATATTCGAAAAAAAATTTAAACCTTCTTTGAATATAAGTTATTTTTTCTGTTCAAAAATGTTATAAATAACAATGTTATCAGTTTAACATATTTTTGTTCTAAAGCTTTTTGTTATTTTATTATTATTACATTTTATTTTGCCAATTATACGATGTTACATGTTTCATAAAATATAGTAAAAAAAAAATTATCATAAGCATAAACACCATTATATATATAAGTTTTTATATTCTATATACTTTTATAATCAGTTGGGGACTCAAAGAAGGTGAGGACAACATGTTTATTGTTACAACTTTTTTATAGAGCCCCTGTACTCATTAAAAACAATTAATTTTTTTACAATAAAAATGAAGAGTATTCTTACTTTAATACCATTTGTAAGATTAAAAAAAAAAAAAAATCAATAATACAAAGCACATTTTTATTTAATGTAAAAAATGAAAAAAAGTAAAATAAAATAAATTAATTAAAAAAAAAAAAAAACTTTAAAAATTTTTAAATACAAAACTTTTGTATCAATTGTAAAATGTTATAAACTATAATATATATATATATATATATATTAGGAATTAAAAAGATGAAATTTAGTTTGTCATTTGATCAATTAAATGATTTTTAAGTTTTTAATACTTTTATTTGGGAAATATTCTATATTGATGGAGAGTTGTTAGCCCTTGGTCTTGGCCTGGCCTTAAGGCCAAAAATTTAGGCCTTGGCCTTGGCTTTAAAACTGTTGGCCTTGGTCTTGGCCTTGGCATTGAAAATTTTGGCCTTGGCCCTGATTGTTTTGGCCTTGGCCTTGAAAAAAATTTTTTTTTATTGATTTTGTTGAATTCTGAACATAACCTTGCTCTTTTTTTACAAAATGTGGTTTCATTTTCACAGCACTTGCTACTTACAGTTTTGTGAAGAATTGGCCTTAAGGAATTGCAAAAATTGAAGTCTTGAGTCTCAAAAATCTTTGCGTATGTCTTGGACTTAAAACTATTAATCTTGGTCTTGACCTCAAAGTTCTTGGCCTTGGCCTTGTTATTTTTGGCCTTGGCCTTCTAACTTAAGGCCTTGGTCTTGCTACTTTTGGCCTTGTTAACAACTCTGTATTGATGAACCACGGTTTGTTTTATAAAATTTGACTTCTGAGATTTTATTTTCCGAAAGTCATAGTTGTAGTCATAGTAACAAAAGTCATAGTTGTAGTCATAGTAACAAAAGTCATAGTTGTAGTCATAGTAACATAAGTGATAGTTGTAGTCATAGTAACATAAGTGATAGTTGTAACTGATGAATGCAGATTTTATTTTTCAGAAAATAATCTAAAAAATAAAATATCTGAAAAATTGTTTTTATACTCATCCATACAATATTTTCCTGAGAAAGCTGATTATGTACTGACTAGAGTAAAGCATTTTTTGTGGCTTGTTATTGAGAAAAGATCCTGATTTATACAAAGTGTCCATTACAGAGTTTTTATTTTAATAAGAATGGTTTATTTTTATAAACACTAGATCCAAAAATTTTAATATAATATGATAATAGACCTAAGCTTAAACCTTTGCAGTCTTCGCATCAGACACATGTTTCTTGTTTTGAAATCCAAATCTACATCACCAAGTTTTTGTTAAATTCTTGACAAATATTTGTTTCACTTGCTATAATTTCTCTTAATCAAAAATTATTTTTTGTGGTAAACTAGTTTTTTTGTGTTTTTTCTTCTTGTTACTTTGTTTATATTAAAGCTGATATGAATAATACTTAGTTTTTATTTTTATATAAAATGCTGAAAAACTTTTATTTTTTGTATCTTTTCTCATCTTTATTTTTTGATTTGAAAGTTTTTAAGTTTTTGTTTACATTTTAATGCTTTAATTAAATGCTTTGTCATCCAAGGGTTTTTATATTGTTTGATTTTTTATTTTAGTTTTGGGCATATTTTATCAAAAATATTTTGAAAAAAAACTTTTATGCATATTTAGTCAAAAATATTTTGAAATGTGTTTAAAAAATTGTAGATACGATGTAAATACTAGGGTGTGTTGGTGAGTAAGCACCCCGTTGCTTGATGTAGTTTTTTTTTTTTTTTAATTTAATCAGGTTTTTTATAGAAAGATTTTTGTAGTTTACAAAGAATTTTTTATTGTCGATATTAGATGCTTAGCGTGTAATAGGGAAAATATGAAAATGATTAGCAGCAATAAAGTGTCTTGTTTGTTTTTTATATACCTTGTCTGAATAATGTTAAAGATTTCCTTTAGTAATTAGTTATTTAATGTCAGCAAAAGGATCTATTTTTTGAATAAATTAATGTCAAGAAGAAAAAGTAAAAAAATTTTGTCATAAAAAAATTAATTTGAAATAACAAGTTTAATAATATTACTAATTATATTAATTTTATTTTAAGAAAAAAGTTTATATTAAAACTTTTCTTTTTGAATATACACTTCTTCAAATAAGGTACTTTGAAGTATTTATAAAATATACTTCTGTAAATAAGGTACTTAGAAGTGTTTATAAAATATACTTCTTTAAATAAGGTACCTAAGGTACTTAAGGTAACTAAGGTACTTTAAATAAGGTAAATAAGGTACTTTAAATAAGTGTTTATAAAATACACTTCTTTAAATAAGGTACTTATAAGTGTTTATAAAATACACTTCTTTAAAAAAGGTACTTAGAAGTGTTTATAAAATATAAAATTAAAAGTAATAAAGTGTTAAATTTTTTTGAAAAAAAATTTAAAAACAAATTAAATGAAATATAAAGTATTTTCTTTAATTTTTTTGTTTAAAGCTGAAGAAATTTTTACAACAAGTTATGCGACTTTATATACTGATAAATGTAATTTCTATATATATTTTTTTTTAATACTTTTTGTTAATAAAAAATGAAAAATAATTGTTAAGGGGTTGTTCATAATGATTATCCAGCTAAATCTAACATTTTAATAGAAGTTGGAGATCATTTGCTCTCTTTCGCATGGAGATTTCATTTGATAAAAAACGCTTTAAAAAATAAAATAAAAAATATAAAAAAAACTTTAAAAATTAAAATTACTGCTCTGTTTAAAAGTTAAATTTAGCGTGATATATTTTATGGATGACTCCCTAACTTTAAATAAAATAAATTTATCAGTATATCCTCAATGTTTTTTATTTGCTTAATAAAATGAACACAATTTGTCAAACCAACTTCATTTTGTATATTTTTTTTTTTTTTTTTTTTCTGCACAAAAATTTTAAAAATATTATTTCAATATATTCTTAAATGTGCTATTTCAATATATTACTAAATATCTTTATGGTATTTTAATAGATAATTATATTTATAACTAATTTTAATTTATGTTTAATTTATATTTATGTAATAATATTAATACTAGTATGAAATAAAATAATTATCATTTTAATTTAAAAATGGCTTAGAAATTTATTAAAATTTTTTAGAATATTTGAAAATACCTACATCAGCACCACCTGGCAATAAATTTCCTTCTACCTTAATGATTAGTATTGTTACCCCATTTGCTGCTGTCATTATTCTTCTTTTAATTCTTGCTTCTCTCTTCAAAGTGTGGAAGCGCAAAAACTTTCACATAAAAATTAAAAAAAACTTATTACCATATTCAAAGTCTGAAAAAGTTGCAGATGATGTATTTAAACAATTATTTGACATATCATCCGGATCTGGTTCAGGATTACCTTTTTTAGTACAAAGAACAGTAGCTAGGCAAATTATTCTTGTTGATTTAATAGGAAAAGGTCGTTATGGTGAGGTAAGCTGCGTTAATATTTTTGTGTATTTTAAAATTAAATACTTTATCTACAATGTTGTTAAAAAGGTGAAATCAAATAGTTGTAAATAAACAGAAATATAACTTTTTTTTTCTTCAAAAATGACATATAAAAGAACTTGTTTTTATAATTCAGCAAGATATGTATGATTCCTAAAAATCAAAAATATTTGAAATGACCATTATTATTTTAAAACTTTTTAATACTTTGTTTACATTTCAAACATTTTTAATATGATGCTTTTTTCATGATATATCAGAAATATGAAACCTAATCAACGTTGTTGTCAATAATGTTGATTATTGTTTTTATTATATATATATATATATATATATATATATATATATATATATATATATATATATATATATATATATATATATATATATATATCAGCGCTCAAAATAACGGCTGATCAACGATCAATAATCAGCTATTTTTAGGGAAATTTCAAAAAATTCAAGGGAAAATAACCTGTTTATGTGAAAAGTTATATTTGATAGGCAAGCTTTGAAAAACTATTTCAAGCGCTGATATATATATATATATATATATATATATATATATATATATATATATATATATATATATATATATATATATATATATATATATATATATATATATATATATATATATGATTTTAAACTAATTGAAAAGCATTTAATAAAATTACTTTACAAGAATTATAATATGAGGACTTTACAAGATTAATAATATAAGGATGCGCAAATAAAAAATTGGTATGACAATTAAAAAAAAAACAGAATTACTTGGTGTCCATCAAACTAATAAATTAAGTTCAAAATCTGTGTTACAATTTATTTCAAAATATTGTTATTCGCCCACATTTGTTGGCTAAGCGAGTGTATGTTAATGTGCATGACTTCACCCACATTTGTTGGCTAAGCAAGTACATGTTAATGTGCATGACTTAAGTTTTTTATTTAAAGAATAAGCTTTTAATTAAAAAGAAAAAGAAAAAAATACATATAAATAAGTTTTTACCATCCTACTTTTATTTTATGGTTAAAAAATATTTTTTATCCAACTTTAATATTTGGTCCCTCAAAGTTCCCTAATATTTGCAGGGTTATTATGAAAAAAAGCTATATATGTATATATTTTATGTATATATATGTATGTATATATTTAATTTTTTTTCTTAAAAGAATTGGTGTTAGTATTATAAAAGACAAAGTATTAACAGCTTTCAGAATTGGAGAATAAAAAACTTACATCATACGTTAAGATAAGGCTGTTTAAAAATAGTTTAAAAATAATATTTTTTAAAAATTTCTCCTTTAAATATTTTTATTAATATTTGAAGGAGAATTTTTTATTATTTATTAATATTATTATTATTTTTTTTTTTTTTCAGTTTTAATAATTGATTTTTAATATTTCAGAATTATTTTTAGTTTGATAATTGGTTTTTGTTTTGCATTACATGCAGTGTTGAATCCTATATATTTTTGTTTAAATAACCAAACAAAATTTATAACTATGAAAATTAAAATTGTTATAATAAAAATATTATTAAGTATTCTTAAAATTAAATTCAAAAAATTTTATTACATAGAAAAAGCTTCGCCATTTATACATTTCACATTTCTATTTCAGTTATTATTTTTAAACTTTAAAAAAATATATTTTTATTTATTTTTTATTTTATTCTTATTTATTTAAACATGTATTTCATTTCTCTTTTAATTTAACATGAAAATTGGTATGTATAAACTGTATGCTTACATTAGGTATGGAGAGGTGACTGGCATGGTGAAAGTGTTGCAGTGAAAATATTCAACTCACGTGATGAAGACTCTTGGAAGCGAGAAACGCAAATATACAACACTGTTATGCTCCGCCATGATAATATTTTAGGCTACATAGCATCTGACATTGCAGTAAAAAAGGATGAAACATGTATGTGGCTGATTGCTCACTATCATGAACATGGTTCACTGTATGACTATTTAAACACTCATTCACTAAGTGTTTATGAGATGGCTTTAATCAGTCACTCAGCTGTTTGTGGTTTGGTCCATTTACATACAGAAATTAATGGAATGCAAGGGAAACCAGCTATTGCTCATAGAGACATAAAAACAAAAAATATTTTAGTTAAAAGCAATGGTCAATGCTGTATATCTGACCTTGGACTTGCTGTTTTAC
>NC_061163.1:12851539-12939039 GCF_022113875.1 Hydra vulgaris | reverse complement strand
ACTTGTAGCTTGTATATATATGCATTTATATATAATTTTATATATATGTATGTGTGTGTATAATC
Organism: Hydra vulgaris; assembly: GCF_022113875.1. NCBI lineage: Eukaryota > Metazoa > Cnidaria > Hydrozoa > Anthoathecata > Hydridae > Hydra > Hydra vulgaris. The sequence continues at coordinate 12,938,974 of NC_061163.1, read as the reverse complement.
ATACATTTACATTTTTTTGTAAATATTTTGTAAATATTTAGGTACAGAAAGTTATGATATATGACTTAAAATAATTCGTAATCTTTGATCGGACCCGTAAAAATACGGTTCTTTGTAGTTCCACACCAACCATTCAATACTTTTTCTTGGTCGGTTTGTAAACCATAGATGAGTATAGAGGTCGGTTTGTAAAGTAGATGAGTATAGAAATGGTCGGTTTTGTAAAGACCCATGTCTTTACAAAACCGACCATTTCTATACTCATCTACTCCACACCGTTTCTATACTTACTCCTTAATTACTTCAATATTTTTAGTCAACGGTAGAAAAACAATTCATTAAAAAAAAAATTACTTTAATTAAAATAAGACTTTTTTTTTAATATTCTGTGTTCGTATTACAGGATAAAATCCTTTACAACAGTAATATCAGTAGATTTGTAAATTCAAAGTCTCGATAACAAAAATTAAATTAAAGTACAAACAAATCTGATAGAAGATCATAATGATCTTATCGCCGGAACCTTTTTTCAAAAACAACATGTATTACCATGTAATACCAGAAAGAAAAAAATTATAAATGTACACATTGTATCATGAAATATCATTACATATTGATAGCTACGTTATCAAAAATATTAAAAAATATTTTCAATTAAGAGAGTGAAGTTTTTTAATTTATTTTTGAACACTGGAAAAGTAATCGACAAATCAAAAGTTAGTAAAACAATCCTATTCCAGAGAGGTGGTGCACGATATGAGATACAAAATTTATTAAATCTTGTTTTACAAAGCAGTTTATTTACAAAATTGTTATTTCATGTGTATTTATTAATGGATTTCAAAATAAATAAATCTTTAAAAACTTAAGTGCATAAATCGTTTTTCCACAAATAAATGAAACAAAACATTAAAAACACTGGATTCGTATACATTGAGTATTCTCGTTTCCATAAAAAATATTCTATTATTTAAGAATCGATCTGCAAAACTGATTAAACGCATAGAGTGTTTATGACATCTCTTTTTATTCCAACTTAATCAATAAATATTTGTGCCATATTTGTGGGTAAAGAACGTTTTATCGAGATGGGATGAAAGAAAATACATTTTGTTTGTTTAGGGTTAATTTGTTACATTTGAACCAACTTGATACTTTTTACAGTTCATCATTCACAGTCGAAAAGTAATATTATTATAAGAGAGAAACAAATTGGTATCATCTGCAAAGATGATACTTAAAAGACTTTATAAAACGGCAAATAAATCAAAATTAAAAAAATATTGACGTAATGCAACTTTCAAGTAAAAGTAAAACTGTAAAACTTGACATAATTTTTTTACAAGTTGTTACAATCAGGGCCGGTGCAAAGGGGTTATGACACCCTAGGCAAAACTTCAAAGGTCGCACCCCTTTTACGTAAAAAAATCAAAATAAAATGCAAAATAAAGTGAAAACACCAGGTAAGTATTTATTTATTTAAAAATATCAAAACTGTACTTTGCGTGCCTTTTTCTGGGCAAAATCGATCACAAGGTCCTTCAGGTCCAGCTTGTCTGCAAGTTCGTGCTCAATGAAAAGAGTTGCCAACCCAACCAATCTGTCTTGGCACATGGATGATCGAATGTATGTCTTTATCAATTTTAGTTTGGAAAAACTACGCTCTCCATTAGCGACAGAAACAGGTAATGTCAGCAAAATACGAAGAGCAATACAAAGGTTGGGTAGACTGTCTTCCAAGTTTTGGCAAAGAATAAATCGAAAAACATCTTGAGGAGACTTTGTTTCTTCAGAAAGTCGTCGTGCAATAGACTGTAGTTCGCCACACAAATCTGATGCAACTAAATCTCTGTTATCACCATGTTGTAAAGCAGATTCTAGTTTCATGCAACATTCCAATATTTCTTGTGAAGTTTTACTCTGTAGACCATGAATATGATATAAGAAACCAAATACAGATTCAATTGTTCTCATTTGTTCAAACCTTTCTTCAACCGACCTTATTGCTGTGTCAAGTATAGCAAAAAAAAATTCACTTTGAAATTTTGTTTTGGATCTTGCACAGGCTCATCTTCAGCTTCATATGCAAATTGCTTTTTTTTCCGCCGTAATCGTGGTTCTGCCTCAAAGGTTGATGGTATCTCCAAATCCTTAGCAATTTCAGCAGCATCCACTAGCATTCTTGCAAAACCTATGTCACTCCTACAGTCAACCAAATAGGCTTGTGTGTGTTGTAACTGTTGTACAGCAGCATGAATATCCAAATCTTTAGCTTGGAGCTGCTTACTTGTTATATTGATTTCAAATGTTGTACCATATAACAATTGAAACCACGAACTTAAACTTTGCAACACTATTCGCAAGTGCTTTAGCATCACTGCGTGCAGTGCTTCCTGAGGATCCAGTTAGAGAAGTATCATCAGCTATTTCTAGCAGTGCATCATATAGTTTACCAAGTTCATATCGCAAAGGCTTTATAGCATCTATTCTGCTTTCCCATCTTGTTTCACTTAGAGGTTTAACAGTTAACGTAGGTTGATGACTAGTGAAAACTACCCACCGATGTGTTGAAGACGAAAAATATACATACACACGTTGGACAATATCAAAAAAACTTGTAGCCATTAGATAACAATTTGCAGCATCATTGACAACCAAATTAAGAGTATGCGCGCTGCAAGGAACAAACAATGCTCGAGGATTAATGTTTAATATTTTCTTTTGAACACCATTATTTTTGTCTATCATATTTGCGCCATTATCGTAGCCTTGGCCACGTAAATTATTAATAGGTAACTCCATTTCTTCTAGTTGTTGTATTATCGTTTCTGCCATATAGGCTCCAGTTGTTTTCTTTAAAGGTACAAAGCCTAAAAAATGTTCTTTGATACTAAACTCCTTTTTCAATGAATCAACTTTAACAAAACGAATAATTATTGTCATTTACTCAACATGGCTACAGTCAGGAGTACCATCGAGAACTATTGAAAAATATTTCATTGCATTGGCTGTTTGTATGATTTCTTTCTTAATAGCATTTCCTAACAGTTGAATAAGTTCATTTTGTATATCTTTGCCAAGATAGTGTGTATGAAGCTCTTTATTTGATATCTTTCGTAGATGTTCGTTCATTAATGGATCAAAAATGGCTAAGTATTGCACAAATTTTAAAAAATTCCCGTTATTGGCACTGTACAATGTTTCATTTGTACCGCGAAAAGCTAGATTCTGTTCACCCAAAACTCTCACTAATAGTATTAAACGCTTTAGTCTTTGCTGCCAATACTTTTCTTCATTCTTCATCTTGCTCAAAATTTCTGCATCTATTGTACTATCCCTCTGTAATCGCTGATGTAGTTCTTTCCACTTTTGATAGTTCTGCAAAGGTTCAGGACTTTTCTCGTGGGAAGAAAGAATTGCCGCCATGTTTTTCCAGTCACTTGAACCTGTATGAGTTAGTGATGATATGCCAATTGCTTTCATACTGAACAGTTTGCAACAGAAACAAAACACTGAGTCTTTTAATACTGAATACAAGAGCCAGCTGCGACATAATTCTTCTCCATTAGGAAGTTTTCTTAAGTAGTGAAATACTGAAAACTTTCGATTGTTCTTATCATTTGGGAAACTGATATCTTTTATTTGCTGAGGTCCACGTTCTACAATGATTGCACGTGTATTATGATTAATTAGTAGAGGCCAAAGTGCTGGATCCTGTGGAATAACATTATCCGTTTTTTCTTCACTTGCTTGCTGTACATGTTCCTCGAGAGAATTATTCAATTGGCCATTATCTGCATGGGAAACGGGAACTGTTGAGTAAGAAAGTGTTTCACTCATCATCACATTATCATTATCAACAACATTAGATATTTCTTCAGCTTCCATATCAGTGGGAATCTGTCCACCATTACTATCCTCTTTAGTAGAGTCTTGTCGGCATATAAACTTTAGCAATGAACCCTTCTGTTTTTCTTGTTCCCTCTGCTGTTCAACTTTTCGTTTACGATATTGAGCTCCTGAAGGCTTCTTTCTCTCAGCCATATCTGAAATGTAACAAGAAAATAATAAAATAAATGAATGTTGCGATGTTTAACTAATACATTAATAGGTCTTCTGTGATTGGCTTCAAGAATAAATTATATATAGCTAGCTATAGTTTCCAACAGGTCTGAACAGCTCTGTAAGGTTTTTAACAGGTTATCATTTAACTGTATTATACAAAAAACAACTTGGCAAAGTTATACGTCCTGCTAGTATTTTTTGTGTTTTTTTAAACGGAAAAGGAAGTTAGCTATATGAATGAGATTTCAATGTGTAATTAGCTGGTGCAGATCAAGACATATTGTAGAAGCGACTCAACAAAAAATTTAACCTGCTAGATGCATTGTGTTTAAATAATTCAAATTTTATTTTGTATAGCAAAGTTATACGTATGGTGAAGTATAATAGTAATATAATACGTAATATATAATAGCCCTAGATTTAAGCTAGTTATTATATATTCATATAAAAAATATTTTACTTTTCTTAATAAGTGTCTAAAACTTAATATAAATGTATAATAGTATATAGAATGTCACTATTCATCTATATGTATATTATATATATATATATATATATATATATATATATATATATATATATATATATATATATATATATATATATATATATATATATATATATATATATATATATATATATTGTCAGTATAAATTATATAAAGAATATAGTCGACTAACTATTGAAAGTTGTTATGAAAATCACTTTGATTGTAAAGACGCCGCCATATTTGTTATAATTTAGATTGCGTTCGGTAAAATGTACGTACATATTGCTCAATGAGCAAAAGCGTTGTTTTTTGTTAGCATATAAAAAAACTTATCAATTTTTAGACGCCCCTAAACTTTGGCGCCCTAGGCGATTGCCTAGTTCGCCTATAGGGTGCACCGGCCCTGTTTACAATTAATGTTTTTCGATTTCTTATTCTGCTTTCGAAAGCAGAATACGAAATCGAAATTGTCGAATACAAAATCAAAATATTTAAAAAAAAAATCAACCCCTCTTGCCTTCCCATTGCATAATTTTTCAAAAAAACATTAGTTCAACATTTCTCTGTTACATAATACGTTACTAACTGTCAACGTTACTAACTGTGCCCCAGTACTGGGGCACAGTGAATTAATGAACACAACTGTGAATTAATGATAATGAATAGAGGTATAGCCAAATAAATATGAGGCTGGTGGAATAAAGATATTATACACTATACTTTTGGCACACTTTTATTAACTAGATTAGTATAAAATCGAAAAAATAGATGTTTTGAAAATTAAGAAGAAAAAAAAAATTTATTGATAACAAAACTTATAAAAATATAAAAAAATTTAAAAATTGTTCAAATATTATCATTCATAACTTAAAACTAATAAATTCATTTTCATGTTTTTGTTTGTTATAAATGCATAAATATAATCTTTAAGATCATTGGGCATGGTGAATCAACCTATACACTGAACATAATTCACTGTGCCGCACAGTAATAAATCAACCTATTCATTGTGCCACACCAAAACAAATTAAGTTTAAGTCTAATTTCTTGGGATTGAGTGTTGTTAAAAGAAAAGCTAAACTGCTATAAGGAAGCATAAATATCAATAATCCGAATGAAAAACTTTTAAAATTATTTAAACCATGATCTCCATAAAAAACATAAGGAAGGTAAGAAAATTTACTTTATTTAGCTAAAAAGAAAAATTACCTACCAAAACCGGTAGACAAAGTTATATGTGGTAACAACTATAAATAAAGATGGCTAATATATGAGCACATAAAATGATAACATTATCAAGATGAGCAAAATTCTAATTTTTGAGAAAATGTCTCATACTCACTGTGCCTCTCGATCCACTGCACCCCAACTTCCCTTATATGTGTATATACTCGTTGTCTTATTCCCCCTTGTACGCAATTGTGTGTTTTTTGGTAAGCCTTTTCCTTCATATCTCCGTACTTACTTTATCGAAAACTCCTTATTCTGAAAGAATATTTAATTACGAATTTAAATTGCAAAGAAAAAAAATTGATTCCAAAATGACGGCCCTTGGCTAATAATTGAGAATTTCGACACTTGCGATTTTACTCTGCTCAAGTGATAGTTATGATTGTTATTCGACCAAAGATTGTATTTTTGTTAAAATGCTGATGTAAAAATATTAGAAAACACTTTTGGTAGCAAGTTATTCTTATATTTATAAATAAATACTTGAAGCAAATTAAGTTTTTATATATTTAAAACATTCATGTATTTCATTACAGGGGAAGGGTTTTCTAATCTCTTTAAATAGTTAACTGCTTTACGTGCGTGGTTTTGTAGGCTCTGTAATCTTAATAACTTAGTTTTGTGTGTGTTAGCCCAAAAAATATTAGCGTAGGAGAGATGACAATGAACAAGACTGAAGTAAAGCTTTTGATTTTTCCACTGAATTGTGCAATCTCAACAACTCGAGATCCCCAAACACATAAGATCTTGTTTGCAGGAAGAAAACAAAGTGTCATAAATTTTTGCGCCTAGCTCTTTAATTGAATTTATTCCCTCTGAAGACCAAAGATTGCTAATTGCATTTTTGAAATGAAACCTAAAATATAAGGATTTATAATGTAATTTTGCAATGAATATAAACAAAAGTTTTGATTTGGTTGTGACATCATCATGAGATCATAATGAGATCATTATTTGAAAACAAAGAGAAACTTTAATAACAGGTCTATAAAAAGAAATCAATTTTCAAACTTTGGTAACTGGGATCAATTTTTGATATCTTAAGTTTGATATCTTAAATGGAGGATAGATCTCGCAGAAACAATTTAAGGGTTGACGGATTAAAAGAAAGCGAAGGTGAAACGTGGATTAACAGTGAATTAAAAGTCAGTAAAGTTTTTGAAGAGCATTTAGGATTTACAAATATTCGGATTGAAAGAGCTCATAGAACTGGCCAGAGAGATATGAGCAAACCAAGAACAATTGTAGTAAAACTGTTAGATTACAAAGATAAGTTGGTTATTCGGGATTGGGCTGCAAACAAAAGTAAAAATTTTTCTTTGTAACATATTTATATATTTGACAATTTTATTTTACATTTTTTATATATTACTTTGTTTAATTATTATAATTTTTCTCTTAAAAATGGAGGCCAATTTTTCACTTAATTTAAATGATGAGAATGCTAGTGATGATAACTATTTTAATGGAAAAAATTTAGAAAGCGAGTATTATTTAATTTCTGAATCTACTCAATATCTGTCAAAACAAAAATACATTTTCTATTTTAAATGTAAACATTTGAAGTATTAGAAAATCTCAAACTTTTACTGCATCAACTAAACCACGAATTTAAAATAATTTGTATCATAGAAACTTGGCTTAAAACCAACGAAAAAAATTCAAACTTTGAGTTAGGTAATTATGTATCAGTTCAACAACCACGTTTTAACTATGCTGGTGGTGGTATAAGTATTTTTGTCCACAAATCAATTAGCTTTATTCTACGTTCTGACCTCAATATTAATGAAACTGATTGTGAGTCATTGTGCATAGAAATTATAAACAAAACCACCAAAAATATTGTAATTAATTCTATTTATAGACAACCAGCTGGTAATTTAAGTAAATTTAAAACTTATTTAATCAGTTTTTTAACCAAAACTAGCTTAACACGGAAACATGTTTACTTAGCTGGTGATTTTAACTTAAATTTACTAAATTATGCTTCAAATACAAATGTTCAACATTTTCTAGATACTCTTATAGAATATAACCTAATACCAACAATAAATAAGTCAACGAGAATAACTAAGACCTCATCGTCACTACTTGATAATATAATTACTAACAATTTTCAAAACTGCCGTTTAGGAACAGGCATAATTAAAACTGATTTAACTGATCACTTTCCGATATTCTTAATTACTGATAACATAACCCTAAATAATGTCCCTTCAAACACTACAATCTTAACACGACACATCAATGAAAACTCCTTATTGTATTTTCGAACTCTTTTAACAAAAAATATCGATTTGAATGTTATTTTACAATCCCATGAAGTCAATACTGCACATAAGCTATTTTTAGCGCAGTTCTGTAAACAGTATGACATAGCATTTCCTGTTAAAAAAATTGTTATAAAATCCAAGTCTCTTTTAAACCCCTGGATGACCAAGGAATTAATAAAATCATCAAAAAAAAATTTATGATAAATATTTAAGACATAAAACATATATATATATATAATGCATAACATACATATATATATATATAATACATAAGATACATATATATAAAAATGAAATAAACTACAAAAACTATAAAAACTTATTTGAAAAAAACAAAAAACACTCAAAAAAAATTTATTATACAAAGTTGTTGGAAAAAACTAACGGCGACACTAAAAAAACGAGGAATATAATTAAACAAATAATTGGTAAAAATAAATGTGAAAAAAAAAATCTCCCACAAAAGCTTTTAATTGATGGGGAAATGATTTACGATAAAAAAAATAGCTAAAGAACTCAACTCATTTTTTCTCGAAGTAAGGTCGAACTTGGCGAGTAAAATTCCGTCAAGTACCACAAAGTTTGAATCTTGCATTAAATTATGTAATTCTATTATGGAAGAATCTAATTTAAACCTAAGCGAAATAAGGAATGCTTTCAACAGTCTTAAAAGTAATAAAAGTGCGGGCATTGACAAAATTAGTGTGAATGTTGTTAAGTCAGTCTTCGATATCATTGAACCGTCGTTATTTCATATTTTTGATCTTTCATTAAAGCTAGGTGTTGTGCCGAAAAAACTTAAAATTGCCATAATCACTCCCATTTTTAAATCTGGTGACGAAACTAATATTATTAACTACAAACCTATTTTAGTTTTACCCTGCCTCTCAAAATTATTGGAACAAATTAAAACAGACTTTACAACTATTTGATGTTAAACAGTTTGCTGTACAGTAAACAATTTGTATTTCAAAAAGATAATTCAACAAACCATGCTATAATCGAACTAGTTAATCATGTATCGGATGCATTCAATAATGACTATTTTACTCTCGGAGTTTTTATTGATCTGTCAAAAGCCTTTGACACTGTTAACCATAAGATACTTATAAAAAAACTAGAACTATATGGAATAAAGAACAAAAATTTACTTTGGTTTGAAGACTACCTAGCGAACAGGTCACAATGTATTATTTATAATAAAAAAGAAAAAGAAAAACATATTACATGTGGTGTGCCCCAAGGTTCAATCTTAGGGCCATTATTATTTTTATTGTATATAAATGATTTATACTTAGCATCAAATATTTTAAATGTTATATTGTTTGCAGATGACTCCAACCTTTTTTTACTCCAACAAAGATATAAAAGCTCTCTTTAATATATTTAATGAAGAACTATTCAAAATAAACGTTTGGTTTACAAGAAACAGGCTTTCGTTAAATGTAGAAAAAACTAAATTTATTTTATTTTCCAAACCTAATAAAGGTGATGATGTTCCTCTAAAATTACCCAATCTCCTAATCAATAAAACATTTATTAAAAGGGAACCAATCGTTAATTTTCTAAGAGTAATAATAGATGAAAATTTGTCATGGAAACCACATGTAAAATATATAGAGAATAAAATATCAAGAAATATTTATATATTATATAAAACTAAATCATATCTTAACACCTCTTCTTTAAAAAAATATACTTTCTATTTATTCATAGTTTTATCTCTTACTGCAATATTGTATGGGGTAGTACTAACTATGGTAAGTTAAAAAAGCTTCATAGTAAGCAAAAACATGCATGCAGGATTATATTTGGTGCCCACAGAACTTTTCAATGTGAACCTCTTTTAAGGAAGCTCGGTGCCCTAAGTATCTATAAACTTAATATACACCAAGTTCTACAACTCATGTTTAAAACTAAACATGAACTCTCTCCTATTGTATTTCAGTCTTACCGTTTATATGGAAACATTTTTCAAAATTTATCACAAAAAATAATGTTCATCACATCTCTTTGAAAAAATTTAGAAAAGAATCTAAGAATCTCTTATTACAAAAAGACTTTGATTTAAAATATCTCTTTTAAAAATAATACACAAAAAATATAAACGATCTAAAAAAATAGTTATTGACACTACTTCTCTTTTGTTGCAATTTTAATCTAATTTAATTTTTTGTTCAAAAATTTTAATACTTTTAAATTATTGCTAATCTTTGATATAATGCGTTATATTTCAACACTAATATTTATATTATTTTATTAGTCATATTGTAACTAACGTATTTAAAATTCTTGTTATGTACTTAGCTTCTCTTCATTTTTTATATTAACTGACGATTTTTTAATGATGGGGCTTGATGATAAGACAATTTATGTCTTCTGCTTGCTCCAGTTCTCTTATTAACACGATTTATTTCATTGTAAATTTTAATATATGAGAAAACTCTTTGCTTAAAAAAAAAAAAAAAAAAAAAAAGTTCTCATGTTATGTATCATATTTGATCTCAAATTGATGAAATTGTATAATTTTATTTTGAAATCATACTGATCTCATAAACGTATCATGTTTGATACCATAGATCTCGTAGTATTAGACTATTATGGAATAATTTTACCAAAAGTTTGTGGGTAGTAAATTTTAATGAATTATTTAAATATTTTTGTTATTTAAAAAATTAGAGATTAAATAGCAATTACAAAGTAGTAAATTTTACCTACAACCATTCACCAAGCTTTTTTAAGTCATTCACTCCAAGTTTCTCTTAAAGAAACTTGGAGTGAATGTAGTCTTCGTTCAAAATCAAATTGAGGCTGGAGAGAAATCTCAACCTTCTTGTATTTTAGAAAAAACGAGCTTGTATAGAGCCTCAGATTCAGTGCCGGTTTAACCAACGGACATACTGGACACGTGCCGGGAGGCCATGGAGTTCAAGGGGCCAGAGCATTTAAGTGAATTTTTGAGAGATATTAAATTTGAAAGAAAAATTATTATCGGCTTCTATCTTTGACTTCCTCACATGATATTTAAATATCATGAGAGAAACTCAAAAATAGATGTCGTTATTGCAACCGAAAGCCTAATTGGGTGTAGTAAGGGGTTAAAGTAAAATAGTAAATCAAGTGGAACGATGTTAAAAAGTTCAAATTGTTTATTCAAATAGAGGCGGAATAACCCGTTCGGGTGCGGAATCATTCCTCTAAATTTTTGCTCTAGACACATTTTTGTCAGGAGCACTTTTGCTTTCGAGATCTCGCGTGATGACTACTACTACTTAATATTAGTTAAAGATTTTAGCGAAAAATTCAAATCTTTAACTTCAATAAAAATTAACGAGTAAAGTAAAAATGATCTACTACTTAAAAAGATAAATTAGGCGTTGCGTAATTTATGAACAAATTCATTATTAAAAAAAAACAAAACAAAAAACTCAAAAACGAGGTGGAACGGTTGCAAAGAAATATTGAGCAAAGCGGAACAATTTCTTGATTTGTCGGCTAAAGAGGAACGGCGTTCCCCTGGGTTTTGTTTAAATACAAAAGAAAATACATTATAAAGCCACAGCAAAACAATTAAAATTTTTTATTTTATTTTACACCGCTGTTAAATTTGAATACTAGAATACCAACAGGAGCCTGAAGGCTTAAAGTGCCGGGAGGTTAATAAGTACTTAACTCGGCCCTGCTCAGATTTGAAAGTTATCACAGCATTTACAACTGAATTAGATGTGCCCCAAAAATGAGGGTCACCAGGATCAAAATTCATTGTTTGTCATTTAGAATCAGATTGTTTAAACAATTTGATTCTAAATGACAAACAATGAATGACAATTGTCATTCAGAATTTCAGCAACTTTCAAAACTTATGTTTATTTCTGAAGACTTAAGATTATTTGAAGAAAACTAACAGGTTCAGAAACAACTGCAGGAAACTCACTCAAAGTATTTTGAAAAATGGAGTGCAGGTCTTCAGATGTTGCTTCATGGCACTTTTAGCAATCAGCACAAAAATCTGTTTCTCTTGAACTGCAACTGAGTCCAATTGTAGCCTGAAGTTTATCTTCATGAATAAAAGATTTGCCTTTACAGTCCATTGTTTTAAAAAAATGACACTTAAGATTGTAGTTTGTCGTTGCAAAGTTTGTTTTTAGTGTACCAAAATCACCTGACCAAAAAACTTTTGAATTTTTTTTTCTCCGTCGATTTCAATAAAATATTTTGAAAAGTTCATTTTAAAATTTTTTAAAACTTTCAAGCTGTTTTTACGCACATCGTTTTTTTTTTTTTGTTTTGATTTTTGTTGAAAGTGGTTTCGAATTTTTTTCCTTATTTATTGTTCTCGATAAAGTTCTAGTTTTTCTTTGAAAGTAGTTAGTTGTTTTCTATAATGAAAAATATTTATTGTTTTCTATAATGATCTACATTTGTGAGTTTCGAAAAGAGTTTTAAAATAAACTTTGCCTTAAACTATCAAATTAAATGATAAATATTTGTATGATAAAGAAGATATAGCTAACGAGATGAATAAATTTTTTGTTTCTGTCGGACCAAATTTATCCCAAAAAATTCCTCAAGCAATTAATCCAATAAGTAATCTATTTATCCCAGTACATCACAATTTAATTCTTTTGAACTAATTTTTGAAGAGTTTGAAAGCGCTTTTAAAATGCTAAAACCCAACAACTTAGCAGGTGCGGACAATATCAATGTAAATATTGTTATTAAATCATATGAAATAATAAAAGATGTACTTTTTAAAAATTTTTCTTGTTCTATTGGGCAAGGTATTTTTCCTAACCAACTAAAAATAGCAAAGGTGATTCCGATATTTAAGGGAGGCGATTTAACAAATGTTAGCAACTATCGTCCCATTTCTATTCTATCTGCATTTTCAAAAGCCTTGGAGAGAAATTTATACAACAGAATTTATTATAATTTATCTGTAAATAATTTAATATATAGCAATCAATATGGATTCAAAAAAAAATAACTCGAAAGAACCCGCAGTTCTCAAGTTTAGGAGAAGTATTACTAACTCTTTTGAAAACTCACAATATTGGGATTTTTATCAACTTACAATATACCACAATATTCTTTTAAATAAACTTTGTGAAATGTTTTAAATTGGTTAAAAAGCTATTTAAATAATCGAAAGCAATTTGTATACGTGGATGTAGTTTCACCAGTAAACTTACTCTTTATAACCTATGGAGTTCCTCAGGGATCAATATTAGAGCCTCTTCTCTTTCTTATTTACATCAACGATCTCCATAAAGCCTCAAATTTAATGACGATTATGTTTGCAGATGACACGAACTTATTTTTATCTCATAATGATATTACATTCTTATTTCAGAATATCAATAATGAACTAGTTTCTGATTGGTTTAAGACAAATAAACTGTCTCCTAATATTGATAAAACGAAATGGATTTTTTTCCATCCAAATCACAAAAAAAATTCTTAAACTAAACGACATGTCGCTGCTTTTTATTGATAACATACTTCTAAAAAAAGTAACAGTTGCCAACTTTCTTGATATTTATATTGATGAAAATTTGTCATGGAAAAGTCACATAAAAAATTTGAGTTGTAAAATATTAAAAAGCATTGGAATTTTACACAAAGCAAGGAGTTTTTTAAATAAACATACATTACTTAAACTATATTATTTGCACATTCATTGTCACATAAACTATGCGAACATTGTGTGGGGTAGTACTAATAGAAGTAAACTGGAACCTCTTTATCGCCAACAAAAACATGTTGCACGCCTTATTAATTTTAAGGATCGATTTACTCATGCCAAGCCTCTATTAACTGAAATGAAAGTTTTAAATATATATGAGCCTAATATTTTTAACGTTATGTGCTTTATGTTTAAATGTAAAAACAATATTTCTTCTGTACCTTTTTATAATTTGTATAACAAAAAAGAAAAAACTAAATACTTTTTACGAAATGATAACGACATTCGTCAATCTGCTTATCAAACTAATTTTGGAAAATACTGTATTTTATTTTGAGGAGCATAACTTTGGAATAAAATAGTTTTAAAGAATTTTGAATTTTCTCAAGAGATTAGCTATCACTCTTTCAAACAAAAACTTAAAAAAGTCATTTTTTTATTAGATGATATATTTATATTCTTTTAATTTTTTTTGTTTTTTTAAACTTTATGTTAAACACTGCATTAATAAAATTTATAATTTAACAATTTGTAAATAGTTGTTAAACAACTATTTACAAATTGTTAAATTATATTAAATCTTAAAACTGTATAACGCATCTATGTATTTATAACGGAACCTTTTTCCTTTTTTTCTTTAAATTTGTTTATGTTTTCAATTCTTAATTCTTAATTATTTGTTATCTTCAAGTATATTCAAGAATATTTTATTAATACGAAATGTTATCACGTAAACTTTTTAGCGGTTCTCGACGACAAGACCTCACGGTCTTCTACGAGTTCCCGCGTTCTTTTATTTCTTAATAACAATCGTATATACATATATATATATATATATATATATATATATATATATATATATATATATATATATATATATATATATATATATATATATATATATATATACACATCGTTAACGAATATTTTTTAAATCATAAAGTTGTAAAATTAAAAAACAAAAAATAATCAGAAAATCATAATTTTGATCTTAACCATTAAAATGAGTTTCCGTCAGTTTTTTTTCAGCTCTAATTATATTTTCTAGCAGTGAATATGCGATACTATTTTGCTTTCCCACCTAGTCTATATAGCTAGTCTAGATATGTTTCCTTACTTTGTTTATTAAACCACTTTTACTTCACCGAAATGGCACTAAAACTTACGTAGAGCAGTTATAAATTCAAAAGGTTTATCGGCCGTCACACCACAAGAAATCTGTTACGTTGGAGGGAGTGGGGGTGGGGTGTCTGCACATCAAAAATAGCTAACCTCTATTAGTGTAAACCTGACCTTGTTATCGGAAACATGTTTAGAATAAACAACACATTTACCACGTTACACATATACCACGTTTTTTGATTAATATTTTCTATTCATTAGGCAATTGTTTTTTTTGTTTAAAATTACAATTTTCAGTTATTTTTTCATTTAGAATTTCTTTTTAATGTTAAAAAGCACCATTGTGGTCTTTCATAATTCTTTCCGCATTTTTTAGTTTTTTGTGCAACTGTAGCTAACATTATTTGTATTTTAAATAAAAACTTTATGCTATTTACTGGAGAGCAGAAAGTGTTTCAACAACTTCAAAAACTTTTTCTTGGTTGGTGTAAAGATTTTTGCTTTATGTGAGTTGAATCAAATTATGTTTCAAAATTTTAACTCGAAATTATGAAAGCCTCTTCTTTTAAGGACATCTTCGTAAATACATTTGAACGAATTAAATTTTTATTTTAATCAGAAGAGTATAAGGTTTAGCCTTGTTAATTAAAATTGGGATTTGTTTTAGATCTTAAATTTTAGAATATATATAAATGTATTCTAAAATTATAAATTATTTTATGACTATATATATATCTCGTCGTTATCATTACCACGTATCTCAAAAAAATTCATAACCGCGTATCTCAAAAAATGCTATTTTGGGGTTTCAATACCCTTAAACTGTAATTTACTACATGTATCTTCTGTTGCAACCCTGCAAATCAAATACCAATAAAAATGCATTTTTTTTTCGCATGACACAACTAGCAAATCAATTGATGGAGGTCAAGACATTGACGGAGGTCAGGACATGATATTATTGATGGAGGTCAAGACATTATATATCAATCATTAATTAAATTTAGTTTAATTAAATATTAGAACTTTTGTAATTGTGAGGTTTTTTTTTTGTGAAAACCTCAATTTTTTGAGAAAAGATATATATATAATATATATCTTTTCTCAAAATATAAGATATATATATTATAAGACGATATATATATATATATATATATATATATATATATATATATATATATATATATATATATATATATATATATATATATATATATATATATATATAAAATATTACCGAGTCCATATATATGACTATTACAGCCTAATAGTCATAAGTTAAACCACCAGTTTTGTCTAGAAAACCTTACAGAAAAAATTTGGCTTCAAAATTTTGTTTATTTATTTATAAGTGCTTTAGCTATAAAAATAGTATAATTATAAAATATGTACATAAAAAAAATCGATACACATTGCATGAGCAATATGTAGCAATACTAACAATCTCAACAAATATCCAATTACAAAAAGTAATAATTTAAAAAAGTTTATTTAGAAAACTATTAGACCATTGGTCAAAAATAGACTTTGACTATATTAACTTTTCAAAAAAGATATAATATATATATAAACATATAATATATATATAAAAAGGTCATGATCAAATATATCAATATATATATATATATATATATATATATATATATATATATATATATATATATATATATATATATATATATATATATATATATATATATATATATATATATATATATATACACCTATAAACAAACACACACGACTTTAGAAAACTACTGACATTATTCATGTTTCTCATAAAAAAACAACAATTAATGGTACTTTGGACTGTGTAATAAGAACCATATGTTAAAAACAAAAACATTCTTGTCCTTTAAGTAGCGGTGGCGGCTCCTTTTACCTAAACAACATACGATTAATACAAGCTTAATTATATATATATATTTTTTAATATATTCCTTTTGTGATATTTTGCTGCGCGTAGGTAAGTAATCTATATCGTAACATAAGATTCTTAGCACGCTTGTGTTTACTATCGATTTCATATGTGTTGTCGATTGGAAACCATCCTTTTTCGTCATCTCGAAGGCGCATTCCTTCGCACCATCCTAATAAAACACAAATTTATAAAAAATGAATCAAATCCAACAACTTCGAGATGTTAGTACTCTACCATTAGTTAGTTACATACCCTTTAAAATAATCAAAAATGTAATTTTAAAGTGCTTGGTCAGCATAAAAATTAGCAAACGTGAGATATGGAAATATATATATCATAATATATATATCATAATATATATATCATAATATATATATATATATATATATATATATATATATATATATATATATATATATATATATATATATATATATATATATATATATATATATATATATATATATATATATCATAATAAGAGGCAAACTGGTACATGCTTTATATTTTTTGACATGTAATTAGATCCCTTAGCTATTTCCACTACTATTTACAGTGTGGGAACAAAACTGGCGCCAAAACTGTTAGAAATTGCTGCAATATCACAACACGTCAGCTGTGTTATGATATTGCACCTATTTTTTCATAACATATAATGATCCAATACTTTATTGTCGAATAATAATGTTGCTATATTAATTTTGAATCTTGTTTATTATTTTATCCGTAAACCTTCCATTTTTAGAAATTGTTTTATATTGTCAGCTAATTTTTTCCCCATTACAAAATTTTCAAAGTCTTCTCCCCATTTTAATAATGTAAGTTTCTCAAATTATGTTTTAATTTTTTCCAGTAGACTTTACATATGAAAGATATTTGTTCTACTTCTTACTGCACAAAAACAAATTTAAGGAATGAAAATAAAGAAATGTTTGTGACAAAAGACATTTAGTGTATTTTACATTTTTAAACTTTTTAAAGTTTAAGAATACAAAATAAAGTAAAGAAGATGACTCAGTGAGAGGATTGCTAATATTAATTAATATTAGTTTTGATGGAATAAAAATTCACAAGCCACTGCAAGCCCCAATCTGCTACAGAAGTGAGATTGGATTCAAGAATAGCTGACTGTTCTAAACAATGGAAAAGAGAAAACTTTTTGCGAAGATAGGAGTATAAAGTTAAGACATCAGCAAATAAAGCCACTTTAGATGTAGTTGTTAGAAAGATCATTAATGTAGATAAGAAACAAACAGGACTAAAGATAAAACATTGAGGTAACCCAGAAGTTACAGGAAATGAAGAAGAGTGTTGGCCTTCAAGGATAACTTTAAGAAAGTGGTCAGAAAAAAATGATTTGTTATCTCAAATATTTTCCTAGATACATGAAGCAAGCATATGAAGAAGACCAACATGCCAAACTTTATCGAAAGCTTTAGATATGTCAAGAGCTTAGTCTAGATGGAGGTCATCAATGCAAAATAAAATCTTTTAGCCACAGCAGTTAGCAAGTCAGCCATAGACAGAGAAGATAAAAAACCTTATTGATTGTCTGAAAGTAACTTATTTGACTCAAAACGGTATATACTCAATACGGTATTACTATATAACTCAAGTATATACTCAAGACGGAAAGAAATTTGTTGATCAAAGAATCAAAAACCTTGCTATTAATAGATATTTATACTATTAATGTTTATTTATGTGACGGGATAGCTCAATTAGTTAAATGTTGGTCAATAACGGACGCTACTTAGGATTAGTCTTAATGATTATTTGTGGCAGCCAACAATATCTTCGGATATAAGAATATTGTATAGAAAAATATAACATGAAATTTCAAAAAAAAAAAATGAATAAATAAATAAAAATAAAAAATAGATAGAAGACTGATCAGACAATACTTGAAGGGATCAGAATTATCTCCATAGTTGGAACTAAAAATTAGATCCACAGATCCCATTTTCAGCAGGCAGGAAAACAAGATTTAGTCAAGCAATTATTAAATAGTAGAGAGTATAGACTTAGTAGTTCATTCTGTAAAACACGCAGAGTATGAGGCACAAAAAATAATCTTAAACAAATAAAAACAATTTCTTTACAAAAAGTTAAATTCATGAGTCACAACATTCTGAGAAAATCAAGTTTACAGATTCCTTAGATACAAACTATATTATTAATATAATTAAAATCTCTTGTCCAGAACTCAAATTTTGTGGGAAATTTATCGGAACAAATTCCAATAAATTTCTATCACAAAGCTATGTAACATCTCAAACACAAGAGGCAAAAAAATGAACATATTTTAAAACAGTTTGTTGGGTATATAATAGAGTTGTTACAAGTATTAAATAATTTGACTGTCAACTAAACCGATTCATATATTATCTTAAGTCAACTAAAACTGACTCATACATTTTTAAAATTGTCTAAGTTGACTCAAAGTTGATTTAGTCCAAATATAGGAATAACTTATTTTCTTGAAATAAATTGTAATAAAAATAATAAAGTAATTTATATTCGCTTTTTATTTTATAATATCATATCATTTAAATAACAATGAAGCAAAACAAAATGAGAAGCGCCATTCCGACAATGGTACAATCTATTCCCAGACCTCAATGATTTGAGGTCTGGGAATAGATGAAAATACTTGCTATATATCAAAAAGCCATTACAATCATATTTACAATGTGATTGTATAGATGACATTTAGATTTTGAAGCAACTCAATTTTACCCTGGGGTTTCAAGCCAGCTTGAGGCGGCCCTATGTGGTATAAAAGTATTTATGAAAATCGAAAGCGTTGAGAAAACCAAAAAAAAAAAACAATAATAATAAAACACAATCAAAAATTTAGTAAAAGTATAAATAGTAAACAAAAAACTAGGTATTAATTATACTATTTTTATTAAATGAACAAAAATTAAAAATTAAAAAGTTAAATAGAATGAAAAGATATAAGGATTTTAATACTTTTAATTGACTAAATTGACTTTTAATCAGTTAGTAAGAAGTCCATAATCGATTAAATTGAATATTTGATTTTTTTAATTCCTTTCATTTTAAACTTCTATACATTTTAAATGAGAGCAGAGTAAAGTTTTACGTGGCAGAATTCCCACAGTAACTAGATTAATAGACTCACATGCATTTGCATACAAAAATCATTCAAGGATAAATATGTTTATGTCAATTAATCATCAAATTATTCACTTAATGGTGTGTGATAGAAACGGAAAGTTTTTTAATGTTGCTGCAAATGACCTTGTAGCACACATGATTTTAGAGAATTAAAACTTAGTAAATATTTATAGATGGTATTCTTAAAAGTTTACTACTTGTTGATCCGACTATCCATATTTTTGTTGGTTTCTTATGCCATATTTCAGTCCTACCCAGTTTAATTATAACAGCTTGACTGTTGTAATTTGAATTGATTAGACTATGCTATATCTTTATAAAGATATTATGTGACATTTTTAATAAGATTTGGCTATATCTTTAAGAAAAACAAGAGTTTTAATTGAATAAGTGTTTGGAATGTGGAAACAACTTTCAAACTGTGTTTTGAAGGTGGAAAAGACACTTTCATTTGCTTCATGGAGATATTCAAATGACCTAGAAAGAGCTAACACCTTAGTTGCTGTGTGTGCTGTATTGCATAATTTAGCAATTGTGTTAAATGATGTAGATGCAATCAAAAATTATAAAAATAATAATGAAGGTATAGTTTCCTAAAATAATTTCCAACTTTGGGATGACTTTGCTTTGGGATATTTTTTGAACAATTTGTTTTAATATTTTACTAAGTTTTAAATTCTAAAAGCCTTTTTGTATTAAACATGCTTTAATAAAATTTTAAAAATTACTCAGCAACCATTGATAAAGAAATTACTGACTATGAATTACCATCTGAACACACATTTCCACTAGGTACTAGGTAAAAAAAACTCCATAAATTTTGAAAAGGGACTCTAAATTTGCTTGCTACTGAAATATTCAAATATTTAAAGTTTATATTTACCATCAGGAGTCTTTCGAAGAACTTTCAAGACGTCACCTTCAATAAGTGTAAGTTCATCACTCTGTTGAGCTTGATAAGCACGTTTAACTTGAACTTGAGGACAATCTAAAAAGTATTGTATTTGCTTATGTAAATAGTTTTTAATATTAATTTTGTAGACTTAAGTATTTCTAACTATGCTATGAAGAGATTCAAAAAGTTTTAAACTTAATTTTAAAAAACAAAAAAAATTTTAACTATTAAAATACTTAAATTTTAAGAAATAGAAAATTTTTTTTAACAAAAATTAAAAAAAAATTAGTTCAATAGTACAAAAAATATAAATAAAAAGCATAAAACTATTTATATAAAAATATAAATTAGCAATGTAATTTTGTTTGTAAATTTGTGTTTGTTGCAATATTAAATTTCAGTTATAAAAATTTTTTTTTTGCTACTATATTATTTTTAATTATTTGACAAATATGCTTCTTTAACTTATTATTAACAGATATTGTCATTGTGTTTTTCAACAAATCTAAATTTTAGCAATAACTGATTTTTTGTTTTTAATTTTGTTTGATTTTAATTTTTTGATTTTACTTTTTTTAAATTTTTAAATATAATAATTTCATAAAAAAGTTAAATCCCTAAACAAAAATGTCAAAGAAAAAACTATAGCACATTTTTTAACTAAATCTATCTTGAATAAAAGTTTGTAAAACAAAATAAAACAACTCTAAATTTAAAATTTTTTTTGAAACATTTATTTATTAATAAAATTTAATTATTTAAATAAATATAAAAATTAAAATACTTAAAACATTTAAATAAAAAGAAATTTAAATAAAACTTTCAATAAAAACATTTATACAACAGGGAAAATTTAAAACTTTAAACAATACCAAAGTTCTCACCAAAATCATCATATATAGATTCTCCTTCAACAACATTATTTTGATTTGGGAAAAAAACTTCATCCCAACGTGTTTTATCATTTCTAAAAAAGGAAAAAATTTAAAAGACAAATTTTATTAACATATTTATCTTATAATATATTTATTTAACTTAAACCATATTTATTTACCTTAAAACATTTTTATTTACTTAACAAAATAAATAAATATATTTACTTTGTAAAGTAAATTTATTTACTTTGGATGCATCGAATCATGCAAACAGTTTTATTGTGACACAACTTAAAACCTCATTTTAATAAAATAAAAAAATACTAAAATTTTTGTTACAACCTGACAAGTGGTTTAAAAAATGCAAAAAAAAAAAATTTGAAGATCCAATATCATTATGCACAAGCTTTCTCTTTATCATTCTCTTTCTTCCCAATACTTTCTTTTTGATGTTATTTCTGATCAAATTGACCAAGTTTCTCTTTTCTCTATATCCACCACCCAATATTGTAGTTATTAGTGACTTTAATGCTTATTATACTAAATGGCTTGGCTCTAACACTGCTGACCACTACAACACCGCTGACCACCACAACACTGATGACCTTTCAGAGCTTTAGTGCCTAAACTTCTGTATTTCTAAATTTCTTACTCAGATATATAAATTTGTGTTGTTTCGAATCTTAGCTTGAGCTCAGTTTTAGGTGAGCTATGATCTCACTAAAATTTTTATCTTTTAAAGCTGATTGAAATTTCTTTTGTGGTTTTCCATGTGACAGAGTTGATATTTTTTGTCTCTCTGTTGATAACCCTTCATGAACTCATAGATTTTGGCAGGTATGAAGCTTTTATTTTTTCTATTCTGATTAAGGTAGACCCTCATTCTACCCCATAGTTTTTAACGTCTTAAGCATCTGCTATATTTCTTGAGAATAAATGCCTTTTTTTTATTGCAAGAAATCAATCTAAAAAGGTGCTGATAAGCTTCATTATCATCAGTTTATCAAATCTTGTATTTTACAAATTCTTTCCAGCCAATAGTTCTGTTTTATCGCTTAAGGATATAGCAGAACTATTTGCAAAGAACCTTTCCTCTAATTCGCCTCTTGAATCTAATGATTACATTCTTTCTGCCATATAGAGCAACAGCTTAATCCACTGTTAGATATCTGAATCAGTCTTCTGTTGCTCAAGTTTCTCTCTTCAACTCTTCTACTGCTTTCATTGCTGAAATCCAATGATAAGGCAGAACTATTTCCAAAGACCTTTTTACTAACTCAATCCTTTAATCTTTCTGTTATTCCAGTTAAACAGTTTAACTGATTGTTAAATATTTAAATCATTCTATCTTTCATTACTAAAGTGATTTCTTAATTAAACTCTTCTACAACTTGTGGTCCAAACAACATTCCTGTCACAGTCTTACAAAAGTGTTTTCCAGAACTCTCTTAAATACTCACTAAACTATTTAATAAGTGCTTAACTAAGTTTTGTTATCCTGCCTGCTGGAAAATGGTATCTTTAATGGTTCCAGATTATTAAAAATCTGCAGAACAGTCTGACCCCTCTAACTATGATCCAATCAGTCCTCTCTATTATTAGCAAGGTCTTTGATTACTATTTTCAGCAAGGTCTTTGAGACTTTAATTAATGTTAACATCTTATCTCGAGTCTAAAAATTTACTCTCTCACAATCAATACTGATTTCAATACTCTTGTTCTACAATTTGTTAACTGTTTCTTTTGTGCATTAGACCAAGGCAATAATACTAATGCTATCAACATATCAAGGGATTTCTATAAGCTTGCTTTCTCTGGGAGAGCTTTTAAGATTATTAAATCACCTGCAGAACCTTATGTTAGTCTACCAGAAACAATAATGTCATTAAAAGAAAAGAACAAGAAAAAAATTAAAAGTTTTGTTTAGTGAATACATTGTTTATATTGATGTGTATTTTTATTGTTATATTTATATGTCATTTATTTTTGTGTATGCATTTAATGCATTTTTTACTTATTAACCTTAGTTTTATGTATAATAAGTGTTTTTCTGTTTATATTTTCTTTATTTGTTTATTATACTTACAATATATTTTTGCTATTATATTATAAAAACTAAAATTTATATTTATTGAGTCTTGGTATTCTTTTATCGATAATTGTTTTTATGTCATCGTTATTAGTTACGTTTTGTCAGTTTATTACTGTTTGTAACTGAAACTATGTATATATAATTGCTTGTTGTATGGAAGATTGAATTGATTTAATTCTTTTTGTTACTGGTTTTTATAACTTTTGTTGACGTATTTAATGAACAGCCTTCTATTAAATATTTATTTGACAATACCGTTATATATGTATTGTATTTATTATTATCATGTCTTTATTTTATTCATTATTATTGGGTGTTAATTATACTTACTGGTAATATTATTATTGTTATTCTTATTATTAAACAATTAATTATTTTTATTATTGTTGTTTTGTAAATTTATTGCTATTTTTATTATAACTATAACTATGTGTCTATAATATCTTTTATATCATCAAAGAGGTTTTTACTTTATATTAGTTTTTATAACTATTTGTAACGACCGTGGAAGTTACAAATAGTTATAAAAACTTTCTTTTTTCCAGAATATATAATTGATAATTGATTAATTGATGTCAAGAACCCAAGAAGACACAAAGACTTAACATTTCTGAACAGTTGACATTTTTTATCTAGTTTATTTCTTATTGAATTGATCCTTAATAAATGAACTTTGATATGCAACAAAATCTTACTTGTTCAAGTAATTTAATACAAGTTCAACCTGTAAAGCATAACAGAAAAAGCACAAAAAAACATTAGAAAATATAAATAACTTTTACTTACAATGTGTTTAAAAAACAGTGATATTCAACAGTTTTGTTGTTGCAATTCTCAAGTAAAATTAGTGTGAAGGCATATTTTAATGGGTTTATTTGGAGAGTATTAACTTTTGGAGGATCTGGTGTTTGTATATTTTTCTGTTCTTCTACTTTGAGTAAAGAACGCTGACAGTAATCAATAACTTTAAACTGTCCTTCACTCTTCATTTTTGTTATAATTACTATATCAGTAAATAAAAACAAAAAGATTGATTTGCACTTTCCTTTAAAGATTTGCCTCAACTGATTTTTGTATTTTGATAAACGACCTTCTTCATGTAGACAATATAAAAATCCTTTTTTTACTAACCATCTAGAAGCTGAAACTAATGGTATTGGCTGGAAGAAAAAGAAAAAAAAAGCCATATTTTATAATCCATATTATATTATATAAAATATAATATAATAAAGTATTGCATATAAAATCACCTGTAAAATAATAATATATTATATAAGTATGTTATTCAAACACTTTAAAAAAAATTACAACATTGTTGCAATATTAAATTTACAGTAGTTAAAAGTACAATTTACTTAAATTTAATTTTTTTTTATAAGTAACTTTAAACATGTAACTATTTACATGTATTACAATTAGTAATAGTACAGATATAGCATATACATATATAACACGTATATAATTACTAAAGAACATTAACATTACTTTGTTGTACATTAACATGAAAAACAAATACTATCAACATATAATTCATTAGTATTAACATATATAATACAAACAAATTTAAAAAACTCATCAACAATATCAAATTATTTCAATAAATCAGTTTCTGATTTATCTGTATCATTACATCATTATATATATATATATATATATATATATATATATATATATATATATATATATATATATATATATATATATATATATATATATATATATATATATATATATATATATAATGATGCGGTAGTGGTGTAGTGGCAGCATGCTTCATAAGCGAGTTCCTAGTCAGATCCCCATCACGTCCCTGGTAGTACCGCGCTCAACTTGTTTCTTCGCGTAGCGGCCTTGTTCGGCAAGGGTCGTGTTTCAGAGTTTTAGAGTAGAGAGATAGTTATAACCACAAATAAGTAGCCTCCTCGTCTGTAGTGGCCTTCTCGACTTTGAGGAGGTGAATTAACAAATATATATATATATATATATATATATATATATATATATATACATATATATATATATATATATATATATATATATATATATATATATATATATATATATATATATATATATATATATATATATATACAGTCTTGGAAAAAAGTTTAAGACCACTTGCGAAAAACTGAAAATTTAATAAAAAAATTATTACAGTACAAAAATTAATTGGGAATTTATTTTTTGATTATTTAATAATAATTGGGAAATTGTGTTAACTAGCTATGGTTTCCAAATAAAAACTTATACACGCTCAATTTTATTTTAGGCACTAAAGTATAGTATTTAAACATGGTGATCTTAAACTTTTTTCAAGACTGTATATATATATAGTTGGCCATGTCCTTGCAATGCACAACCAAAAAACTGGTGGACTAATAATTTTTTCTTTATTTTGTTTAGGCTCACCTGATTTGCTTAGTTGCAAAATCTAAAATATTGGTGTTTTGTTTAACGTGATGTGGGTTACATACCAAGTAAGACATTTAAGAAAAAATGAAACAATCTATTAAATATGAATAATTTTCAGAAAATTTTTTTCTTTAAAAACTGCTAAAGTAAAAACAGACTATTATTATGTAAATAAAAAACATTTAACAGTTAAAAATTCATACCTTAGTTTTAAAAACTAGGGTTTTTTGAATATAATACATTTCTTCTGTTCGCTCCATCTTTCTTGCACCTTCATTTGAATTGTGGACAACCTGCAAAAAGAATAATAGTAATAAAAAAATATATAATATTTGATAGAAATAATAATGTGCAATATTATGCTATGTTCTATATAAAACTATATAGTAATGCATAAGGTTTTTTTATTGTGAAAATGTAGCAAATGTTTTGAATAAAAGTTAGAAAACATTGCTCCAGTGAAGCAAGTGTCATTGTGTTGTGCAGAACATTTTATAAATGTGGAGGACAAAAAAATTAGGAGAAAAGACAAAAAAAAATAATTTTTTAAAATATATATATATTTTTTTCTTATTTATCTGAAAAAATATTGGGTTTAAAGTAAGCATTTTCAAAATTAACCCTTTAGTGACGACTGACCCGCGTGGTGGGTCATAAAAATTATTTTTAAATGAGAAATGACCTGCCTAGCAAGTCATCAATATTTCCTAAATTTAAAAACGTTTTATTTGCTATAAGATGTTTAGTAGAACAAAATATTATTAGTTGTAAAATTTAACAGATTTTACTTCAAACTGCATGCTAATTCCATTTCTAGATCGTTTGCAATTCAAAATAGAAGTTTATGTAAAAAATGTCTTACAAAAAAAATAACTATACAGATATGAACGAGATTTTAGATATAAATAGTAGTGATGCAGAAAGTGATGAAGATCCTTATTGTTATGAAATTAGTTACTCTGAGAGCATTATAGAATATGAAGAAGATTTTGTAGATTTTGTTCCAGAGAATATTGAAAACTTTGAAAAAATATAAGAGCAAAATTTATTAATATCTAATAAAGACATTAATGTCATCACTAATATAGAAACTGATAGCAGCAATGTTAGAAACTGATAGCAGCAGTGTTATAGAAACTGATATTGAGTCTAAAATTGAAAATGAAATTGAAACAGAAATGTCTCAAAACTAGTGGGGAAGACAAACACATACTGTGCATACATGTGGAGGTTGTTCTGTTCGATTTGTTCCTGACCAACCCATGATCCAAAACAGTAGAGGTACATCCACTTTTACATCTACTAATAGGAAGCAGGTTTCTGTTTCTACTTGTGGTAATGGGCTTCTTTGTGGCAACCATGTTAGCCCTCAAGGTGGTCAAGTGGTCAAGTGCATCAACAAGTCAGTTTTGCTAACCGACCTGATTTACAACTGGCCTGGGAACATGTTGAAGTTGATGACAAAGAAAATGAAGATAAAGCATTTAAGTTTATATCATCTCAAGGTTTAAATGCTAGAGTAAAATTAGAAAACACTCTTGACTTTTTTGATCTCTACCTGAAAATACTATTCTTGAATCAATTGCAAGTGAAACTAATTGTTATGTTAAAATTATGTTAATTATGCAAGAGATTATGTTAATTATGCAAAAGATTTTTTGAGAGATAATCCAAATAATATAAAGCAACAAATTCTAATATAAAGAATTGACATCAGTTGTTGAATTGAAAACCTTTTTAGGACTAGTGATATTGATGGTCACAAGCTTTATTTAAATATGTACTAGTTGACAGCTGATCTTTATTGGATACTGATATTCTCCAAAACTATGAATCGAGACCGATTTAAAATAACTCTTAAGTTCCTTCATTTTAACAACAACAATAACCTAACAATGATCTTAATAATCCTGCTCAAGACTGACTGCATAAAGTCAGACCCTTCTTGAACATGGTCAGAGATCGTTGCAGAAAGGTGTATAGCCTGGGACAGTATTTAAGTGTCGACGAGTCATTGGTGTTATTCAAAGGTAGACTCCATTTTTGCCAGTACATTAAAACCGAAAGAGCAAGGTTTGATATCAAGTTATATGTATTAAAAACATCAGATGACATTACCCTAGATTTTTTAGTATACTATGGTCCTAGGTTGTATGAAGATGATACTTTTGAGGTAATGCCATCTAGTGAATGCATACCAATAGAATTAATGACTCCTTTTTTAAACAAGGGGCATATACTTTTTACAGACAACTATTACACAAGCTCCTACCTTGCTATTTATCTTTTGTCTAAAAAGACTGAACTATCCGTGTCAGGGATGCGGAGTCCCAAAAAGGACTCCAGATTTGAAAGTCACAAAAAAATTACTTCTTTATAGTTTTTGGTATCTAGGAGGTCTAAAAATATAAAAAGTTTATGGACTATATATATATGAAAAAAAATTGAGACTTTTAGTTAAGAGGAACAATCATTTTTTGAACCTGGAGCCCTTAGGTATAATGGCGGCAAGGACTCCAGGACTCCGGACTTAAAAATAATAAGTTCCAAGTCATTAAATCACATGAATTTTTTTCTTATAGCAGATCATAAGTCAACAAATATATTTAGAGCTTTTGGACACTACAGACCTAGAAAAAATAGAGATGAAAAGCCGGAGTCCTTTTGGGACTCTGCATCCCTGATCCGTGTTAACCATAAATTCTACTGCAAGGATATTGTAAATGAGAGACTTGAAAAAGGAATCACTTGTTTTTACAAAACCATATACATGGAAAACAAAATGATAACCTGCAAATATCGAGCTGCGAAAGATAAATCTGGTAAAAAACAAAAAGTTGTATATAGGTTATCAAAATTCCACAATCCAGTTATAGTCAATTCTGGAAAGTCTGACAGAGACTGTAATGTAACATTGAAGCCATTGGCAATAAAGGCCTATAACTTGCACATAGGAGGTGTTGAATAGGTAGATTGGCAGCTCCATAGAATCCAAGCTCTTCGCAAAACATATAAGTGGTCCAAGAAAGTAGTGTTTAGGTCATTTTTTAATGTTTTCCTTGAATTCACATAAATTTTACAGTCAGTGTATCGGCAGCTCATTATCGTAGTTAGATTTTTTAGTCAGCAACATCAAGTTAGTTTTTGTACTAACCCCAGAGATACCCCGCAACCTTAGGGTGGTCATTGGAAAAGATTTCAATCGCCTTACTGGTAGACACTTCCCTTCAATTATAAAAACTCTGCAGATAAAAATGAAAGAAGTCGTCATAAAAGATGTTGTGTTTGTTATGCACGTAATAAAAAGACTTATAAAGGATATTCCCTAAAAACTGTTTATATTTGTTGATTTTGTCTACCACAACCAGAATTACACCGTGATAATTGTTTTGAAATTTATCACACAAAAAAAGACTATTATTTGCAATGAAAATCTTTCATTAATGTTTTTGAAGTGATGCTTAAAAAATTTTTTGGAGATTTTGCTTAAAAAATTATATTTTCGAAAATTAGTTGTTTTATTATTAAAAACCATGTAAAATTATGTAAAAAAAATGCACTGCAGCATTATCAAAGTTCTTAATTATGATACTACCTTTAATACAATACTACTTTTAATAAATGAAATAATGTGCATATTTTTAGTCTTCTATCCAAAAAAGAAGTTATTAATTGCTAGATTGATTCTACAAACTAAAAAAAAACCAGGCTGTTTGTGAAAAACATTGCCCAGAAAATTTTTCAAAAATTATTGTGTAAACCTTTCTGATTAACATAATCAAAAAGATATACAAAGTGAATCTCCTTTAATTTTTCCTATCATATAACAATGCCTCATGTAAAAAGGTTATTAGAAAAAAATTTTCTGTCTCTCAGAACTTTTTTTTTTCAAAACTTGTGTTTTAATGTAGACCAAGAACAGATTTTTATTGCGCAAGAAAAATGATTTTAAAAGTTATTTTTAGCAGCTGTAATTGCCTATACTAAATTATATGAAAATGCATAAATTATATGAAAATGCATAAATTATATGAAAATGCATAAATTATATGAAAATGCATAAATTATATGAAAATGCATAAATTATATGAAAAAACATGAAATATTAACTCTTCTTTTTTTGCCATATGAAAGAAACTTTTTCAATTAACATGACATAGGTATTTATTTACATAAATATAATCACAGATTAAAAACTTTTTTAAAATCATTAAAACTAAGATTGAGATACCTGCTGAAGTAAACACGCTAACACCCGTATATACCCATAATTGTATAATTAATATACACCCATAATTGTTTGACTAGTAAAGCTTTCAACAAATAACAATATCAAATGGTTTTAAACAGCTCTTCAAGAATTTTTAACAAGCTTTTCTTTGAAAGCTAAAGTTCATTATAAAATGGTGAATGTTAGTTTTTGGATAAAGTTATCCAAGTTTTTTTTTCATAGCAATAATACAACTTAAAATTTTTTCCTCGTCTTCTCTGGTCTTTGAAGTAAAAAATTACTCTTTTGTGCTTAATACAAGGGAAGAAATCTTTATTATTTTTCGGAAATTTTTCGAACCTAACACAAGCTTATTTAGAACCCTCTTCCTTCCTTTATCAATTTTTAGTAGTTATTAACTAAAAACAACATCTCAAAACTAAAAAAAAGCCAATATATATATATATATATATATATATATATATATATATATATATATATATATATATATATATATATATATATATATATATATATATAGTGTGTATATATATATTTATAGTGTATGTATATATATTTATAGTGTATATATATATATATATATATATATATATATATATATATATATATATATATATATATATATATATACACTATAAATATATATACATACACTATAAATATATATATACACACTATATATATATATATATATATATATATATATATATATATATATATATATATGGGCACATATATATATATATATGGGCAATTCCACTTTTAACTTGCATTACATGCGCAACAACTTTATCAAATAATTACCTATTTAAATTTTAAATTAAACTTTTACCTATTTTTTATAAAAGATGTTAGTTTAAAGAATAAAACAAGCTAAAAAGTTTTGAATATGGCCAAAAGAGGACAAACTTATTACTGAAAATGCCACTTAACTTACATTACACGGAAAATAAGGTAAAAAAATTGCTTTAACTTTTAGGTCAGATTTCTGCGAATCAGTAAAGCGGTTTGTATCAAAAACTTTCACAATATGTTCAGAATTCTATACTGATTTTAAAAATGTATAAAAATTTGTGACTGGCTAAGGAAAATAAGCTGATTGTTTTGATACCACATATTTAACTTACTTTACATCACTTACATTACCGAGCGATATTTATTTTGGATTTTTTATATCTATTATTAGGAGTTAGAGCTATGTAACAAAAGAATTGCAAAAGTATTGAACTAAAATAAATTAAAAATAATTAACAAAGGAAATTTTAAAAAACTGGTGGCACTCTTCCTGAATAATTTTTCATAACATTTATGAAAGTTATCAAATCAAAAATAGTTTTTCTGCAAGACCAAGAGCAACTAAAAATACTAAAAATTATTTTAGTATTACAACTTTATTAATACTTATTTAAGTAGGTAATTTAAGCAACTTTTAAAATCAAATGTAAGTACTTTTTATTTTTAATGCATTGGATTCCTTAAAATACTTTATTTCCAAAAAGGTTTCAACTACTTCTGTAGCTTATTTAGTTCCAAAGATATACGTGTTTTAATATTTTCAATTCATAGACTTTTTATGAAATATTTTCCTTAAGTCTTGTTAAATCTTTGGCACCAAAAAAAAAAATCTTTTTTATAATTGTTTTTTTTTGCGTTAACAAACTTTTAATAAAATTAAACTTTCTTAACACTTATTTGAGTGATTTAAATAATAAAATATTTGTCGAAGTTTTTACTTTTACACTTCTTCCTTGTTATGTGTATTTTCGTTATTTTCATTAGGATGAATTTTAAAAAATGCTGCAAAGTATTTACATTTAAATCTTTTAAAATATTTTTGACATAAAAACTGCTATAACAGTTTAGGAGGGAGAGGAGTTCAGGTATAAGTGATCGTTTGTGACAGAAGGGAAAGGGCTAAGAACTGACAAAATTAGGGTGACGTGCTTTATGGATGACCCCACTTAACTGCATTTCACAAACAATTTGTTTTAAGAAATCAAAAACAAAAAAGGTTTTAAAATTGATTTTTTTCATATTAAAAGAAATGAATCTTTTTTTTTTTTTTAATTTCTAAATAAAAGTAGTTATATAATTCTTATTTTTATTTATTTATGTATATTTATATCTCAACCAAAATAAGAATACATAAACAAATAAAAAAAAAATAGTATAAATAATTTCAATTAACATTAAAAAACTAAAAAAAGATTTTTTTTCTAAATTCTCCTAATATAAAACGTTTTAGTTAGACCAACACGATGAAATAAGAATTACTTAATGGCATAATTCATTTTGTTAACGAAAAAGCACCAGAACTTTTATAATTGCAAGAAGTTTTAACTTATGTTACACAATTTTAAAATTAAAATGTGCTTTAACTAATCATTGTTATTCAAAACTTTAAATGTAAAAACGTAACTTTTAATATTCTTTCGCATATATTATCAAAAAACTCAAGTTTTTAAACTAAATTTTGGAAAAAACAAAAAGAGCTTTAATGTGTCTACATCAATATTCATATGTTAAAAGTTGACAAAAAAGAGAATAAAATTTGACTACTTTTTCATTTTCTGCTGTGGAATTGCTCATATACATGGGCAATTCCACGGCAGAAAATATATTAGTCACTGTTAAGAATAAAAACTTTCAGTGCAATCAAACTTTAAAATTCAAAATCAGGCTTTATAATTCATACTAAGCACACAAGAATACTGAAACTTCAAACAACCTTCATACATCTATGAGTTCAAATAACACAATTATAATGTTTACCAGACTTCGTGTGATTGCATAAGCCGCATGCATTAATACCACATATAAGTATATCCATCCAAAAAAACAAGTATGACAAATATTTTTAGTATTATAATTTATACATTTGATTAAAATTTATAATTCAGAAAGTTTGGAGTCTGAGCATACAATATAAAACTTTATTCAAAATAGAATTGTTTTGCTGCAAGAATAACTGCATGTGGAAATCTGAAAGTCTTACATTAAATGTATTTTTGCATAAATAACATTGTCAAATACAAATAAGGAAAAATAAAAGTTTGTTAGCTATGTTTAAAACAGTTTTTTTATTTAATTTCATAAATGGTGGATATATTAGTAACATGGGCATTCTGTTACTTAAATTGAATAATAAATATATAATAAATTGTTGAAACCAGTCCAGCATAGCAAGGTTAAAACCAGAAGACCATAGCAAGGTTGAAACCAGTCCAGCAGAGCAAATTTTGAGTGACAGGAATAGTATTGAAAAATGAACTTCAGAATACCATTGAATATATTAAAAAGACCTAATGTTGCAAAAAAAGAAAAAAGAAATAGTGTTGCAAATGAATTTAATGAATAGTGTTGAAAAACAAAATGTTGAAAACAAAATAAAGAAATAGTGTCGCAAATAGTAAAAACAGAATAGTGTTGCGAATAGTTAATTTCAGCAATAGCTCACTTGTTTGTTAAACTCATTTGCAACACTATCCCTTTTTTTGTGCTTTTGGCACTATTCATTAAACTCCTTTATGACATTATTTTTTTTTTTTGTGCTTTTAACACTATTCATTAAACTCATTTATGACATTATTCTTTTTTTTTTTTGTGCTTTTGACATTCTTTTTTTTATTTTCAACACTTTTCATTAAATACTCATTTGCGATATTATTTCTTATTCTGTTATTTAACAATCGACAATTTGCGATACTATTTCTTTTTAACATTTTTGACAATCAAATTTGCGACAATAAAACTTTACGACAATCAAAATTTTGCAACACTATTCCACCACAACCAAATTTTTGCTGCATCAAACTTGAATAGTTTGCAAGTGATGTATTCTTAATCAAGATGTCAATAACACCCCTGATGAATATCAATAGCATTTTTGACAAGTTTTTATTGTTAGCTAGTATTGCACCTAATTAGAAATTTACTGCCCTTATACAATTGTTAATTTCAACAAAACCTTTTTCGGGTTTATTAAAATTAACTTGTTTTTTTATCCAAATACCATGTGCAATGTGGGTTGCTCCATATTAAAGGGTTTCATTAAAATCATTAAAATTTAATTTAATCATTAAAAGTTTCTTCAGTGAAATCTGGATTCAGTGAAATCTGGACCATTAGTAGTATTATTATCCAACCATAGTGTAGGAGAGCTACTTTGTTGAATGTTCTTTGACCCAAAGAAATTTTAATAATTAGAGTTTAAAGTTGCAATAGCACTTTCGAATCCCCTCTACCAAGCAAATATTTTCTATAAATTCATAGGAATTTAAAATTCCAATGAGTTAACTGAAACCAGACATTTGCTAAAGATGTGTACATTATTGTTTTACCTTTTAAAAGATCAATACATCATAATAAAATTTATAGATAGAACTTTCAGTGATTATCCAGGTTATATTTTTAAAATCTGTAAAAAAATTTCCTAAAAATATCCAAAAAATCTGGAAAATATTTTTAAAAAATATCCAGAACTATAAATGCATTTTGCATAATTAAGAATATCTTATGTGCTTGAAAATTATAATGTGCACGTATTTAATAGAATTATTAGTTGCACGGAAAAAATGTTTAAGTACATTAATTTTTCATACAAGTAACAATAATGTAGTACTATGTTACATTGATAAAATTATGAGGTGCAGTTGACAAGATTGTGGGTTTGAAAATGCCTTAGGGAACTCATTTTTGTTTTTCATTTAAACTTTTATTTCGAAGTAGTTTCATATTTTTTAACTATTATTGTTGTTTATTTATAGTTATGATTATCATTTTTTTTTATTTTTAAAAGTTTTTGAGAATAAGTGCATCAATGCATACATAAATCAACTGACATAACCGTAATGAGAGAAGAGTGCACATATATCAACTGACTTAAATAGGAATAAGTGCAGTGGAGTGTAGATACATCAGCTGAGGGTTTAGGTTTTAACAGGTACAGTGGAGTGTAGATACATCAAGTGAGGGTTTAGGTTTTGGCAAGATGTAAAAATAGGATGCTTGTGTGCACCTTTTTTTTAACTTAACACAAGTATGTAAAAATAGGATGCTTGTGTGCACCTTTTTTTTCAATGTAGTTAATCTTTTATTAATTTTTATTAATTTTGTTTTATTAATGTTAATTTATTAAGTTTAATAATTTTATTAATGTTGTAGATAATGTTTTATTAATGTAGGTAATGCTTTTTTATTAATGTATTAATGTAATTTTATTAATTACTAATTACTTCAAAATAGGTATTTGTGCATTACATTTTAAGTTTTTTCTTTCAAACTATAATATTTTTAAAACATATACTATATGAATTGCTTTCAAAGCTTTTTCAGTTGAAAGATATTCTTCACTTTGAAGTTCACATCTTCTGATTATTGCCTAGAAATTAAATAAAGATTTTTATAATAAATTATTCTAAACTCTGAATAATAAATAACTTTCATAAAATAAATAAATAATAATAATTGTTTCTAAACAGTTTTTATGATTAGTAAAATATGCAGTTTCTATAATAAATCAAAAATAGAATTTTTATTTCTACAACTTTTTATAACTTTTATTTATATAACTATAATTTTATTATATTTTATATAATATATTAGTATAATTATAAAGATATTATAATAGCTATTAATAACCAAAGATAAATTTATACAACTTTAATACAAATTAAAAGCTAGAAGTGTTTTAGAATAGAATTATAAAAACTAGAATTGTTTTAACATAAAATTTTGATAATAAAATTTTTTCATACATCAACAAGTAATGGCAAACGAGTTATCCTTTGCATAGGCATGGTAAGGAAAGAATGCATGCTCAAACCCTGACATTTGGGATCTGCTTCTAATTCTCTCAATGCATCAGCAAACTGCGGATTTGTGTTTCTATGCAAATAAAAAATGTTTTTTTTTTTTTTTTAATCAACTTAAAAATTTATCAAAATATAATAGATACCACTATAGCTTGCAAGTTTTAAAAAATATAAATAGATACCATTATATCTTGCAAGTTTAAAAAGTATAAATAGATACCATTATATTGGGCAAGTTTTAAAAGTTGTTAAATAAATACTTACACTAATGCTTGAAAGGTGCGATCTTGGAAAACTTGGTTAGAGCAATACTTTATGTAGCAATTAAACTCAGAGTTGGCCTATCAAGACAAAAATAATTGTACTTAGAGTTGGCCTGAAATATATTTAAAAATAATTACAAAAATAATATGTTTCATCAAAACATATTTTTAAAAATGTTTTGGTCTCTCAGAATGAGAATTTTTTGGTTAATAACTAGAAACTACTACAGATAATAAAAAATAAAAAAATTACTAACAAATTCTAAAATAATATCACTTATTGAATTGATTAGAACATTTTCTTGCTGGCGCTTTCGAAGAGCTCTTAAAAATCTAAAACATAATATTTGATAAAAAATAAATTTTGTCAAATTATGTAAAATAATATATATATATAAAAAATAAAACATCATTCATCACTTTAATGTTGCATTGAGTAAAATGTACTTACACATACCATGAATCGGATTTTAAAACAAAATTATTAGATAAAGTAATGAAAAACAGAAAGGAAAAAAAACAACACAAAACAGAAGTAAGGAACAAAGGTAAAATAATCATATTTTTAAAAAAATCGCTTAGAACTAGTGAAAAAAATAACCTCAGTTTTTACATTAATGTTAATGTATTTTTTTTGATTGTACTAAATAACTCCTTTTAAACTGCTGAACTGAATTTAATTTGCAATTTTCTTTGTAATCAATAAGTAATTATTTTCTATTACTCAGTCTTAAAATTTTATTTAATAAATTGAATAAGAGATTTGCTTTAATACATTTTTTAAGTTTTTGTTTTTTTCAGTGTTCAAGGTAAAGATTCAAGGCTCCAAAATTTTCTTCATGTTGACACATATTGCTTTTTACATTTGTCTTACGTTTTTGATAATAAAAATTAATGAAATAATCACATGAATTTTGAGCGTTTTTGTTAAACGTATTTTAAAAAAATACTTGCTAAAATAAAACCAAAAAGTTTTTACAAACAAAAATACTATATATATATATATATATATATATATATATATATATATATATATATATATATATATAGACATATATATATATATATATATATATATACATATATATATATATATATATATATATATATATATATATATATATATATATATATATACTTACTAAAGCGTGTTTTGATAAGCATTTGCTCACTTTTTCTGCTTACCTTAAGCTATCCTGTTTTTTTTCAAAAAAAATACATATATATTAATATATATAATATACACATATATATAATATATATATATATACATATATATATATATATATATATGTATATATATATGTATATATATATTATATATATATATATAATATATATATATATATATATATAAATATATATATATATATATATATATATATATATATATATATATATATATATATATATATATATATATGTATATATATATATATTATATATATGTGTATATTATATATATTAATATATATGTATATATATATATTATATATATATATATATATATATATATATATATATATATATACATATATATATATATACATATATATATATACATATATATATATATATATATATATATATATATATATATATATATATATATATATATATATATATATATATGTATATATATATATATATATATATATATATATATATATATATATATATATATATATATATATATATATATATATATATATATATATATATATATATATATATATATATATATATATATATATATATATATATATATATATATATATATATATATATATATATATATATACAACCCTCAGAATTAGGAAAATTAAGATCGACAATAATTTGCTGACCTCAATCTTTTAGAGGTTGGCATCAGGTCAGTGTCAGGTCAGGAGTATGCTCTTCATGATCATCCTGCTACTAGTAACATGTAACCCAGTGCAACCTGTTCCATGTTCTGCTGCCTTGCAGGATTTGCTTTCTAAGCAAAGGCTGGAAGGAGTGTTCTTCCTGTCATCAGTACTATCTTATATCAGTCATGCCTATAGTAATTTTTTTTTTTGTTTTTTTTTTTGTATATATAGTTGGAGGTGCCTTAGTTACTGTATTAGCTCACCTGTAATCTACGTTATATGTATGTTTGTGTTCTGTCTGAACCTCTGGCGCGGTGTTCGCTCAGCCGTAAGTTACTTTATGTTCTTTATGTATGTCTGTGTTCTGTCTGAACCTCTGGCGCGGTGTTCGCTTAGCCGTAAGTTACTTTATGTTTATGTTTATGTTTTTTATATTTTTTTATGTATGTTTGTGTTCTGTTTGAACCTCTGGCGCGGTGTTCGCTCACCCGTAAGTTACTTTATATTTTTTATGTATGTTTGTGTTCTGTCTCAACCTCTGGCGCGGTGTTGACTCACCCGTAAGTTGATTTATGTTTGTTTGTGTTCTGTTTATACTCTAATGCAGCGTGAGCTCAGTAACTAACTACTTACTCCAACTACAAAACCTACATTCACCTTAGACTCCTGTATTTTGTTAGATACAGTGTTTTTCCTAATGCACTTATAAAATGTCATGCCTGGTTTTCTCAAAGTACTGTTGTGGGAAGTAACTCCTTTTAACTCAGGTCAGGATAATCGAAATCAATCTTGCTACTGGCATCACGTAACCCAGTACCACCTGCCACAAGCCCTGCTGCCTTGGAGAGTGTGCTCTTCTTATACAAAGGCTAGGAGAAATAAACTCCGACTAAAAATTCCCCTGCCTTGGGGCTCTTGGTTGAGTAAAGGCTAAAGATGGTGTCTCGATAAAAACACTCATCTTGGGCAGATGTTAACTGCATCCAGCTAAACATCCCCTGCCTTAGGGCTCTTGGTTGAGTAAAGGCTAGAGATGGTGTCTCGATAAAAACACTCATCTTGGGCAGATGTTAACTGCATCCAGCTACTGCCTTGTAGAAGGCCTCCTAGGCAAAGACTTTAGGGAAAAGCAGAAAAATTCTGCTAACCAGCCTCGAACCCCTTCTTCATCTATTAGGCTGGCGTAGATGTAACCTGTGTTACATTGTTTCCTGCCTAGGATGATGAATGCTGGATCTCCTTGACTCTACCCATATAATTTTGCTTATGCCTCCTTGATAATGGCTATGCAACTCTTCCTGTTATCTCCATATGAGGGTACAGCTCTAAAACTCAGTTTAATGGTTCTGAGGCCGGCTGGTAGTAAGGTTTCCCGAACTCTGTGGTAGCTCTCAGAGAGGCTGATTCCATCAACAGCTGCAAAATATCAGAGTATTAACAGTGCCATGTTGCGCGTGGATGGTGTCCCTGTTAATGCTTTTGGTGTGCATTGTCAAGGCACATAAGAAGCCCTATGTCATGGCTTAGGGTTAATTAACAGGACTGAGACAATTGCATAGCTCATTGATTAGGAGGTTGTGCTCTATCTATGAATGAGTCAAGTTCTCATTAAACCCAAATCATGACCAAAGTAACCAAAAATTTAAAACCTAAAAAACCATCCCCACCACCTAAATATTTTAATATATCTTTTACAAATATTCGCGGTCTATGAAGCAACTTATCATCAGTTGAGTCTTACCTCCTGCAAAATTTGCCAGACTTGCTTGCACTTAGTGAAACAAATTTGAATTCTGCAATTCCTTCTTCAGATGTCAGTGTTGATGGGTACTATCCTTTGATTCGTAAAGAATCCAATAGTCACATGCTAGGTTTGGGGTATACATACGCATTAATTCCCCTATTTGTCGTGAAATTAGGTTCGAATCCTTTGACCATTCTTTTATGTGTTTTCGCCTAGCACCTCTTCACACCTCTTTGTTCTTTATCGTTCTCCTTCTTCCCATGATTGTACTCTCTTAGATGTTATCTCTGATCAAATTGACCATGCCCTCTCTCTTTACCCCTCTGCCAATATTGTTGTTGTTGGTGATTTTAATGCATATCACACTGAATGGCTTGGCTCTAACACCACTGATCCTGCTGGCACTAAAGCCTTTAACTTCTGCGTTTCTCAATCTCTTACTTAGATAGTTAACTTTGTGACTCGTTTTCCTGACAACCCTAATCATTTACCTTCACTCCTTGACTTATGTCTTGTCTCTGACCCTAGCTTATGTTCAGTCTCTCCCTTTTCTCCCTTAGGTGGTTCTGCCAAGCCTCATTCTACTCCATGGTTTTCTCCTTCTTGTGCAGCTGCTATATCCAATCGTAATCATTTTTTTTATCTTTTTCAAAAGAACAACTCTCTTGAGAACAAACGGCTATTTATTATTGCAAGAAATCGTTGTAAAAAGGTGCTTTCTGATGCTAAACTCCATTATTCTCAGTTCACTAAATCTCGCATCTCATCGCAGAAGTTAGGCTCTAAAAACTTTTGGAAAATCTTCAACAGCATTATTAATAAAGGTTGATCTAACATTCCACCTCTCATTCATGGGACTGATCTTATTACCTCTCCCAAGGATAAGGCTTCTGCCTTATCCTTGGGAGAGGTAATAAGATCAGTCCCATGAATAGTCCCTATTTGCAAAGAACTTTTCTTCTAATTCCACTCTTGAATCTTATGGACATTCTCTTCCTTCCATTCCAGTCAAACAGGTTGACCCATTGTTAGACATTCAAATCACTCCAGCTTCTGTTGCTAAAGTCATATCTCAATTAAACTCGTCTACAGCTTGTGGTCCAGACAACATTCCTGTCACAGTCTTGCAGAATTGTTCTCCAGAACTTTCTTCAATTCTCTCTAAACTATTTAACAAGTGTTTGACTGAGTCTTGTTTTCCTGCTTGTTGGAAAATGGCATCTGTGGCTCCAATATTCAAAAACTCTGGAGAAAATTCTGACCCCTTCAATTATCGTCCGATCAGTCTTCTTTCTGTTATTAGCAAGGTCTTTGAGTCTTTGATCAACAAATTCCTCACATCTCATCTTGAGTCAAATAAACTACTGTCAGACAATCAATACGGTTTTCGATCCTCTTGCTCTACGGCCGACTTGCTAACAGCTGTAACTGAAAGATTTTATTGTGCATTAGATGGAGGCAGTGAGGCTAGGGCTATTGCTCTCGACATATCTAAAGCTTTCGACAAAGTTTGGCATGCTGGTCTTCTCCATAAGCTTGCTTCATATGGTGTTTCTGGGAAAGTTTTTGAGATTATTAAATCATTTCTTTCTAACCGGTTTATTAAAGTCATCCTTGAAGGCCAACACTCTTCTTTATTTCCAGTAACTTCTGGGGTTTCCCAAGGTTCCATCCTGGGCCCTGTTTTGTTTCTTATCTACATAAACGATCTTCCTGACAACCTTTCATCTAAAGTAGCTCTTTTTGCTGATGACTCAACTCCTGTCTTGACAAAAAGTCTTCTCTTTTCGATCGCCTAGAACAAGCAGCTGATCTTGAATCCGATCTCACTTCAGTAATAGATTGGGGTTCACAGTGGCTTGTGAATTTCAACTCTAAAAAAACCCAGTTGCTTACTGCAAACAACTACCGTAATATGGTCAACATTCCTATATTAATGAATGGCAATCCTCTTACTGAGTCCTCTTTACGTCTTCTTGGATTATCGCTTACTACTGACCTTTCATGGAAACCATATATACAATCAATTGCTAAATTAGCTTCTGCTAAGGTTGGTTCTCTTTATTGTGCTCGCCATTTCCTTACTTCTGATTCCATTCTCTACCTCAATAAATCTCTTATTCGTCCCTGTATGGAATACTGTTGTCATATTTGGGCTGGTTCTTCTAACGATTCACTTTCTCTTCTTGACAAGGTCCAAAAACGCATTGTAAATGTTGTTGGACCTGGACTATCTGCTAAGCTTGAACCTCTTTCCCATCGTCGTAAAGTTGCATCTCTTTCTCTTTTCTACAAATACTATCATGGTCACTGCTCAAAGGAGTTATCATCTTTAGTTCCATCAACTAAAATTCATTCTCGTTTTACTCGTCATTCAGCTAAGTATCATTCGTTTACTGTATCTGTCCCTGCATGCTCTAAAAACTTTTATTCATCTAGTTTTTTTCCCCGCACTTCAATCCTTTGGAACTCTCTCCCATCTTCATGTTTTCCTGACTCATACAACCTTTAACTTTTCAAGTCTTCTGTCAACCGTTTCCTTGCTCTATAACTCTGTTCTTTTTTTTCATAGTAACTCCCAACTTAATAGTGGTTGCTTGCAGCCTTGTTGGGAGTGAATGCAAATAAAAAAAAAAAAAAAAAAGGTCAGCAAATAGAAAGGTGTTACCATAAAACATCAAAATGAGGTCGGCAAAACCAAATTTTTTTTGCCGACCGCAAACATCTATAGGTCGGCAGTTAGGTCAGACCCTAATTCTGAGGGTTGTATATATATATATATATATATATATATATATATATATATATATATATATATATATATATATATATATATATATATATACATATATATATATATATATATATATATATATATATATATATATATATATATATATATATATATATATATATATATATATATTAAGCCTTATTTTAAAGAGTTTTTATTACACAAAAAAGATTTTCCTTATTTTTCTTTTTCAAGAAATAAATGGATTATAAATGGGCTATAAAAAAAAGAAAAATAAACTTTGTAATAAATAAAATTTTATATCTTAAATCTCATCTTATTTACTTAATAAACCTAACCTTAACTGTGACCATTTATAAACCTAAACCTAACTGTGATTATAATTTAAAATATAAAAAAAACAGTTCCAAACAAAAAAAATATAATTAAAAAATATAACCTAACAAAACTGCCCATGACCAAGGCCTTTTAAAGTAGAAGAATCATTCATATATAATGTGATGTCACATAGTACATTGATATTTGTTTTGTTTTAAAAAGATTTTTTTTTTATATATTTTTTGCAAGCTAAATTTTTATATTTTGTTTAATTATTGATAGATTATATCACCTAAATAATGAAAAATAAAAATTAATAGATGATTTATCAACAAGACTTATGATAAACTTTTTATTTTTTTAATAAGTTATACTTAGGATTTTTCTCATGAGTTAAAAATAAAATATCAAAAGACTCATTTATTTAAATTTCAAAAGATCTATTTGTCAAGATTCAACTAACTTTTGTAATAGTCATTTATTTTATTAAAGTCTGTTATTAACAATTATTTGTGAAATGTAGCCAGCTCCTGTTTTTTTTTCTCCAATATTTTGAAGATTATCACTTTTTTTGCAATAATTTTCTAGAAAAACATTTGCTAGGGTATGCCAAGTAGTCCAGTGTGTAATTTGTCTACTTGTTTCTAAATATTTTAAGTTGTAAATATTTAAGAGCCAAATATCTTTAAGTTGTCATATTTTTAGCTAGGGTTGAGCTTTTTATGGAAAAAAGCAGTAAATGTACAAAAAACATTGATTTACCATACTGAAACTTACAGTTACATAAATAGTATTTTTGCTTTTTACAGCTTTTAACCTTGTGGAAAAATTGTGAAAAGCTCAACCCTAATGTAACAGTGTAAGTTATAGTATATCAATGCTTTTTGTGCATTTAAAATTTTTACTGCTAAACCCTATTTTTAGTGCAGCTATTAAATTTTTTGCTTAAGATTAACTTTGTCAGTGGCAAGATTTTCTTTTCAAAAGTTGCATTATCTCAAATCAAAACTTAAGTTAAAATAATGAGCTAAGGTTACTTCTCTTTGTTGTGTTCACCATTTTCTTACTCTTGATTCCATTTTCTACAACAACAAATCTCTTATTTCAGAATTGTATCATTATATCAGAAATTTTTTTCTTGCAAACTAGTTCATTATGTAAAACATAAATCTCATTATCGTAGATTAAAATATGTAAAAGAAAATTAAAAAAATAAAAAACTTAATTTAAAGGGATCCCTAAGTGCTATAAAGATATGATCTCATATGAAAAAAGATAAAAAAAAAAAATGTTTGATGTATATTTTTTTTTCTAAAACGCAATAATGAACACACACTAACAAATTTAATTTTCAAAAAAACGCTTTTCTTCGATTAAAAAAAATGCGTCTTGTCGAAAGTTTATTGACTCTACTGCCTCAAAAAACTAACGTTAGTACGTCAAATTAAACAAAGTAAACAAAATGTCATTATTGCAAACTTATTAGTTGGTAATTAAATTTAAAAGTAAAGTCGTTTTTTTTCAACTAACACATAATTACTTACAAGA
This sequence comes from Hydra vulgaris, assembly GCF_022113875.1. NCBI lineage: Eukaryota > Metazoa > Cnidaria > Hydrozoa > Anthoathecata > Hydridae > Hydra > Hydra vulgaris. Next base: position 12,894,247 of record NC_061163.1, on the reverse strand, counting down.
ATAAGTTTTGTAGCATTTTGTGAAAATATATTTGTATATTAAATTTTTTTTTATAATATTAATTTATATATTTGTGTTATAAGGGCAATTCCACGGCTAAAAATGAATAGAAGTCAAATTTTAAACTCTTTTTAGTCAGTTAAAAACAAATGAATATTCACTTAGACATATGAAAGTTTATTTAAAATATTTCCTTAGTAAAAAAATAAATTTATTTCAGTAATTTTTATGGTTCCAAAAGTGACGGTTACTCTCATTTTTGCTTGATACAAAAAATAATGATTGTAAAATGTTTTAGTTAAATTAACATTTATGTTAAATTGATATATTTTTTTGGTTCAAATTGATAAGGTTGAATAGACATTTTATTAGAAATTAATCTAAGACAAGCCTCGAATTAATGCAAAAAAATCTAATCGCGAAAAAAAAATTTTTTTTTTTTGCTCCCCTTCCCCCCCCCCTCTCTTATAGCTCGCGCCGATGTGCGGTAATGGGGGGGAAAAAATTATCGTCAATAAATCAAAAAACATCGTCAAAAACTTAGATACCACGTTTTTTATAATTTATTGTTTCTTGAATAAAGGACTAATAAAAGTTTAAATATAATTAAGTTTTTCATTTAAATGGTTGATGTTTTTATTCAATTTTTTTATTTCAAGTTTTCCAATAAAAGATAAAACAAAAAAATTTGGTTTAATAAATCGAATTATACTTCATGTTTAAAATAAGGCTTAAAAACATTAAAGCAAAAAAATTGCTGGTTTTTATTAGCATATTTATACTGTTTAAAAAAAAACTAATAAAAAAGAATTAACTAATATTATATTAATTAATAATTATATATTAATTCTTTTTTATTAGTTTTTTTTTTTTCAAACAGTATAAAAATGCAAATAAAAGTCAGTAATATTTTTGCTCTAACGTTTGTAAGCCTTATTTTAAACATGAAGTTTTGATAAACAAAGATAAAAACCAACTTTTCAACTTTTCGCTTTGACAACCTTGTAAAAATTTAAAGTAATTTAAATTGAAAAATGTTTTACGTTGAAAGAAAATCTCCGCGCGAAAGAGCAAATCATCTATTCATCTATCTATTCAGAATAATAAATTTAATGTGACGTTCTTTATGATAAAAACATTACTTTTAAGAATTGCTAAAAAAAATGCTAAGCTAGAAAAAAAGTAATTAATCAACCCAAAAAATAAGTCGCGAAAAGATTTTTTTTAAGAAAAAATTAATCACAAAAGTGTGTGTAGCAATCGCGATCGCAATACGCTAAATACGAGCCCTGTAAGACTTTTTTATAAGTTCTAAACTATTAAATAGTTTAGTTTTAAATATTAGTATTAAATAGTTTAACTATTACTTATAACTTTTTTTTAACGACGTCTTTCATTGTACTGTTTTTGCAAAACTAATTAAAAAAACTTGATTAAAACTTAACTATTTAATCACGACTTTTTTTTACTTGAAAATCGAAGTAGATATTCTAAAGTTGTTGTGACGTACTAACGTGATTTTTAACGACTAACAATCGAGTTTCAATGGTGAAAAAATCAAATCAAAATGGAGTTGTTTTTTATTGATTTCGGCAATTGCTTTTTGTTAGCATGCATTTATTATTACAATTTAGTGAAAAAGAAAAAAAACTTACATATTTTTTTTTTATGCTCTTTCATATGAGATCATATGTTAGGAGCACTTAGGGATCCCTTTAAAAAAAAAAAGAATAGAGGATTGTTTTTGTTTGAAAGAATTCTTTTCACAAATGTCTAATCTAAATTTTCTGGTTTCTTATTAACCAAAAACCAGTTCTTTTGATGTAATTTAACATAAATTTAGTTAACAAATATATCTTATTGGTATCTAAAATCTCTCTATAAATTATTTATAATCAAATAAAAATATTACATGAAATAAAAAAATTCTTAAAAAAAAATAAGTTCTGATAAAGAAACAAAAAATTAAGTACAAGATTGCTTTAGGAAATAATTTATGAGGAAATATAATTTTTTCCAAATACCTGATTCAGTAATTTTTGTTATATTACTTTATAATACGCTGTCACAATTTCACTTTTAACAATGTAAATATCAAATCTGTGTGAAAGTTACATTTATTAGCATTAGGCATTTTCTCTACACGATAAAATTTCATAACAAGACCTGATCTATCCTTTGAAAGCCATCAAAATTCTGTGTGCAAAAGTAATCTTACAAAATCTCCATTATTATTCTGGCTTAGCTGCTGAAACATTCTATCATTTTTGGCATTTGATTTTATTCACAACTTAAATTACTATACTTAATGATGAATGAAGAATTTTTTTCCAAAAAGATGTCTGTGCTCCTCACAATGAATACATGGTATATCTTGATAAATGACTGTGGTATAAATTCATTTAATGGTGTTTTATTACTAGTGTATTTTTTTAGTATCAATTTAAAAAACCGGATAACAGTTCCCATCAAAAAAGCAACAAAAATAGGCAGTTGTTTTTTGAACATGGTAGACCTGCACTTTCTGGTTGGCCACAAACTTTGTAAGATATTTAATCAAAATAACATTAAAATAAGCTACTCATGTATGCCAAATATTAAGTCGATCATTAATTTGCAAAATCACAGGATATTATATAGCCAAGATAAAAATGAGGGAAAAACATGCAACTGTGTCAACAAATCCATCTGCCCCATGAACAATCAGTGCTTGACAAAAAACATTGTTTATCAAGCCATTAACGAATGACCCATCAATTTGCGGTTAACAGACTATTCGTTAACCAAAAAATCTTATAAAGCGTTTTGCAACCAATGTAGTTAATACTCATAATCATTAGAGACGCTTTCTGAATACAGGATCTTCCAAATTTCAATGAGCATAGTGTTTTGTTTAAATTAATAAACTCACTTTTTCAGTTTATTTATATTATTTGTTTTAAAGAGAAGATCAACAAAATAAACAAAAAAATAAACAAAAGAGTAAAACAAAAAAATTAACTAAATTGAGGACACTAAAACTCTAAGAGAAAACAATTTTAAATTACAATTATTAATTTAGAATTTATTTATTAGGAATTACATTTGGAATAAACACAAAACTTTTTATAATGTTTTCGTATGTGAAATGTTCTTAAATAAAGTCACTAATTCTTTTTGTATACAATAAACACATTTCATTTAAATTATCAAAGAATATTATATACAATTTTATTTTATTTATATAAATATTTATTTTATATAATAAATTGAACTATTTCTATGATTAATTTTATTAACATGACTTTTAAAAACGACTGGATTTTATGAACGTAAGCAACAACAAAGATGTCTTGAAAAGGAAAAACATTGGCGCGAAAACTTAAGTTATGTAATTTAACTCAAATAAAATTACACCATTAATTTGCATTTTATACAAGCACTTTAAAATGCTGTATTATATTTTTATTATGTATACATTTATTATATATAAATATATGTATATATTTTGACATCTTCACTTCCAACAAGGCAGCAAGCAATCACTATTTTGGAAGTTACTGGAAGAAAAGAGATAAAATTTATAGAGCAAGAAAATGATTGACAGACGACTTTGAAAATAGCAAATTATATGAATCAGGAAAACAAGATGAAGGAAGGGAATTTCAAACAATTGATGTTTGAGGAAAAAAAAAAGACAAATAAGAACTTTTGGAATACTTAGGAACAGTCACAATAAAAGGATGAGAATTAATTGAATAATGAGTAACACAAGAATGAATTTTAGTAGATGAAACAAGAGACACTAGCTCTTTAGAGCAGCGCCCATTATAGTATTTACAGAAAAGAGAAAGAACAGCAACATTACGACAATGTGGTAATAGTTGGAGGTTGGCTAAAAGAACAGACCCAACTATGTTTACAATAAGTTTTTGCACCTTGTCTAAAAAAAAAGGACATCATTAGAAGATCCGCCCCAAATATGGCAACAATATACCATACAAGGATGGATTTAAGATTTAAAAAAATAAAGAATTGAATTTTGAGTAAGAAAGTAGCAAGCACAATAAAAAGATGCAACCTTAGCAGATACAAATTTTGCAATGGATTTGATATATGATTTCCGAGAAAGATCAGAAGTAAGAGTTAATCCTAGAAAATGAAGGGTAGATGACTTATCGAGTACATTACCGTTCATAAATATAGGAAGATCTAGATTATTGTAAGTTATTAGATTCAAGATGAGTGATTAATTGTTTGGTAATTAAAGATTCAAAAATCTTGCTTATGATAGGAAGAAGACTAATGGGACGGTAATTAGACTAGTTAGATCACTCATTAGAGTTTTTAAAAAAATGATAACAGATGCCACTTTCCAGCAGTCTGGAAAATAAGACTCTGATAGACACTTGTTAAATAGTTTCGAAAGTATAGATAACAGATCCGTAGATCACTTCTGCAAGACTATAACAGGTATGTTGTCTGGACCACAAGCTGTGGAATAATCTAAGGAGGAAATTAATTTAGGTACAGAAGCTGAAGTGATACGAAATTTAGGCAAAGAACTAACCTGTTTGTTGGCGATATCAGGTAGAACTCGAATAGTGGAATCAAGAGATAATATAGATGAGAAATTCTTAGCAAACAATTCAGCCTTGTCTTTAGGTGACAAAATCTGAACTATACAAGAGACCTGAAAAAACAGATTTGCCCTTATAGATACTGTTAAAGATTCTCCAGAAGTCACAAGAGCCTAATTTTGAGATGAAATACGAGATTTCGTGATCTGAGAATAGCAGGCTTTGGAAAGTAGTGGTTTTGATAAGAAATTGCAGCAGCACAATTTTCTATAAGGGGAAAACCATGGAGAAGAGTGAGGCTTGACTTGGAATCGTCAAAAGGGAATAAAAGATTCCATGCCAGCCTGAATCCAATAAGTTATGTAAGAAGCACATTGGTCAGCAGGAAGATGAAAGATTTCTACCCAAGGGGCATCACAAAGAAAATTATGTAAAGAGTCCCAGCCAGCTTTTAGATAGTTGTAAGAGGTACAATGATAGGAGGGATTCTGATGATGAAGAAGAAGAGAGATCAAACCATGAGCAGAAGCACCTATGGGTAAATGTGGAGAAACTGAGCACTGATTAGGATCATAAACAAGACATAAGTTGAGTAGAGAAGGTAAATGATTTGGATTGTCTGGAAAGCGAGCATTATTTTTTGTTTCTTGAAAATAGTTTAAAAAGTAGAAACATTATATTGCAAACATTAAATGAATTTGAATTAAAAAAAAAATAAATTATTCTACTTATTTACATTATATATTAATAAATTATTCTACTTATTTGTATATCTTTACATTAATAAATTATTCTACTTATTTGTATATCTTAAGATATAAATACTATTGATATGGCAAAATATTTTATTATGTTATTTATATCTTAAGATATAAATGAACATTGATATGGCAAAATACTTTTTACAAAAATATATTTATATATTTTTGTAAAAAGTATTTAAAATTATATATTTTGCCAAAAAAAAAAAAAAAATTAAAGCATATACTTAAACTTACGGAAATACATTAAACTTATTTGAAACCAAATTTTATTTTCCTATTTTAACAAAAAAATTGAATGAAATCATTAACTTTAAAAACCCTTTGAATGAAAAAAACAAACAAATTACACTAAAAAACTAATTACACTTAAATTCTTAATAACTTCGAAATTTTTAATATGATATTGAAAAAAATTTTTGCAATCAGATTTTTTTTTGCATTTATTCTGTATGTATATACATACATGTGTGTATATATATACATATGTATACATACATATGTATATATATATACATACATATTTATTTTTACTCAATCTTTTTTAGTAGAAATAATTAGAAACATGATACTGACCTCTCACTAGCTGATTTAACTGATGATAGTCCACTAAACAAAAAGTGATATTGCTGACGATCAATAAATTGCACTTCATTTGGATTTGATGATGGAAGATTTGGATTTGGTAAAAAAACTTTGCTCATCATGAAGTGAGATATAAGAATATCTAAACTTTTCAAATACGAAGCTTCTGATGTAATTACCTCAAACATTGCCTATATCAAATTCAAAATTGCATCAAAAATGTTCTTTTATACCATTATTATAATGGATATAGAATATATGCATATAGACATAATTATTATACATTATTAGTATCATCCTAAACTTAACTGTTTGAATCAGGATTAAGATTAGAAAAAAAAAGTGAGATAAGCAGTGACAGATAAACAAAGAAGTATAGACAATTTAGATTTACTAAATATGTGATAAATGTAAAAAAAATTTTTATCATAATATTAAAAATGTAGAGTGTAAAAATGCAGATGGTTAGGTATCAGCATCAAGAGGGCAGTTTCAGGTATAAAAAAAAAAAAAAAAAAAGGTAAGAGTAAAATGTAACCTAATTTTTTACTTACAAATTGAGATAAAATTCAACCTCCAGGTTGATTTTTATCTCAATTTATAAGTAAACAATTAAGTTTAAAGTCAAAACCACATGCTATGTTATTTTATTTTAAAAAAGTAAATCGTGTATTTTATCTAACTTAATTCTTTTGTAAGTTTTTTTTAATACACTGACAAATTCTTCGTAACTACATGACAGCAATGTTTGGTGTTAGCTGTGTTTGTCTGGAGCATTAAAAAGTATTAACAGTTTCTGAACCAATCAATGAAAAATTTTCTAATATTTTTAAATATAAAACTAGAAGCATATATTTGTATTTTCTCTTTGACAAAATTACTTGTCAAATATTTGTATTTTCTTTTTGACAAAATTTCTTGTCAAATATTTGTATTTTCTTTTTCGACAAAATTACTTGTCAAATATTTGTATTTTCTTTTTGACAAAATTACTTGTCAAATATTTGTATTTTCTTTTTGACAAAATTACTTGTCAAATATTTGCATTTTCTTTTTTGAAAAAATTTCTTGTCAAATATTTGTATTTTCTTTTTCGACAAAATTACTTGTCAGATATTTGTATTTTCTTTTTGACAAAATTACTTGTCAAATATTTGTATTTTCTTTTTGACAAAATTACTTGTCAAATATTTGCATTTTCTTTTTTGAAAAAATTTCTTGTCAAATATTTGTATTTTCTTTTTCGACAAAATTACTTGTCAAATATTTGTATTTTCTTTTTGACAAAATTTCTTGTCAAATATTTGTATTTTCTTTTTCGACAAAATTACTTGTCAAATATTTGTATTTTCTTTTTGACAAAATTACTTGTCAAATATTTGTATTTTCTTTTTGACAAAATTACTTGTCAAATATTTGCATTTTCTTTTTTGAAAAAATTTCTTGTCAAATATTTGTATTTTCATTTTCGACAAAATTACTTGTCAAATATTTGTATTTTCTTTTTGACAAAATTACTTGTCAAATATTTGTATTTTCTTTTTGACAAAATTACTTGTCAAATATTTGCATTTTCTATTTTGAAAAAATTTCTTGTCAAATATTTGTATTTTCTTTTTCGACAAAATTACTTGTCAAATATTTGTATTTTCTTTTTGACAAAATTACTTGTCAAATATTTGTATTTTCTTTTTGACAACATTACTTGTCAAATATTTGTATTTTCTCTTTGACAAAATTTCTTGTCAAATATTTGTATTTTCTTTTTCGACAAAATTACTTGTCAAATATTTGTATTTTCTTTTTGACAAAATTACTTGTCAAATATTTGTATTTTCTTTTTGACAAAATTACTTGTCAAATATTTGTATTTTCTTTTTTGAAAAAATTTCTTGTCAAATATTTGTATTTTCTTTTTCGACAAAATTACTTGTCAAATATTTGTATTTTCTTTTTGACAAAATTACTTGTCAAATATTTGTATTTTCTTTTTGACAAAATTACTTGTCAAATATTTGCATTTTCTTTTTTGAAAAAATTTCTTGTCAAATATTTGTATTTTCTTTTTCGACAAAATTACTTGTCAAATATTTGTATTTTCTTTTTGACAAAATTACTTGTCAAATATTTGTATTTTCTTTTTGACAACATTACTTGTCAAATATTTGTATTTTCTTTTTGACAAAATTTCTTGTCAAATATTTGTATTTTCTTTTTCGACAAAATTACTTGTCAAATATTTGTATTTTCTTTTTGACAAAATTACTTGTCAAATATTTGTATTTTCTTTTTGACAAAATTACTTGTCAAATATTTGCATTTTCTTTTTTGAAAAAATTTCTTGTCAAATATTTGTATTTTCTTTTTCGACAAAATTACTTGTCAAATATTTGTATTTTCTTTTTGACAAAATTACTTGTCAAATATTTGTATTTTCTTTTTGACAACATTACTTGTCAAATATTTGTATTTTCTCTTTGACAAAATTTCTTGTCAAATATTTGTATTTTCTTTTTCGACAAAATTACTTGTCAAATATTTGTATTTTCTTTTTGACAAAATTACTTGTCAAATATTTGTATTTTCTTTTTGACAAAATTACTTGTCAAATATTTGTATTTTCTTTTTTGAAAAAATTTCTTGTCAAATATTTGTATTTTCTTTTTCGACAAAATTACTTGTCAAATATTTGTATTTTCTTTTTGACAAAATTACTTGTCAAATATTTGTATTTTCTTTTTGACAAAATTACTTGTCAAATATTTGCATTTTCTTTTTTGAAAAAATTTCTTGTCAAATATTTGTATTTTCTTTTTCGACAAAATTACTTGTCAAATATTTGTATTTTCTTTTTGACAAAATTACTTGTCAAATATTTGTATTTTCTTTTTGACAACATTACTTGTCAAATATTTGTATTTTCTTTTTGACAAAATTTCTTGTCAAATATTTGTTTTTTTTTTTTCGACAAAATTACTTGTCAAATATTTGTATTTTCTTTTTGACAAAATTACTTGTCAAATATTTGTATTTTCTTTTTGACAAAATTACTTGTCAAATATTTGCATTTTCTTTTTTGAAAAAATTTCTTGTCAAATATTTGTATTTTCTTTTTCGACAAAATTACTTGTCAAATATTTGTATTTTCTTTTTGACAAAATTACTTGTCAAATATTTGTATTTTCTTTTTGACAAAATTACTTGTCAAATATTTGCATTTTCTTTTTTGACAAAATTTCTTGTCAAATATTTGTATTTTCTTTTTCGACAAAATTACTTGTCAAATATTTGTATTTTCTTTTTGACAAAATTACTTGTCAAATATTTGTATTTTCTTTTTGACAACATTACTTGTCAAATATTTGTATTTTCTTTTTGACAAAATTACTTGTCAAATATTTGTATTTTCTTTTTGACAAAATTACTTGTCAAATATTTGTATTTTCTTTTTGACAACATTACTTGTCAAATATTTGTATTTTCTTTTCGACAAAATTACTTGTCAAATATTTGTATTTTCTTTTTGACAAAATTACTTGTCAAATATTTGTATTTTCTTTTTGACAACATTACTTGTCAAATATTTGTATTTTCTTTTTGACAACATTACTTGTCAAATATTTGTATTTTCTTTTTGACAAAATTACTTGTCAAATATTTGTATTTTCTTTTTGACAAAATTACTTGTCAAATATTTGTATTTTCTTTTTGACAACATTACTTGTCAAATATTTGTATTTTCTTTTTGACAAAATTTCTTGTCAAATATTTGTTTTTTTTTTTTCGACAAAATTACTTGTCAAATATTTGTATTTTCTTTTTGACAAAATTACTTGTCAAATATTTGTATTTTCTTTTTGACAAAATTACTTGTCAAATATTTGCATTTTCTTTTTTGAAAAAATTTCTTTTCAAATATTTGTATTTTCTTTTTCGACAAAATTACTTGTCAAATATTTGTATTTTCTTTTTGACAAAATTACTTGTCAAATATTTGTATTTTCTTTTTGACAAAATTACTTGTCAAATATTTGCATTTTCTTTTTTGACAAAATTTCTTGTCAAATATTTGTATTTTCTTTTTCGACAAAATTACTTGTCAAATATTTGTATTTTCTTTTTGACAAAATTACTTGTCAAATATTTGTATTTTCTTTTTGACAACATTACTTGTCAAATATTTGTATTTTCTTTTTGACAAAATTACTTGTCAAATATTTGTATTTTCTTTTTGACAAAATTACTTGTCAAATATTTGTATTTTCTTTTTGACAACATTACTTGTCAAATATTTGTATTTTCTTTTCGACAAAATTTCTTGTCAAATATTTGTATTTTCTTTTTCGACAAAATTACTTGTCAAATATTTGTATTTTCTTTTTCGACAAAATTACTTGTCAAATATTTGTATTTTCTTTTTGACAACATTACTTGTCAAATATTTGTATTTTCTTTTTGACAAAATTACTTGTCAAATATTTGTATTTTCTTTTTGACAAAATTTCTTGTCAAATATTTGTTTTTTTTTTTTGACAACATTACTTGTCAAATATTTGTATTTTCTTTTTCGACAAAATTACTTGTCAAAGAAACTTCTATCTACTTGAATCTGAAAAACAAACTGAAAAAAGTTCTTGATTATTATTTCATTCTGAAATGTAATTATCATAATTATGATTTGAAATTATGATAATTATAACAAAGTTTCATTTTGGTATGATAATTATAAATAAATTTCATTTTAATAATAATAAATAAAAATGGTAATATTTTAAGTTTTTAAGTAATAAAAATGGTTAAAGCTTTTTAAGTAGACTAATAATTGAAAATTAAAATTTGAAAATTCAACTTAAATTTAATGTAATAGATACCAAAAAAAACAACAGTTTATTGTTATAAATACATGTGTCAGTTTACTATATTTTAACCAATATAAAGAAAACTTTACGGGACACCATCTCAGATTTTCCTGATTATTACATATTATTATGTGGATTATGTAGATATATTAAATTTGAAATTTCAAACTTCCAAGTACAAAGGTTTAGAAATTATAGACTTACAAACAAACACAGTATCCACCCTTGATTTACAAACAGTCAAAATAGGCTATTTTAGAACCTTATAACTTTTTTCTTAATTTAAACAAGTGTCTCATTTTTTCTGAAACAATTTTCTGGATAGTTCTCTCTTTAAAAAGTTATTTTTATTATTTTGTATCATATTAGAGAAAAATTGTAACCTCCTCAACCTTGGAGAATATCTGAAAATTGCTAACATTTAATGAAATGAAGTTAACTGCAGTATTTTTCTATTCACCCACAAGTCTTTACAGGTAAGTTTTCTGATTAGCTAATACTGTCTGCAATAAATGCAGTTTAGAATTCGAATATATATAAAAGTATATTTTCCATTTGCCTGAAAAGTCCTATTTTCAGCCATTTTGAGATGCTTGTAAATTTTTCTAACACTTTGTTTTGATCTAAAATTAACACCATATAAGAATATTAGACCAAACTATCTAAAAAAGCAAACATTGTAAACTTGTCATGTTTACACCAAAAATGCCAGCATTTTTAAATAAACCTATTTTCCAATTATTAATAGTTGAATGCATTATTAGCAACCAGCACCCCTCTAACCAACATCCCTCTAACCTAAGTTGTGTTCATATTAAAGAAAATGTTTAAAAAAGACATTTGGGCTGAATTTTTTTGATTAAAACTAAATAATGAACACATATCAACAAAATTAAAATTATTGCTTTAGTCGAAGCTTGCCTTCTCCATTTTTTTTGGTTCTCGGAGTCTGTATAATGTTAGCCGCAATCTGCAGACTTGATAATTTATTCCATGCATGTTTAATTCATAACGGTTTCAGTATATGACATCATCCCAATACCTTTTTAAGATAGCGTTTTTTTGTTATAGAGAATTTTTTAAATATTTGTATAACTTTTTACTAAACCACAAAAAATATTTTTGATTTAGTAAAAAATTATACAAATATATAAATATATATATATATATATATATATAAATATACATATATATATATATATAAATATATATAAATATATATATATATATATATATATATATATATATATATATATATATATATATATATAAATATATATATATATGTATGTATATATATATATATATATATATATATATATATATATATATATATATATATATATATATATATATATATATATATATACATATATATATATATTTTTGTATTTATAATTTTTTTATACTTGCTTTATTATTACTTTGTTTTAGAAGCCAGCCAAAATCATGTCACAATTTTACATATTTTGTGATTATTAGAGTTCGCAGGCAGAGAAAAAATAAAGGCAGTAAACTCATGATGCAGTATCTTGTTTTATATTTAGTTCATATGGTTTAATAGAGTTGTTTGCTTTATGTTTAATTTATGTAACATTAACTTTAATTTATGTAACATTGTAATATTTAGTTATGGTTTAACTCTTTCACTACCACAAGCCTCTGGTAGCAGCTTTCGAGTATGCTTTACAATTTGTCTTGTTTAGAACATAAGATTTAATTAATTCTCTACATAATCAAGAAAAAATAAAAGCTATATTGTGTAATTATAAAAAAGTTATCACTTGACAAAGTTAAAAAATCTTGAATGATCCTTCATAAAGAAAACTTCTTTAAATTTATAAAGTTATATTTTATAACTAATTTATAAGTTATAAAATAAAACAGCGTTAACACTGTAAAATTTAACTTGTATAAGTGTTAAGTATTTAGTTTAATAATTACCAAAGTCTTTTGAAGAAAAATATTCTTCTTATTCATTAAATGAGTTTTGCTTCAGACTTGATGTTTTAGTTATTATTTATAAAAACAATGGTTTTAAGCACTTTGCATTTCTTATTGTTTAATGATATGTGTTAAAAACTTATTTAACTAAAAAGTACTTTTGTTTAGTACTATTGATATAAGTAGGTAAGTATTGAATATAAAGTATTGAATTCAATAAGTATTGATATAAAGTTTGTTATGCTTTTAAAGAGATTTACTATTCGAATTTTAATTAATTGTCAATGTTATGCCATTCAAATTTTGTTCAAAAAAAAGTGCGGTCACCACGAAAAGATTTTTGTTTGGCTGGTCGCGAACAAGTTAATGTGATTCTTGGTTTTTATACTTATATTATAACTTTTTTTTGTATATTTTAGTACAAATATTTGTTTTAACTTTAATTTAGTTTGATTTGTATGGTTGTTAAAAAAATAATTCGTTTAATATTTATTTTCTACGAAACTCAGTTTATGTTTTATTCAAGTCACTGGTTTTTTATTCAGTTTATACTTTAAATTAATTTATACGCTGTAGTAAAATTATTCTTTTAGTATCTTGTTTATATTGTTTGTATTGTTTAAACCAGTACGATTTACTGCAATTATTCGTTATATATTAAATTTTTATTTTTATAAACTTTATAAATTTAATTTTTAATTATATCACAAACTTTTTTTGGGGATTTAGTAAAACGATATACAATTAAAATGATTTGGTGATTGTGGTAAAAATATAATACAATATTTTAAAAGAAAAAATTTATGCGATGACATCATATACCGAAACTGTTATGAATTAAACACGCATGGAATAAATTATCAAGTCTGCAGATTGCGGCTAACATTATACAGACTCCGAGAACCAAAAAAAAATGGAGACAGCGAGCTTCGACTAAAACAATAATTTTAATTTTGTTGGTATGCGTTCATTATTTAGTTTTAATCAAAAAAATTCAGCATAAATGTTTTTTTTAAACATTTTCTTTAATATGAACACAACTTGTCTTGGTAGTTGGGAACCCTAGTATCTAAATATTTATATTAATTTAGAGACCTTTATTTGAACCATAATGAAGGTCTCCAAATATTAACTGAAAATCAGAGATAGTTTCCGATTTTCAGATGGTGTCCCACAAGCTAATGGTTGAAGTATAATGAACTGACCCTAGAGCCAGGTAGCTCATTGTTATAAATAAATGTAAAACCAGACATAGTTTCCATATAGCAGATATTATCATATGTTATTAATAAGTTGTTAATGAGATAATACATTTTTAGTAAATTTTACAGCTTTAATCAGTTTTTAAAAATAAATTAAATTTTTAATAACTGTTGTTAATAGTTTCAATAATTAATGTTGTTCTTATTTTTTATGTTTAATGATTTTATGATTAATGTTATTCTTATTAATATAACGTAATGTTAAATGCGATGTGTAAACTTTGTGCAAGTTTGTATAAGGTATGATATAAACTCTAAACTTTAGTATAACTGTCCTGGTCTTAAATGAGAACAGATTTTTTTTTTTTTTTTATAAACATCTTCGCTTCCAACAAGGCTGCAAGCAATCACTAATTAGAGTTGGAAGTTACTGGAAGACAAAAGATGATTGTAGAGCAAGATAACGAATGATAGACAACTTAAAAGATTGCAAATTATGAGTCAGGAAAGCAAGATGAAGGAAATGAATTCCAAAAAACTGATGTTCAAGGAAAAAAACTAGAAGAATAAGAGTTTTTGAAGCACTTAGGAACAGTCACAGAAAAAGGATGAGACTTAATTAAATGATGAGTAACACGAGAATGAATTTTAGTAGATGGCACAAGAGATGCTAGCTCTTTAGAGCAGTGCCCATTTAGTATTTGTAGAAAAAAAAAAGAGAAGCAACATTACGATGATGTGGTAATGGTTGAAGGTTGGCTGCAAGAGCAGTTCCAACTATGTTTACAATGCGTTTTTGCACCTTGTCTAATAAAGTAAGAGCGTCATTAGAAGATCCGCCCCAGATATGGCAACAGTATTCCACACAAGGCTGGATTTGAGATTTATAGAGATAGAGAATAGAATCCAAAGTAAGAAAGTGTCAAGCTCGATAAAGAGATGATTACAAAAAATGGCAATAACTGAGCTTGAGAGCAAAAGAACTCCAATAAGAACCCCCACTGGCTCATGTGAGGGAAATAAGATATTTATTTTTTTTATTATTAATAAACATCAAAACTCATCAATAGATTTTAAATTTCATCATTCTTGAAATTTTTTTCAATCTTTGGACATATAAAACTAATGATCCTTTTAAAAAGTAAAAAAAAAAAAGTACACCTTCCCCTTCGTAAAAAGTACACCTTCCCCTTCGTAAAAAAAACCTTTCCTTCGTAAAAAAAAACCTTCTCCTTCGTAAAAAAAAATATCCTTGCCTTAAATTAAAAGAGTTTTCTTTTTTTTTTAAATTAGCATAAAATTTTGATTTTAAACGTTGTTGTATTCACTATATAAATTATAGACAAAATTATTACAAAAAATTACTAAAATATTTTATTTAACACAAATTTCAACCTGACCGTCAAGTTTCAGAGGAGTAAACTGCATAGTTGTTAAGAAATAAGTTTAATTTTGAGTTCTGTAATATATCATACAACAAATCTATATATTGATGTGTGTGTATATATATATATATATATATATATATATATATATATATATATATATATATATATATATATATATATATATATATAAAATAACCTAAAACATTTGATTTAATTTTTGGTAAAGTGTTCATTTAATTTTATTGTTTATCAAGTTATATCAACTATAAAATTGTGCAAACAATTGCTCATTTTATGTTCCTTTAATTGATAGGAAGGCTTCCACTCTAAATAAATGGTAGGAAGGTTACCACTCTAAATGATTGGTAGGAAGGCTACCATTCTAAATAGCAATAGATTACCTTCTAGTATAATTTTCTTTTTCAACCATTATTATCATAATTAATAAATAAGTAAAATTAATAAATTTGAAAAATTAGCAACATTATAAATTTAATAAAATTCAGAAATGGCACCAGATTAAAAAAATAAATTAAAAAAAAATATATTTACTAGTATATGCAAATCAAAAAATTTTAGCAACAAAACAAAAACAAAAAAACTAATGGAGAAAATTAATGGATTCATAAATGGAGAAATTTTTAACATTTCTTGATGAGTAGATTTGTAAAAAATATAAAAGATGTGTCTTTAAAAATATAATTGATGCTGTTTGATGTGATGTGTCTTAAATTGATGATGTTTGATCATTATTTGATAAATTATAATTGCCACCTTTAAAATGAAAAGTTGTTAAAATGATCAGAATGTTCAATGTGTTGAGAAAAAGTTGTTAATGACAACTTAAATGAATTTCATTTGATAAAAAGATGCCTTTGGAACCAATTGTGCGTCAGTTATGAAGAAAATATTATGAAGAAACAAGAAGTTATAGCTACTTGTTGGACAAGAAATTGTAGTTACTTGTAGGACAAGAAATTGTAGTTACTTGTAGGACAAGAATTGTAGTTACTTGTAGGACAAAAATCGTAGTTACTTGTAGGACAAGAATTGTAGTTACCAACTTTACCATTAAAAAAAAGAATAAAAAAAAAAAAAAAAAAAATGAACTTGAATGAAGAACTATGATCATGATTCAGAAAAAGAGCTTAAGGCTGTTCAGGATACCAAAACAAGATAGGATTCCCTAATTAGCAAAATAATAGGCCATGCAAACTTAAAAATATCAACCTTGCTTTTTGTTCTTTTTATCTTTAGCATTTTGAATAAAAAAGGTTTCTTGTTTATAAATTTTAAGATTTTAGAAGTTATAAAGAATAAATATAAAACATACTTTAATCGATTTTTACATCAGCAATAAAATTTTTAAACAACCTTAAGGATAAAAAAGACATACAAGTTCATAAATATCAACTTTGCTTAATATTCTTTTTTTATTTTTTCTATTTTTAAATGGCGAGTATTTTTTTTGTAAATTTATTAGTTTGAGAATTTGGAAAATGCAGAAAGAAATTGAATTACTTTAAAATTGATAAGATATAGTTAGTTTAATTATTAATATTATTTATTTTTTATATAGTTTTATAAATATAGTTTATTATTTTTATTTTATTACCATTATTATTATCTTAATATAATTCTTCCAGTTAACGTTTAATGTTGAATGCGCATGGTTATGTCTATTGTTCAATCTTAGTTACGATTCTGTATTCTGTAAAATATTCGCTAATAGTTTCCAATCTACTTCCAAAAATTCACGAGGCAAGCAATGAACATGGTGTCAGCTTTTATATTTAAAAATAAAAGTTTAATTTTAATAATAAGATTAAGTTGTATTTACTTTTAAAATGTTTGTATTAGATTTTTGGTTTGTTTATGCTTTAACCATTTTCCATTTTGTTTACTTTGTTTTATTTACTTTTTTGGTTTGCTTTCACGCATACTTTTTTGGCTTTTCATAAATATTTAATATAACCGACTATGACAAAGATGGTGGAATATTAGCGTTTTTTAATGTGGATTTTTATACTTTAACATCAATTAGAGTACTTTCCTCAAGTTTTCAGACCTATGTTTTTATATGATTTAGAATCAGTATAATGTACTCTATAAAAATCAATCATAAAAACAGGGGGGAATTTGAGAAAAAATGGACTAAAAATTGGTTAATTTTTTTTCCAAATTAAACTTTTCAAATGTTAGTTTTTTTTAAATCTATTCAAAAGTAAATACAAATACTTATATTGAACGAATATAACTTATTTTTTACATAAATTTATTTTTGCATGCCAAAACTTTTAGAGATTCAGGTCGGCAGTTGTATGCTGTCGTAAAGCAAAGATAGATTGGCTTTTGCGTCGGCATTGCCGAATGCCGACCTGAATTTTGCTGACTGTATATATATATATATATATATATATATATATATATATATATATATATATATATAAAGTGAGAGAAAGATTTTGATCCTGATTATTATATCTCTTTATAGATTTTTTTTATTTATTTGATCTCTTTATCGATATGTTTTATATTTGATCTCTATAGATATATTGTTTTAGCTACTAGAAATGAAAATGTTTATATTAGTTTTGTTAATTTTTCTTTTAATTTTGTAAGGAAGATTTATTTTTAAAATTTTAGTTTAATTAAATTATTTTATTCTATTGTGCAATTTAGAGTAGTACAAAAAAGGATAAGATTTTGAATCAACTTGTCTTCTTTTTAATAAATATGTTTAATGAAAGCAATGACATTGAAATGGGTGATAGGCTAGATGATGTTTTGCATTTACAAAATTTATAATGTCAATGCTATAAGGCGTGTTGAAAATAATCATCGCCGAAATGAAAGAAAGAAACTAAGGCAAGATGAAATTTATTGTCAACAAAATGTAAGAAGAGCTGGTATACGAGTTGAAGATAACTTGAACCCAAACATTGAAAGGGTGGTTAGGCGAGTTGAAAATAATCGCCTAGGAATGCTCGAGATAGAGCTAGACGAGGTGAAATTAATCAACTACAAAATGTTAGAAATGCTGCTCGACAAGCAGAAAATAATTTGAACCCAAATGTGGACAATGCAGTTATGCAAATTGAAAATAATCAACGCATAAATAATAGAGATAGAGGTAGGAGAGATAAAATTAATCTTCGCTAAAATGTTAGAAATGCTGCTAGACCAGGAAGAATGTATTCTATAGCAAGAGGTAATGCTATTCCAGATTGTAATTATTTAGGAGAAATGAATCAAATTTGTCAGCACTGTGGGGCTAAGAAATTTCCAGATGAAACACATTTTCTATGTTGCCATAATGGTAAGGTAGCTTTACCTCCACTTTCACCATAAACACAAGTTTTACAGGATTTATTTACAGGGAGTTATGTAGATCGTAATGCTAATGGTAATTTTTTAAAACATATTCGAAATTATAATGCATGTCTTTCTTTCACTTCTTTTAAAGCAAATGTAGTTCAACCAATAAATCATGGGCCTCCATGTATTAAAATATGTGGTCAGATTTATCATCGTGTAGGTAATCTTAGGCCAGATCAAGATATTCCACCAATATATTCTCAACTATATAAATATGATCCACTTGCAGCAGTAAATTTTAGAATGCAACAACGTGGTAATGATCTTTGTTTACGTGATTTAATGTTTCAATTGCAAACTATAATTACTGAACAAAGTCCATTTGCTCTTGCTTTTAAAAACATGGCGGAAGTAGAAGATGAAGAAATTCGTCAAGCAGCTTTAGGTCGCTCAGCTTCTGTTGTAAAAATGTCTTTACTTAAAGGGGGTGATAGACGTCGCTATAATCTACCTTCACACGATGAAGTTCTAGTTGTATTTGTTGGCGAAGATGGTGCTCCCCCAACTTCCAGGGAAGTTGTTATTTACCCAAGAGGTCAGCCTTAAAAAATTGTATCCAGTATGTCAGCCAACTTAGATCCTATGATTTATCCTCTCTTTTTCCCAGGGAGGTGATGCTGGTTGGCATAATCAGTTAGTGCAAAACCCTGAGCGTGCCACACTGGTTAGAAATCATGTTACATTATCTCAGTTCTACAATTATAGACTTTCTGTTAGGCAATTTTTCTGTTCATTATTTTATGGCAAGAAACTATTTCAGCAATATGCTGTAGATGCATGTTAACAACATTGCAATTGAACGTAATGTTAGACCAGGGCGAGTAGTTGTTTTGCCATCATCTTATGTAGGAAGTCCTAGAGCTTTAAATGAAAACTTTGAAGATGCTATGGCAATATATATTTAAGAAATTATATTAAATTTTCAAGTTTTATTTTTAAGTTCTTCTGCAAAGGCGAGTTGGTAAGTTGTACATACTGTTTCCATATTTTTTAAGAATAACATTTTTATAACATATCTAGATGAATTGTCAACAAACAAATCTTCCAATGGTGAAATTTTATTATTTTATTATCTTTTCTAAGTGTTTTTATTTATCTTTTAACAAGGAAGACAAATCTGTAGATATATGTTTATTATGTTTAGATATACAAGCTAAAGCCCTAAACGGTAATTCTAAATTCATACTTACAATAATATTATCTGCTTTAATGAAGTAAAGACTTGACTATAAATAAAAGAATTAAAAAAAAAAGATGGAGAACATTTTCTTTATTCTAATAATGCTTCTTCAGTTAAATTTATTAAAGTATAAATTAATTTTTATTTTTAGAACTTACATATGAAAATTACAAGCATTATCGATTAAGCAAGCCTGGTCTTTTGACCCAAAAATCATTCTAAAAATGGGTGCAGTATGAGGGGTCAGACCACCCATCATTTAGATTTTTTTTCGTTAAAAAAAAAAAAAATTATGTATATATATTAGCCCTTGAAAAAAACAGGTCGGCTATTGCCACCCTTAACTGTTTAAAATTGGCAATAACAATTGACACAAAGAAGTTTTCGTAAGATATCGAAATGACGTCTGTGCTTTTTTGCTGACTTTATACACATTTAAGTTTGCATTGCCGAATGCCGACCTTAATTTCGAGGGTTGATATATATACATATATATGTATACATTCTATAATTTTGTTTGATTTTCTGATTTTTCAAGTTAAAATTGATTCAATTTTTTTCAAACTTTCCCATATTTAATAAACATATTTTTATGAAAGCATATTTTGATTTTTATTAAACTTTAATTTTTTTACTTATAATGCGGTTTTTATTGAGATTCAATAAACACGCTTTTTACAACTAAAACTTTGTTTTTAATGTGTTTTTGTATATAGGTTTCATTTTTTTCTTATTATCCTATATATTGTTCTGTTTGCACTCATTAGCTATTGTTAGTGGTAATTTTGTAAAACTGTAATCAGCTTTTTACATAGTAGCACAGAATTTTAAACAACTAGCTAAGCAAGTTTAACATTATTTTTTAGTGCTTTTTAGTTACTTCAATACACATTATTGTTGTTTTTGTTATTAGAAGGGTTAATTATAACAACGTTTTTTAAAAATGTCAAACTGATATTGATTTGGGTAAGTTTACAAATCAGTTTTAATTTTAGTTGGAACTTCGTTTAAGTATTTAACATAAAAAATTTCAGACTGTTATACATTTACATTTCAGTATATTTTATACTTCTCTGTACTAATAGCTATATTTCCTCTTAGAAAAAGTAACAGAAAAAATGAAAAAACTTTTATTGGAAGTTGTTGTTGAGAAAAAAAGATTTT
This sequence comes from Hydra vulgaris, assembly GCF_022113875.1. Lineage (NCBI taxonomy): Eukaryota > Metazoa > Cnidaria > Hydrozoa > Anthoathecata > Hydridae > Hydra > Hydra vulgaris. The sequence continues at coordinate 12,873,227 of NC_061163.1, read as the reverse complement.
GCTTCTCTATTTTTCTTAGTTTAAAGTGTTATGCTTCCCTTTAAAAATTCTTAGTTTATGCTTCTCTTTTCTTAAGTGTTATGCTTCTCTTTAAAAAGGTATTAAAATATGTATAATGTAATTTGTAAAAATCTGTTCTTTTTTTTTAATTGTTTACTTTACTATAATATATACTTCCTACTAATATGGAATCACATAATTTTTTTAATATTATATATTTAATTGTCGTCCCTATAAGAAATAAATATTTCTAATTATTTTAATATGGTTTTATGTACAATAGGCTATGCTTGGCTCTTCAGTCCTGTAGATGGCAGCTGTTATAACTGATTTTGAAAAGTGCCTTCAACGTTAACTGTTTTTTAAGAAAAATGTGTTTTATATAGGATTTTTTTTTAATATTTTTGTTACATATTTAACTATATATCATGTAAATAAATTTGTTTTAAAGATATGTAATCATATGACTCGCTTTTTTACTGAATTTTCAAAAAGTGAACACAAGTTTAAATATATATATATATATATATGTATATTTTTACAACTGTTTTATATGGTTTTAACATCTGTTTTATAACCTTTTTAGCTCATTAGGGATCGTCCATAAAATACTCTGATAGGTAGAGGGGGTCTGCAAATGGTGATTATGTGATGAAAGGGCTGTGGGTCAATTATATAAGAAAGGAGACACTAAATAAATAAAAAAAATCATAAAATATTGGGTAGGTAGGTTAAAAGTTTGTATTCACGTAGGTTAAGTAAGTCACCTAAGTTAATTCAGCTAAGTTAAAAATTTGTATTCGCTTAAAGCGTAACAATTACTTCAAAAATGCTGATTAAAAGCAATTGTTTTTATTTCACCTGACCTATACAAAATATAATAAAAAGATAAGACAAACTCAAGGCGAAATATATTCCTGACTTTCGCTAAATATTTACTGCGTTAGTATAAATTTGGATGGGATGAATGCTGAAATATGTTAATATACGTTAACTAAATAGATATATTCGCTTACCGTATTTTGAAAGCTAAAGTAATAAGCATTAATATTATGGGAGCCGTATACAGTGATTAGTTTTTTCCGTAATTTCTGATATATTTTTTAAGTTGTAGTCTTTCCGGATATCCAAAACAATTTTTATACGTATAAATTTAGGTAAAATTTTTGTGATATTTGTTTTTTAAGCTCCATCACTTTTATAAAAATTAAGAAAAATTCTTTTTATAAAAAAAGAATTATAAACAACTTAGTTACCTAAACAATTTTCCGCAATTTTAAAATAAGGCATGGATAATTTTCTATGCATATAGTTTAAGTCATAAAATATTTAGTTTGTTGTGACTAGCGCAAAATGTTCGAACATTTCAAAATAAATCGTTAATTGTATCTTTAAATGAAGCTAAAAGTTATGTTAAGAAGCCAAGAACAATAAAAGTGAGCAGAACTAAAAATATATAAAATAAATTTATATTTTTTAAAGAAAATAATAAATTGATATTAATGATACTAACCCGTGTTATTAATAATTTATTTACTAACAACTCGTATTACGGGTTGCATACTGCTAGTTACTGTTACTAGTACTACTGCATTATTATTATTATTATTAAAATAATTATTAAACAATAATTTTTTTTTAATTTAATAGTAACCTCTTGTCTTTTTCTTTCGTTTGGTTCAATAGTATTTAATATTCCGCTTTTTAATACTTCTGGAATTTCAGCCCACAATAATCGTATTGGAGACTTGGAATTTTTGAATAGATTTTTATATTCATCCGAACTATCATCTGAGTTGGATTTTTTGCTTTTTCTGTGAACGTCCTCCAACTTTTTTGCTGTGTATACTTGATACAAAGGTTCTAAATTTAAAAAAAAATGTTTTAAAAATAAATTGTGTAGACTGAGTATACAGTAAAATGAATTAAACTTTATCTCTTGCAAATATAAATGTAAATAAACACATAATAAGAAATTTTAAAAAAATATATTAAATAGAAGGATAGATTAGGGTAATATGAGCACCTTGGTAATATAAGCATACTTAAAGATTTCTTAGATGTAAGCAGTGAAGTTAAAGTTGCTTTGTTCTTTTTTGATTTGACTTTATGTGGTGCTAACAGGAATCAGTACAATTAGCGTAAATTTATATGCAATAATTAGTGGCTATCATCTAATTAAAACGCTATTAAATTTTTTTGTGTGGTTAAAATAATATCACTATGCATTAATAAATCTGTGGCGCGAAAATTTGGTGCTAAAATTATGAAATTAATTTTTTCATAAAGAAAAATATGTTAGCTAAAAATCCAATCCATTTTTGTTTAAAAAACAATGCATAAAAACATTTAGTTTTGATTTTATTTAAAGATACCATTTTTGTGTAATATGAGCATGCTCAGATTACCCAGTATTTTTTATTGAAAAATACTGGGTAATTTGAAAGTCCTAAAATAGCAGTGGTTTTAATTGCTTTTTGAATAAAAACAAAACAGTTTAATATTTTAACAACACTAATAATTTTTCTAATAGTTTAAATTCAAAAAATTTGAGTTTTTATCGTTTAAAGGTTTGACTTAATAAAATTGAAAAAATAACAAACTAATTTTTCTTCTTTTTGCGGAAAACATAGTAGTATTGTTTCAACAAAAAGTGGCTTCAAATTTGATTTTCGAATGATAAGTTTTGTTTAATAACAAATCATTATATTCCAAAAATTAGTTCTAATTGTCAGGTTGGTATTTTTTTACATAATGTTATTTTTTGAGCTCATTTAAAGTGCTCATATTATCAAGTGGTCTGGGTAATATAAGCACTTTTGCTACTTTTTTAAAACGTCTGTGTTTTTAAGAAAAAATTTTGGGTGCCCAAATATCTAAGTGGATCATGAGTAGGGATCCCTAAAAATTGTTTATTTGCAAAAATTTTGGATGCATAATTATTTTTGAAAATAATTATTTTTGAGCATAATTATTTTTGAAAATATTCGATATTTGCACAAGGTGCTCATATCCTAATCTATCCTACTAAAAATATAACAATTTTTTTTTCAAATATTATTATAATATTTGAAATATAACAATATCTTTTTTTCAATATTTATGTAATATTTAAAATGTTACATAAATATTTCCAAATATAAATTTACTAATCAAATCTTTATTCAAAATGGTGGAAATTGGAACTGTAGAACTGCAGAATACATGGAAACATTTTGAAATACTTAAATATGTTTTATAATGTTTAAAAAAAGCAAATAATGAAATTCGAGCGCAAGTTAAACTTGGTAAGATTTGTAAAAGGCTGCAAGGCAGCACGCAATTATTTACAAATCTCATGCAAGGCTTTCTTACCAATGTCAAATAAATAGCAGAAATATACATACCCTCAGTGTATGTACACTCAACCAATGTTCTACTTATTAAAGTCAGCTGATATATGTACACTTCCTGCATTTTCTCCCTATTTAAAGTTTTTATCAATGATACTTAATAGAATGATAAAAATTTCTTTTTTAGTTGTCTTTTTAATTTTTTTTACTAGAATTGATTACTTAATCATTTTTTTAGAACGAATAATAATTTTTAATGAATGATATAAAAAAACTGGTAAATTTTGATAAATCTAATTTCTGGTCATTTTGATAAATCTAATTACTGGTCATTTTGATAAATCTAATGATCAATTTATTTAATTTACTGTGTTTCATAAAATGAAGTGAAACTGGATTCAAAAACTTTTAAATAAAATATATTTTTAGGGTCCCCCACCCCCACCCCCACCCCATCACCACCACCACCACCACCACCAAGACTTTTGAACATATATTGAGTCATTAATATTATCAAAATAAATTATTTTCAAATATAGAACATATTATCTAGGGTTGTGGGTTATGAACATATTATGTAAGGAACATATTATCTAGGGTTGTGGAGTCCACATTTTAAATAATGTGTATAACTTGAACCATCCTTCGTAGCATATGACCACATTTATATTTACTTCGTAGCATATGGCGTGCAAACAAATTTGTATGGTACATATTTTGTATCCACACATATACAATTTTTGCTTCAAATAATAACTTTTTAGATTATAATATAGCATAATTGAATTGTAGCACATTTGATAAAAAAATAAAATGTATAATATATTTTCTATAACAAATAGAATCAGCCATAATAATAATTATTGTCAATTTATTTGTATATTCTGATCTGGTGATTCACATTTGTGACTTAATTTATTCATTTTATTTGTAAAATAAAAAAGACTGTGAAACAAGTGCTCATAAAATTGTGTTTTTGATACCTGAATGTTAAATGAGACATAGTAACATTTAACAAACGAAGAAATAGCTGTTATCAAAGCATGCAATATACAGGCTTTTATAAATGGAAAATCGAAAAGAAAATTTAAAAATCTCTAATAGTGGTTAATATTTACTTCAAGATAAGCATTAATTAAGGAGCTAATGTTAATAAGCAAACGTAAAGTTGATAATTGTTCTAAAAAAGCTATTGCAGGTAGTGCAGCTACTCAGCACATGACATCATCTCAAAGTTGTACTGACTTATAATTAACTGTTCTACGTGTGTGACTCATGTTACATGAAGATCCAAATGTAGTTTGAAAAAAGGTTAAACCAAAACCAAAATTTATGGTTTGTCATAAAGAAGCTAGATAATCATTTGCAAAAGAACACATGTCTTTAGTGATAAAAAAAAGTTAGATGATTATCAATATTACTGGCACAATCTTCAAAAAAAGGTAGAAACTTGGATGATTCATAACTTTGGAGGTAGAAATGTTATGGTTTGGGGGGGGGGGGCTTTTTATTTTACTAGTAAACTTCCACTGGCATAGATTTCAACAAAAATAAATTCACAGAACTACAATAACTTACTAGAAATTAGACAAGACAATGCTGCTATCCATAATTAAAAGCTTACAAAAACTTGGTTAAGAGAAAAATAATATTTATATAATAGAGTAGCCCACATGTAGTCAAGATCTAAACCAAATTGAAAATCTATGGAGGATACTTTCTAGAAAAGTTTATGAAAATGGTAAGCAATTTGAAAACACATTGAAGCTGAAAACTTGCATTAGAAAAGCTTGGAATGACTAGTATGTCAAGTCAGGGATGTACCCTCCGAAAATGGTTTTTAATTCTTATTTGAGTCGCCCACTATGATAATCAGTAATTCTGTTATGATGTTTTGCGCTTGCTGAACACAACTTGTTAGGGTTTGTTGTCCAATATAAGCGAACAGTTTCATGTAAACAGTTTCAACTAATTTTAATTTGCAATCGTGGAGATGAATCATCACTGGTGCTTTTAGGCACCAGTAATGACTGATAGGTGTCAAGCAGCCTTTCACTGAAAAGGATTAACCTTTCACTGAATTTTTCTCAAAACTTTTAAACTTTTTTGGTGTTTTGCTTGTTGTATTTTAAATAATACCTTGAAATTAATTTTCATAAATAAAAAAGAATACCGTATAATTGACATTAAAGTTAAACCATAAGTTAAACCCTAAGTTCATGATGTTATTAAGATATCACTTTTAATAAGTTCTTTGTGCTATATCTATCAATAGCAACCAATTTGAATGGTTTGAAGATTATGGTACTTTTATACATAAATTTAGTTAAAACTTGATGTAACAGTCAACATATAATGTGTGCTGTGACACGGCCTAGTCACAAATGAAACATACATGCGCACTGTCTAGTTAACATATCCACTTCAATTAAGCAGATCAGAACATTCAAAATTAACTAAGCATCATCGAATATTTGGTGCTTGGGCTGAGCACCTGGCTGAATATTCGGTATTCAGTTAAATCACTATTCCTGACATCTCTACATTTTTCATTATACTAAAACTTCCTTTTTTTTATAGAAAAATGAATTTCCATGAGCATCATTAAGTGCATTCTAATAATCAAGCTTGGTCGGGAAACGGGTGCAATGGCACTCTATTCTTGATCAAGCAAATTTTATTTAGTTGCAACAACTTGGCCTTGGCTTTAAAGATGTTTTGAGAACATTTAAATTAATGTATGTTTTCATGTATGTCCGAAATTTTTTGATACGCTAAAACAATTAAATTTGTAAATAACCTTTTGTAATCAAATGTTTTAATATTAGCAAAGTGCCTTTTATATTGCTTTTTATATATTAATTTAAATGTATATATTATAGTAAAATAAACCGATGGATATAAGTAAAAAGTTATTCAATGTATACAAAGTGTGCATTTTGGAAACTGATCATTATATATTTTTTTAAATTATTAAGACTCTGCTAGAAGAAAAGGTCGTTAGAATATTTTGACAGTAACGCAACGATTTAAATATTTCTTTTGTTATCTTACTTAACAAGAAATGTTTTAAATATTTTAAACTTATATTATAGATTGCAAACTATGCAAAGCGTGAAATGATTATAAAAATATATTTACTTTTTTATTTATTACATAATTCAAATACCATTAGTTTTATTAGAATCTTGTTGAAATAACATTAAAATACTTAAATAAAAAATTATATTATACACATTGATAAACTGATTGTTTGTTTCTTTACTAAACAATCATTAATAGTAAGTATTTACTTTTTATAAAAGTGTTGCTTAATTTTATAATAAAAATTACAAAAGAGAAAAGTTTAGAATTAATTTATTCTAAATGTAATTTATTTTGTTTTAGTTAAGTTTTTTTCTTTGTTAAGAATTTCTTTCTTTTTTTAGTTAACTTTTTTTGTAGCTATCTACCGCCAAGTTGTGCTTTTTGAAATATTCTTAAAACATCTAAAAAGCCATGGCCATGTTGTTGCAACGAAATATTATATTCGTAGTCAAATATAGAGTTTGACCATACACGCTTCCTGACCAAGCTTGAATAATGATTATTTTCATGCATCTTAATGTTTTTTCTATTTTGTTAATTTTGTTTGAGAAATTCAAAATCAATTTTTTTTTTACTAATGAAAAACAAAAGAGACTCGGTGTTATTAATGATTCAAGTGCCCATTAACATGATTCAATCAAAGTAATTTTAATCTGAAAGCCCTATCTCTTATTCAAACAACTTATATATTGATTATCACATAATTATTTATTTTATCATTACACTTATTTTATAATTAATTTTATAAAACGAACTGCAAAAACAAACATCTTAATTATAGTTAACTGAACAACTTAATTAAACAACTTACCATCTTAATTAAAGAACTTATTTAATCTTTACAGAAGTTTGTTGAGATTAGCAGTCACAAAAAAAGGAATACAATAGTAAATCAAGTCACAATGTATTTCCTATGGCCTGTTTAAAAACACACAATATTGGGAGGCCTGGAACTCATTAATGGCTGAAATAAAACAATCCAAATTTATCATTTCGGCACATATGTTTCTATTATATTCAATTTTTTATGAAAGCATATGCATAGTATTTTAGCAATTAGTTTTAAACATATCATTTGTTTATCAGTTAAAACTCGTATTACTGATTTAAGAAAAACATGTTTCAGACTGATAAAGATAAAGCAATTCAAATGCACCATGCAGATTGGTCTTTGGGTAATATTCCAAAAAAGTTAGATGTGGATCTACAGTTAGAAGTTAGAAGTTAGATGTGAATGGTGTCAATTTACAACAAAGTTGAATCATCAGTTCAAAGAACTGATTTTTGTTTTAAAATTTATTTAGCAGAAAATCAGAGTCTAGAAGAAAGCAAAAAACTACAGAAAAAGAAGATCAATTAACAGTGAGGAAAGCAATGAGGAACTGTAGAATATCAGTGAGTCAGATAAACCAAAACTTAAACCTTGACTCCAAAAAAACAACATAAAAATTACCCCACAACACAGCATAAAAAAAGTATTTACAAAATGCTAGAATACCTACCATAGAGTGGCCGACACGATCACTTGACTTAATTTAATTGAGAACCAGTTGTCTATATTAGATTTTAAACTCAAAGACAGAAAATTTGAAAATAAAATATCTACGTAGAATATAAATATGTAATAAAGATAAACTGTTTTTGACTGAAAATTAGTTTCTTAACAAAATTTGCTGAAAGCATGTGCCACAGACACAGTTGTTAACAAGGCTAAAAGTAGCAAGACCACATGTTACAAGGCCAAGGCCAAAGCCTTGAATAAGAATAAGAGTTTCAAGACCAAGGTCTTTAAACTCTTATTCTTGGCTTTGCGTAGCAAACATTTTTAAGACCAAAGACTAAATTTTTGCTTTACATTAAGGCTAATTATTAAAAACAAAGAAAATATATTTGTAGATATAAATGAAAGCCGAAAACAAAAATACATAAAAATAAAGAATGAAAACCTTTAATTCTTTAATTTTATGTATTTTTATGAAGGCCAAGGCCAAAAAAATCAAGGCCAAGGCCAAAAGTTTTGAGGCCAAAGCCAAGGCCTTAATATTTGGACTTAATATTTGGAGGCTTGGACTTGTATTATATGTATGGACTAATATTGGGAGTATGTATGGACTATGTATGGACTAATATTGTATGTATAATAAGTATGTATGGACTATGTATGGACTAATATTGGGAGATTTGGACTTAATATTTGGAGGCAAGGCAAAGGCCTAGGACTAACAACTCTGGCCAAAGATGCCAAACAGTTATTAATGTAAAAGGTTAAACAACCAACTATTAAAAATGATTATATATTAAAATTATATACTAAAAATATAAAAAAAAATTATATACTAAAAGAATGACTGAATTTCTATTTAGTTATAACAAGTAAAATTGATTGTAGTTTGATTTAAGATTATATTAGATTAAGATTGCATTTATCTGTATTTAAAAACGATTGATTTTTACCCATTCTGTAGTTTTGTTAAAAGTTCCACAGTTTTATTTATGATTTAGAGGCCACCTTAAATACTTGCTAAATATCAAAAAGTCTATACAATCATATTTACATAGATGACATTGAGATTTTGAAACTTCACACTTTAATTTTGCTCCAGGGCCCTGAGCTAGCTTGGAACATGTATGAAATGAAAACCACAAGCATCCAGTAAACAAAAGAAAAATAATGAAACACAAAACCAAACGTTTAATTAGGTATATAAATAATGCTAATGAATATAATGCAAAAAATTAGATAACACTTTAAGAAAGTAAACAAAAAACTAGGTAATAGTTATATTAGTACATGTTACTGAAGGTTGGGTTAAGTAAAACTGACACTTTTTATATCTTGAATTAAAAAAGATTGGAATGAGCTACAAAGTTGATTTTTTTTTATTGAACGCTTATTAAGTCTAGAACAAAAATAAATAAAGAAAAAAATTAAATTTCTTCATACGATATAAAAAATTATACGATATAAAAAATACGATATAAAAAATTAAATTTATATTATATACGATATAAAAAATTAAATTTCTTTATACGATAAAATTTTCTAATTTTTTTCTTGACGGGAGTCATAAGATTTTGCACTAGGTGAGATCCATACTCTGTGGTGGTTTTATCCCACTTCTTGTTAAAGTCAGTACTTGATTTTGCTTGCCTAAACTTCTTACGTAATTTGGCTGTAATAATCGCTCATTTGGACGAAGTTTAGGACAATTTGCAGGGTTGTGTGTTCTAGGTATGAAATCGATACTATTGGCATTGTAGAAGTTTAACATGGATTTGGAGTAATGACAAGAAGCAAGGTCAGGCCAAAAGACTACATAACCATTGTGGGCGTTCCACAGTGGCAATAAACACTTTTAAAGGCACTCTTTGAGATAAATTTCACTATTTATTGTGGAATTAGTGACAAAAATTTGTATTTTTAATCCACTTTTGGATTGACATATGGCTAGCCAAACCATAATTTTTTTGGGGAACTTTTTTAGTTTTATTGTTTTAAATTTTGCCTTTACTTTTTTCCTGGAAACTCCCATATAAAAATGATGTCCTGGAATCGTTTTGAAATTTAATTTTACATAAGTTTCATCATCCATAATTATATATGTATATATATATATATTTTTTTTTTTTCTACACAATAATTTGTATAACTTTCCTGCACAACTTTTTGCCACTAAATTTTCTTCAGCATCACAATCTAGTGCTTTATACATCTTGAAGGACTTGATTTTATGCTTTTTCTTGATAGTTTGAACCATTTGGCTGCTAGTTTTGCACTTTAGTGCCAAATCTTGCTCAGAAATGTTAGGATTTGCCCTTATTTTCACCAAAACATTCGTCGTCAGTTTTTTGTAAATGTTCAAGTTGTTGCCACTTTCAGGCTTTCTATTTATTGTATTAAGTGTCAAATACTTATTTAAAGTTCTAATCACAGTGCTTTTAGAACATTCAACACCTCTCAAATTGATTGCAAAAACTTTACAATCGATTTGAGAGGGAAATTAGAATTTTCTATTCGAGCATGCCAAATTGCATCATGCACTTGTCGCTGTTTTGTTGCCGTTTTATATAATAATAAATTTTTTCTAAAAAAAATATTTCAACTGAAATACTAATACATAAATAATTGTTTTTCTGTATGATATTTTTAGCGTCCTAATTATAAGAAATAAAAAGTGTCAATTTTACTTAACACAACCTTTTTTATTAAACAAACAAAAATTAAAGATTGAAAAATGAAATTCGAAAAGATATTTAAAGATTTTTACTCTACTAAAACGACTTTTAAGTAAGTAACGACTTTTAAATAAGTAGGAAGTGGATAAGTAGGAAGCGCATAGTCGATTAAATTGACAATTAAATTTTTAACAGTCAACTAATTTCAACTTTTAGTTGATTTAGCCCATGCCGATAACAACTCTATATAAAGCATAAAAAAAAGTAACAAGTGAGCAAACACTAACAACTAGGGGTGATAGATTAATCAATATTTCTAATTAATTGACTAACAATTAATTTTCAAAAAATTAATCGATTTATTTTTAACAATTTTTAAAAATAAATTCTCATAGTTCAAAAAAAGTAAATACAACTTCTTATGATTTTATTTCTTCAGGTTTTTTGATCTTAAAAAATATAAGTTATTAACAGTGTCATCATTTATAGTTGATAACAATATTAATTGCTTTTTCTCAAGGCATTGAACTATCAATTTTATTAATCCAAGACCAATAAAATTTGTCTGAACAATCTACATTTAGGCACAAATACCTTCTATTACCACCTGAATTTTACTCATCAAGAGAAATTGAAAACCTTTCTTCAGTTATTTGTTTTAGCTGAAACTCTTGAACAATTTTTTATTTTATTGAGCTTCATAACAGTTGTTTTTTTAGCATGCTGATCATCAGGAATTTTAAATCTTCAGCATTGTTATCTGTTTTATTACAGTAGGTAGCAACACTTGGTTATATTTTATGATATTATATTGCTATATAAAATATTTCTATATAAATATGATATTGAATAAAAAAAAATTAAATCTTAAACTTGAAAAATTAAAAGCTTTTAAATAACAGACAATTTTTACCTTTGTTTCTATTATAAAAATTAACTCTCAAATGCTCCAGAACATTTAAATTAACTCCCAGGCTGCAGAACTTTTCACTACAGTCAAGAAGGCTGCTCACTTTTTTTATCTTTTTATTTTATTTTATTTTATTTTATGTTATTTTTATTTTATTATTTACTATGTTAATCTTTGAAAAAAAAATACTGAAACAGGAACCTTATCAAACAACACCATTATGCAGAAAAACAGGTTGATGTCAATAAAACACCTTTTATAATCAAACAAGACCATTGTGCAAACAAACAGGTTAATGTTAATAAAACATCTTTTAAACAGCAGTGCTTTATCACTACTTTTTGTAATTAAAAATAACTCAAAATTGGAATGAAAAAATAAAGATTAAAAATAATTAACTTTAGCATGAACAAAAGAAAAAATATAACATTAAAAAAACTTATATTAAAAGATCACAAACAACAACAATAGAACACACATGACATTAAAAGAACATATATGACATTAAAATAACATTTAGGATAAAAATTCACGTCAGACAAATATGATAAAAATGAGTGTAATAATTATTAATATGAAAACCCTACCATCATCATAAATGTCATCATAGTGTTTGTTTGAAAAATTAGGTGATGAACTGAAAACTTTTGCAGGGTCAATATAAGTTGTACAATCCAAAAAGTCATTATTAAGATGTAACGGCACATACTTTTCAGGACTTAGAACATTTCCACGACCAAGGCTATCACTATTATGGGCTAATGGTGGTATTGTACTTACATTAGTTTCTGGATCTTCATAGTTGTCGTCGTCATCACTAGATGATATAAGATTGTTTGTACTTGTTGGAACAAGTTGAGCTTTGACACCTAAAAAACAATTAATTATGAAACACTAAAATTAATTATGAAAATTGACAATGATTATATAATAAAATTTGTTTTATCTGCATCACATGATTTGAGCATGTTAGTGATACTAACAATAATGAACCAATATTATATTCAAAGAACTGAAAAAAAAGGAAAAAAAAAAACTAAGAAATTTAAGATATATAATGACCCTAATTCCGAAGGCTGGAGTAGTCTTTTAATATTAAAGATGATATTTGGTATGAATATTTAAGACATTTTACATAAAACAGGTAAAACTGCTAAAACCATTTTGAAATCGCAACAAATCAAAAAAAAATAAAAAACTAATTAAAAATATTATTAACCTTAACAAAAACAATTTATTTAAACAATTTGATAAAACAAGCCAAATAAAAAATAAAAAACCATATTACCCAACAATTCAACATCATCTGGATCATCATAGTCATCAGAGCTTTCATCGCGCTGGTGATCAACTTGTATAGTAGGCACAAATAATTTCTCATTTGGATTTTCATAATCATCATGAATATTTTTGTTAGCAGTTGATTGTTTTTTGTTGTTATAGGAAACTTAAAAAAAAGTTAATATTTAGACAAAAACAGCATTGTATTATAAAAATGTATTGTCATATATAAATTTTTATATTTATAGATTATTTATATTATTCATAATGAAGAGTTTTTTTTTCAAAAAAATGATAAGTAATATTTAGAATTTTTGACATGATAGCCATTAAATTTTTTATTTAAAAACCCAGAAGAAATTTTTAAACAAAGTTTTTAAATATGCAAAGTTTGTAATTCCTAATAAAGAGGTGCAAATACGCTTTTAAGATTTTTTTTTATAACTTTTTATTCAAAAGTCATTTACAATAATTGGCTACTTGTATTTGTTTGAAAGGCGGTGCAAAGCATTCCATTGAAGAGCATACAAAAAGTCTCTGATGACTTTTGCAACATGTGACCAATTGTTGTGCTAAAAGATCACTTTGTCATGTATTTTGACATATTGGAGTTTGTTAGTTTCAGTTCTCAGCTCAATTGTATTGACTTTTGTTGATGATATCATCAGTGATGGTTTTGCTAGGCTGGAGTATCTCACAGCAGATAAATCTAAGCAGTTCTTACCAAATTAATATTAAGCTAATGCTGTGGGAGTAAATTCCCACAGCATTAGCTTTTTGCCATAAATTTTGATTTTCTTTTTTTGACTGTTCTGAGCAATCTAAAGTCAATGAAAGGATATAATATCTAAATCAGTTTTACAAATAGCAAGTAGGTCTGGTGAATTTTGAAAGAAGAAATATTCAACGGATAAAAAGTTAATTTCACTAATATTTGTAATCAATTACAATAATTTGGTAATGTTTTTATATGTTAAACATTTTTAACTTCTATATCCATGTCTTAAGTTATTAAAGAACTTGACTCCATCTTAAGTAGTGTATGGCACTTTAAGATTAAGTCGAGTCTACACATGGAAAAAACCATGAGTCAAGAAGATCCAGAGTTCAGAGATACAGAAGATTCTAAGCAGTAAACAATGTAGCACAAGTTTAAATCTATCAAGCAAGAAGTGATAAAAAATTATTGGTTAGAAAAGCGAGTCCTACAGGGAACCAAGACATGTGCAGGATTCATGTTACTGGTAGCAGCATGATCATGATGATTCTGACATGAAATATTTTAATTATTTCAAATTTAATTATTTTAATAATCTGTTAACTAGTAGGTATCAGCATCAACATTAGTCTTTTTGTATCCCTCAACATCAGCATCAGCCACAATCAGACATCAGTTCATTTAGAATCCTTTTTTTTTGAAACTTTTCTTAATCTTTAAAACAATCTTTATAAAAATAATTTTATAAACAACAACTTTAAACAACTTTTTCTTTTTTAAGGAATCATCAAAGTTAACATAGTTAAAAACATAAGGAATGGAAAAAAATGTAAATAAAAAGAAATATAAATGATTTAAATGTTTTTTCTTTAGTTTATATTTCTTGGACAAAAGTTTTATAAAAACTTTTTAATAATTCAAATAAAATGTGTTTATTTATTAAAACAATCATTTGAATAATATAAAAACATCAAGTTTTCTAAATTCATTCATTCCAAACCTAATTAAAAGCATAATTAAAAAATCATTTTCTCTCATAGTTTTAGTCTTTTGTCTTAATTTAGTTTTAGTCTTTTTTCTTCATTTTTAAATTTAGTTTTTTAATTTTTTTAGTTGTGTTTAGTTAAGTTTTTTTTTTGTAAAAAAAAACATTAGAAAATAAGTTTTTAAAATATTTAAAATTACCAAAACAAGCAATTTAATGAGATAAAAAATTTGTTTTGATATTATACATCTGGTTGAGAGGTTAGTATTAACTTCATGAACCTGCTTAATTTTTTCTGTTGTAAAAATGTCTGGCTTGAATAATAAATGTACTTACTGCAGAGTTTTTTAAACGATTTACACAATTACACAATTAAATTGAGTTTAGCCTTCCTGCGTTAAGCACTTCAATTCAACTGTTAAATTTTGACGAAATGAAAATTGTAATTACCATTTTTCTAGTTTTATTTTTTATTTTTATTTTGTTTTCATTTATAATGAAATTAAATTTATTTGCACTAATTTTTACTAAATCCAAAAAAATAAAATTGTATTTTTGGTTTTAAGATTTTATAAGCATAACTTTTTTTTAACAAATGTCAGCATAATTTTTAAATTTACATATATTATATTTATAGTATTAATATATAGTTTTGTTTTTAAAATAAGACAAATGTTATTATATTTATTTACAAATGTTATTAATTTATTATACGTTTTATAAAAAGTATTCTATAAAGGCATTCTTCTACATAAAAAATTAAATAAAAGGGAAAACCCAAATATAACATTTATAACTTGATTTTATGATATTGAAAGATCTTTATATTGACATCAATAACTACAAAAATCAGTATTAAAAAAAAAATCCAAACAGTATTTTTTAAAAGTTAGCTTGGCAACACAAGTCACAAGTTATCTTGGCAACACAAGTTATCTTGGCAATACAAAGTGTTGCCAAGATAACTTGTGTTGTCAAAAATGGTAAATTTTCTTGTAGATTTTTTTTTTTTTAATGAAATGAATGAACTTTTGAAATATTTGCAAATCATGTAAAAAAACGTGGTCAAGTTATTGAAAAGAAGTATTATATGTGTGGTCATTCCTATTTAGTATCAAATATGCAATTAGGCACATTAATAGAATTCTATCATGCATTAGATGAAAGAGGTAAGGCATGGGCTATTGCTCTTGACATGCCAAAAGCTTTTGATAAGGTTTGATCTTCTCCATAAGCTTGCTTTATATGGTAAAATTTTTGAGATTATTTCTAACTGCAGTATTAAAGTCATCCTAATTTTCTTGGATTATAATAATTTAAAAAAGATTATTTAGAAAACTATAAGACCATTGGTCAAAAGTAGACTTTGACTATATTAATTTTATAAAAAACATATAATATATATAAACATATAATATATATATATATAAAAGAGACATGATCAAATATACCAATATTCATTATATATATATATATATATATATATATATATATATATATATATATATATATATATATATATATATATATATATATATATATATATAAATGTGTGTATATATATATAAATGTGTGTATTTATATATATATATATATATATATATATATATATATATATATATATATATATATATATATATATATATATATATATATATATATATATATATATATATATATATATATATACATTAGGATGCCTCTTATTTGTAAATTTATTTTTCTAAATTTATAGGACTTACTAGTAATGAAAAAATAATTCAGAAAAAAATTTATTCAAATTGGATCGTATTTCGAGGTTGCTACCTGAATTAGAGGTTGCTACCAAGGATTGAAATTTCGAGGTTGCTACCAAGGATTGAAATTTCTAGGTTGCTACCAAGGATTGAAATTTCTAGGTTGCTACCAAAGATTGAAATTTCTAGGATGCTACCAAGGATTGAAATTTCTAGGTTGCTACCAAGGATTGAAATTTCTAGGTTGCTACCAAGGATTGAAATTTCTAGGTTGCTACTAAGGATTGAAATTTAGAGGTTGCTACCAAGGATTGAAATTTAGAGGTTGCTACCAAGGATTGAAATTTAGAGGTTGCTACCAAGGATTGAAATTTAGAGGTTGCTACCAAGGATTGAAATTTAGAGGTTGCTACCAAGGATTGAAATTTCTAGGTTGCTACCAAGGATTGAAATTTCTAGGTTGCTACCAAGGATTGAAATTTAGAGGTTGCTACCAAAGATTGAAATTTCTAGGTTGCTACCAAGGATTGAAATTTCTAGGTTGCTACCAAGGATTGAAATTTCTAGGTTGCTACCAAGGATTGAAATTTCTAGGTTGCTACTAAGGATTGAAATTTAGAGGTTGCTACCAAGGATTGAAATTTAGAGGTTGCTACCAAGGATTGAAATTTAGAGGTTGCTACCAAGGATTGAAATTTAGAGGTTGCTACCAAGGATTGAAATTTAGAGGTTGCTACCAAGGATTGAAATTTAGAGGTTGCTACCAAGGATTGAAATTTAGAGGTTGCTACCAAGGATTGAAATTTCTAGGTTGCTACCAAGGATTGAAATTTCTAGGTTGCTACCAAGGATTGAAATTTCTAGGTTGCTACCAAGGATTGAAATTTCTAGGTTGCTACCAAGGATTGAAATTTCTAGGTTGCTACTAAGGATTGAAATTTAGAGGTTGCTACCAAGGATTGAAATTTCTAGGTTGCTACCAAGGATTGAAATTTCTAGGTTGCTACTAAGGATTGAAATTTAGAGGTTGCTACCAAGGATTGAAATTTAGAGGTTGCTACCAAGGATTGAAATTTAGAGGTTGCTACCAAGGATTGAAATTTAGAGGTTGCTACCAAGGATTGAAATTTAGAGGTTGCTACCAAGGATTGAAATTTCTAGGTTGCTACCAAGGATTGAAATTTAGAGGTTGCTACCAAGGATTGAAATTTAGAGGTTGCTACCAAAGATTGAAATTTCTAGGTTGCTACCAAGGATTGAAATTTCTAGGTTGCTACCAAGGATTGAAATTTCTAGGTTGCTACCAAGGATTGAAATTTCTAGGTTGCTACTAAGGATTGAAATTTAGAGGTTGCTACCAAGGATTGAAATTTCTAGGTTGCTACTAAGGATTGAAATTTAGAGGTTGCTACCAAGGATTGAAATTTCTAGGTTGCTACCAAGGATTGAAATTTCTAGGTTGCTACCAAGGATTGAAATTTCTAGGTTGCTACTAAGGATTGAAATTTAGAGGTTGCTACCAAGGATTGAAATTTCTAGGTTGCTACCAAGGATTGAAATTTTGAATATGTTGATCAGAGTAAAATTTTTTTCATTATTTCACACAAATATCATAAAAGCAAATTTATATAATTAAATCTAGTTTTTTAATTTATATAATCAATACTAATTTTTAGTTAATATAACTAATTAGAAAGTACACTGAAAGTCTTAAATGGTATAAGAAACGTACAACAAAAAGATTTTTATATATAAAAAAGAAAAGATAAATGGTTACAATGCAAATATATGACCAGCGGTATTTAAAAGAAAAACAATTTAAAAGACTTGACATTGGTGGGATTCGAACTTCGGACTGCCCATGTTTGAAGTAAACACCTTATCCAAATAAGCTAAATGTGCATATACAAATGGACAAATAAAAATAATTATATAATTTAAAAAAATATATGCATGCATTACATAGATGTTTTTATATAGGGACAATATACACTTGTTACATTAAAATATATTTTAAATACAAATAGCAATTTATGTTTTTACTTTCCTTTTTAAATAAAAAACAAATAAAATATAGGAAAATCATTCTTTTTAATTTCGACTTGAGACTTTTTTTTTTTTGCATCGCCTTATCAAATTTTGTTGCTGAAAATAATAACCACTCTAAAGAAATAAAAACAGAACACATATAATTTTAATTTTTTTTTTCTATTTAAATTTATATTAATTTCCTATTTTGTTAGTTTAGCTTTCTTTGCTTTTGTAACTTTTGCTTATGTTGTTTTCCACAACGCCTAATATAAAAAAACTTGCAAACAGCCGTGACCAAGTTGCCTAAAATAAAATACTCATGCATGGACATCAAGACAAAAAACGCATGTGTTTCCTAGGAAAGCTTGTAATCCTGTTCCAGTTTGCAATTTTGGTACCCCAAGAAGCTATAGAATTCCAGCACCAGACACAATGATTGGCAAAAAATCAACATTCTCTTTGCCAACAATATCTTTAGGCATTTTCCTATCCCATGGTCAGAGGATTCTGTGGATTAAACTCTTTTTTTAAATTTTCTGCAATATCTTTTCATCTGTAGTTGTTGAATTGAGTAAATATTTATATTGTAGTCAGCAGGATTATGACCAAGAAGTTGTTAAGTGGGTGTTAGGACAAGAGTTGCATTTCTTTCACTCACTTTTGCCATGTCCAGACTTGCAGCTAATTTTTTATTTAATATCAACTTTCTGCCTTGTTTTGGATTTTTGGAAGTTAATGGCTCTGCAACAACAGCACCCAGAATATTGTCATTGTCATCCTGACTATTTTTTTTTTCCGTTTTTGCAAATTGTTTGTCCATATTTCCTATTTTACCATGACAACCCTTTTCAGGCTAAGCTGACAGAAATTCTCTGTCTTCTTGAATGATAGTTAATTCCATGGCATCAGTATGAGCAATATCAAATTGATCTTTCAAAGATAAGCTCCAACATGCTTCTTTTAACTTTAGTTTATCTGATCATTTCGTTTTATTTTCTTTGTTGTTTTTTTCAGCTTTTCCCATCTTGAAAAAATCCTTCAACTTTACCAAAAAAGGTTTCTTCAACCTGGTTGGTATGCATTATCTATTAAAAAGGCGAGCTTTTGCCCATATTTTCATAATATCTTTTGAAGTTGAGCCACAAGCCTTATCTCTGTATTTTTCCTAGTCATAGCTTTCAAATATGCAGAGGCTATATTCAATAATAACTGTTATTATTCACAGAAATCCAATAAAATATATTAAAATATTATTGATCTAACAATATCATTTCAATAAACTATAAATATTAAAATCTAACAATATCATTTTTCAATAAAACTATTAGTATCAGACCAATCCTCAATTATTAAATCATGTGTAATTGAGTATGCATATTCACAGATTTGGTATTAATATGTGTTTAATACTAGATTTGTCTACTGGATGTTACAGTCGCAATAATTATTTACCTGTTATTTCATCACTAACAATTATAATTTGAAGTTTAACGACAAAAAAATTTGGACAGACAAACAATTATTAAAAAATTATAACTTAAAAATTTCTCCCAGAAAAGAATTTACCTGGTTTCAGAAAAAAAGTCTACCTGGTTTCAAAATTTCAATATCCTCAGGTTTATCATAGTCATCGGAACTACTATCATCATTAGTATCAATATTAATTTTCTTGAATTGTTTTGATGAAAAATTATTGTTTGAATCTTCACAACTGTTGTTGTTACCAGAAACTAAAAAATAAGAACATTTAAAGAATATCATGTCAACCATGTCATAAATGTCATGTCAACCATGGCAAAAATGTCATGTCAACCATGTCAACCAACTATTATTCACTTTGTTTAACAAAATGAACATTTGTTGGTTGACATTTTATCTAGATGGTTTAGAGGTGCATTAAAGACTGAATAATTTTAACAGTGAATATAACAAAATTTAGAGAGCGTAAAAAAATCTTGGTACAAAATGAGAATTTAAATTTTACACGAACATTTTACATGGTTGTTCAAATAACCTTTGTTTTTAGCAAAATGAAAAAAATTATGGAGAATGGATGTATCAAGAAAGTCATATGACTTTCTTCATTCATTCCTGTTGACCTGTGGTTTTAAAAACTCAATTATTAGAGAGAGTAAAATATTATCAAAGGTTGTGAAAATTCATAAGCAATGGGTGTCAATACCCGAAGGTAAAGTGCTACTTTGGAAGAAGGATATATAAACAGGCATAAAGATGAGGAATTTGGAAGATTGAACATAGACAAGAGAGTTGCTACACAATAGTATGTACACAAATTATAAACAAAAAAAATGGAAACAACATTAAAAAGATGATTACTTAAATTCAAATGATTAATCTTTAATTAAAAAGGATGGAAATAATTTAAATGAGATAAAATTGATATCTGCATAAGGTAACTTTTATCATAAAAAAAATTAATATGAATATTTTTATTTGTGTATTGTATATTAGTTTATAGAATAAACTCTACTTTGTTATCTTTATTTTTTTTTTTCAATAGTACTGAAGGTTATAATTATGATGAGGATAAATCTCACCACAAGTCATCAAAAATTGCTAAAAAAAGAAAATTAATAATGTACAACCAATTCTTTGATCTGATTCAATCCTTGTCACTAAAAAAATTACTTGAGATGGCCTAATTGCACCAATCTGAAGGACCTTTTTTTTTTTCTAAGAGACACAAATGTGGTACAAAATATAAAAAAATTTAAACAGGGGGGGGCCTTACCCTACCAAAAATTCCTGGATCTGTCACGGATATTTACATATATATATATATATATATATATAACCCAACTAAAACAAAACTCAACAAATTAAAATGCTTAGTTTATTCAAATCGTGTTTTTAATTAGGTTTGGAATAATTTTTATCTTTATTAATGTTTATATAATATTATCGAAAACCCTTAAAATAAAAAGAACAATTTACTTTTAATGATTGTTTAAAAAACATACTTAATTTAAATTATAGGTTTTTTTTTTTTTACAAATTTGAAAATATCAGTTTCCATGTTAATGCAAATTAGTAAATAATTACGAATTAAAAAACCATTTCATTTCTTGTTTTAACATTTGTACTTTTTTTTTTTTTTTTAATTCTACAAAAGAATAATAGTTATCATAAAAAATACAAAGTTTTATAAATAAAAAAAGAACAACAGTTTATTAATACTTAATATGAAAATTCATTAGAAGTTTGAAAAAAATGAAATTCATTTTTTGAAATAGCCACAGTCTAATCATCAAAGCAAAATTTAATTTGCGTAATCATATAATGACGTGCGATTGCACCTCTTCCTATGAAATACTGCATTATGCATTTAAAAATAAAAGGAGTTTCTCACACTACAATGTTTAAAAAACTTTTTTTTAACTTGAATATTGGAAAAAAAACTTAACAGTCAAT
>NC_061163.1:12837981-12845543 GCF_022113875.1 Hydra vulgaris | reverse complement strand
ACAAAT
Organism: Hydra vulgaris; assembly: GCF_022113875.1. Classification (NCBI taxonomy): domain Eukaryota; kingdom Metazoa; phylum Cnidaria; class Hydrozoa; order Anthoathecata; family Hydridae; genus Hydra; species Hydra vulgaris. The sequence continues at coordinate 12,845,537 of NC_061163.1, read as the reverse complement.
GGATAACAATGGAAGAGCAGCCAACTTTACATTAGGTGTGCAAGATGAGCTCTGCTTTAGCTTGATTAAAGTTACAAAGCAGCCCATTTAGCTGTGAACTAGACATTATTAAAATAGATAAAGATATGTTAAATTGAAAAAAAAGTTCGAAAAATGAGGTTCTTTAATTTAGGGATACAATGTAGGTCATTGTCGCGGAGGTCTATTCTGTTTAAATACATGATTGTTGATATAAAAATACAAACCTCCATCTTATGTCTACCAAAGAACACGCATATAACCTAGATGTTCTATAAGGGAAGTTCACGCAGCAATCTCTATTAGATATGACTTTTATAGTTATTTTCCATTTTCAATAGTAAATAACAAACTGTATGAATTATTTTCATATATAATACTTAATTTTTTTTGTTACTTATAAATGATAAGGTATATTATTGATAAATTAAACAGAAAAAGATTTCTAGTTTTCTACTTTTCTTATATTTAATGATAATAATAATTTCATCTATTTTTAACAATGCTTTTTTTTGTCAATATATTCACTTTTATTAAAATTGAAGTAGAAGGCTAAATAATTAAAATGAAAAAAAATGATTTCGATTTTCAAAATCAGCATGAAAAACTAATTAAGAAAAATTGGTTAAACTATAAAAAATATAAAAAAAGACGATTATGGACTCCCCCTACTTATAGCCTGCTGCTACAAGGGAGTGTTGCTACATCAACTATCTTATAGCCTGACTCGCAACGGATTGCTGCTACATCGACTGACAAATAGCCTGACTCGCAAGGGAGTGCTGCTACATTGACTGAGGGTTTGTTTTGGGCAGGCAGTCTATTATTTTTTAACAAAAAAAATTTTTTGAAGTTTTTTTAACATTTTCTGGTCAGGCTTATTAACGCGCTCTTTAAAACAACAGTTTATGGGAAAAACTTTGTGACTACATATATATATATATATATATATATATATATATATATATATATATATATATATATATATATATATATATATATATATATATATATAGTCTTGCAGGGTAGTATATATACAGGCCTCGGCGGGAAGCGAGAGCTTTAGCTCTCGCTCTTGCCTACACTCCCCTAAAACAGTTTACAGGAGCAATTTACGGCTCTTGCAAAAGTATAATTTTTCTCATGAAGGTATAATTAAAATTACAAAAGAGTGCTAATTTAAATGAGGAGCAGCTCGCACAGCTCCCCAAATTCGTTTTAGGAGAGCTTTTCTCAGCTCTCGTGCTCATTTGTTCCCGCCGAGGCCTGATATATATATATATATATATATATATATATATATATATATATATATATATATATATATATATATATATATATATATATATATATATATATATATATGTATATAGCATCCTAGTCGTGACTTTGGGGAAATGTTTTTTTTGTTCCCACTCTGTTATTTTTTTTCACTTTTTTATACTATTTTTATCATATTTATATATTTTTTTTAACTTTTATTTTATTTTAATTTTAAACATATTTATTATTTTATTATAAAAATATATCATTTATATTACTTTTTGCTATTTTTATTTATTAATTTTATATTATATTTCACTTTTAAATTCATCTATTTACAAAAACAATTAATTACAACATTATAACCAAATTTAAACTTTGCTGCAACCCTAACCCTAAGTCTGACATTAATGCCTGGCCTAACCAAACCCTCAGCTGATGTAGCATCACTCCCTTGTGAGTCAGGCTATTTGATAATTGATGTATGTACTTTTTGTTCTCTATAAAAGTTTCTTATGGGTACATTTACAAATATCGTAGTCAAAAGACTCTTAATGTAAAAAAAATCTCTTTGGACTACAATTTCGCTACCTCGACATTTAAGCTACATTTTACTGTCGTAGAAATGTCAAAGCAATTAAATTAATGCAGAAGTAAATTAAACTTTATTGTTTTTTAAAAAATGCAATAACAATGTTTTTTTTAATTAATGGTGTTTTTGTTGTTGTTTTATTAAAATATATTTTTAAAACATGCAAGTGTTGCTACATTGACTATCTTATAGCCTGACTCGCAATGGAGTGCTGCTACATCGATATATCTGCTATATATACATTAATATATATATATATATATATATATATATATATATATATATATATATATATATATATATATATATATATATATATATATATATATATATTGCCAAATGATCTGTCACGTACAATTAAAATAAATATTTAAATAAAATCAACAACACTTTTAAAATGTTTGTTATACTACATAATTCATCATCATTAAAATTTACAAAAACCATTAAAAAACAGTTTTTATAAGGGATATAAATTAATTACTTTATTACAAAAATTTATTATAAAATCCATTACAAAGGGTTAAAAAGACCATTAAAATACAATAACAAAATGCATCAGTCTCTAAATTTGGTACATCTAAATTCAACAATAATGAATCCCTTAATTACAAATATTTTAGGTTGCCATTTATATAGGTGATAGTTCTAGGAATGTTCAAAACAAAATTAATGAATGAAGTAAAAAGTTACTTGGAAAAGATTTAAATATCAAATTAAATTTTTTTCTTCTTTTAAAATTAAGCAATACTTTTTACAAAAAGACTTACTTCTAACAAATAATAAATCAAACAATATTTACAAATTCAATTTTGCTAACTGTAATGTTTGCTACAAAAGACAAACTGTCTGAAACTTTTTACAACGCATTGATGAACATTTCTAGGAAGATAAAAAGTCTTACATTTTTTTTATCATTTAATGAAAAACATTGAGTGTTAAAGGAATGCCTCCTCTGATTGCTTTTCCATTTTGGATTCTGCTAAAAGCGCGTATGAATAAGAAATAAAAGAAAACTTGCAAATAAAGTGGCAAAGGCCCTGTTTAAATAAACAAGTCAAACATAGAATTCTTGAACTTTTTTGACTATTATAACATTGATGTTTTGTTTTAATTACTTTTAGCCTATTGCTTTTTTGTTTTTTAAATTAAGTTCTGAGACTGACGCATTTTTTCATTGTATTTTAATGGTTTCTTTAACCCTTTGTAATGGATTTTATAATAAATTTTTGTAATAAAGTAATAAATTTGTATCCCTTATAAAAACAGTTATTTAATGATTTTCGTAAATTTTACTGATGATGAACTATGCAGTTTGAAACATGTATAACAAACCTTTTAAACACGTTATTAATTTTATTCAAATATATATATATATATATATATATATATATATATATATATATATATATATATATACTCATATAGTGTCGCTTTAAGAGCATTTTAATGTAAAAAAAGTCTCTTACGACTACAATTTTAATTACCTCGTCTCTTAACGCTGTTTTTGATTGTCATCGAAATGTCAAAGCAATTAATTTATGCGGAAGTACATTAAATTTAATTGTTTTTTAAAAAATTTTTAAAAAACCGCAATTATAACGACTAGAAAGTTTTTTTTAATTAGTGGTGTTTTTGTTATTGATTTAATAAAAAACATTTTTTAAACATGCGTAAATGTTGCTACATCGACTATCTTATAGCCTGACTCGCAACGGAGTGCTGCTACATCGACTGACAAATAGCCTGACTCGCAACGGAGTGCTGCTACATCGACTGACAAATAGCCTGACTCGCAACGGAGTGCTGCTACATCGACTGACAAATAGCCTGACTCGCAAGGGAATGCTGCTACATCGACTGACAAATAGCCTGACTCGCAAGGGAGTGCTGCTACAACGACTGACAAATAGCCTGACTCGCAAGAGAGTGCTGCTACATCGACTGAGGGTTTGGTTTTGGCCAGGCAGTCTATCAATTAAAAAAAAAAATTTAATATTTAAAACTTTTTCTGGTCTGGTTTATTAACGCGCTCTTTAAAACTACAGTTTATGGGAAATATTTTTTGATGCTACGCAAGAGACATGCAAGACTATATATATATATATATATATATATATATATATATATATATATATATATATATATATATATGCATAGGGGAAAGTGGTGTACCTTGAAGGTATTTTCAAACTTTTTCAAATATAAGAAAAAATACTTACAATATGATCTGAAACAATATATTTTCTTTAACTTGATGATATTAGTTACTTTAGGATTTTTTATTAAACATCCAGACATATTTTTTCATCCCTTATTTTAATTTTTAAAAATAGCTTCCACTACAGCCAAGGTAAAACACCGGTGGTGTACCTTGGAGGTATTATTGTTTTAACAAATTAAGTACCCAACATGATAGAAATTTGATATGTTTACTTATATGATAATTAGACTTCACATCAGCCTCATTTAAGATAACATTTATCAAACTAGTTAAATTTATATAAACTGTATATTAATTTATATTGCTACATATGATTATAAATTTAAACTAATTTAAATTTAGAAGTACTAAAAATGTGCATAAGAAATAAAGCTTATTAAGAAAAGAGTAATAACAAAATTATACATTAAAGTTCAGTAAATTAAAGTCTTTCACTTTGATTTAGTATTTGACTACTCTACATTTAGGTTATCAAAGTTAATGCCAAATGATAATTTTTCCAGCTGTCGTGCTGAACCTCCTGTAATAGAGGGATGCAGCAACTGAAAGATCATGTCTGATTTGTCCAATTCATAAACAGCTTTATCGTCTCTAGTAAATCTTTCTGAGTTTGTGTCTTTTTTTAAGTACTGAATTTTGAAAAACGTGTCAAATTCAAAAAATTAATGAAAAGCATTAAAAACTATCAAATATCTGTACAATTTATTTTTCATAAAATGGAAGGACATCATCAAAAAAAAAAAAATTAACTATAACAACATATTACATTAAATAAATATTTTCATAACAAACTTACTCATAATAGTAATTACAAAATCATGCAAGTGTGTACCTTGGTGGTACCACCAAGGTACACAACATTAGCTACCTCCAAGGTACACTGCTACCTAGGGTACAGCGAATTTTTTTTTTTTTTTAAAAGCTTAGGAAAAGGTGTACTTTTATGTAAAATCAAATTTTAAAGAGGGTTTCTTAAAAAAAAATTTTAATCGGAAAAAGTTTTGATACCCAAATATGGACATTTAGAAATAGCAAAAATTAGTAAAACCTAATTTGTCACATGTCCTTCATTGTATTTTATATTTTCATTTTCATTGCGATAAAATATTAAATGCAAATAATATTTTTAGATTATTGAAAGTTTTTTAGAAGTTTTTTGGACTTTTTAAAATCATTATCTTGCATGGATCCTATCTGCAGTGCAGATTCTGCATTTTTTAGAGGGAGGAGGAGGGGGTATTCAATTTTTTATGAGGTTCTAATGATTAAAAAATTTGATCATAACAGTTCTTTATACTTTCACCAAAAAATAGGTGGTTTATCCCCCTATCTTACCCCAATAATATTTTGATAAAACTACTAAAACACTATTAAAAAACAAATAAAATAAAAATCTATTGAAGTTAAAAATTTAATAAAATTTCTTTCTTTGTTTTAAAAACAGGTAGCAACTCTCTATGCTGAGCTCTAGCTCTAATATAACCATCTCTTGCATATGGTCCAACTACTGACATGGATGCTACTGTCACCTGTTTTACAGCACATTCAGTACTTTGAGTATGAATTTTAATCGAAGGAGTTATTAAAGATATTAATCTAAGTAATAACAACTTATCTCTGGTGAGCGAACAAGTAAAAACAGGTTCTTCTACAACACCATTTTCCCATTTAACTAGCTCTTGAAGAGTAGTTGCTGCAAAGTTAAGTTTAGGTGTTTTTCTTGGTCTGATTCGCATATCTCCAAGGATATCATTACCCCTTAGTTTCAGAATTTGATCAACTGCAAAATTGTGATCTTCTGCATTATTACTAGATAATAAAGAGATTAGTATACTTTCATGGTTTGCATACCAAGCCCCTAACTGGATGTAGGGAAACACTTCTTTTACTCAATTTCTTTTACTCTATCAGGTTGCATTCTAAGAATTCTTAATTGAGACAGAATGTTATAAGAAGCATCTTCAAGTCTGTTTTTGACCTTTATGTCAAAAAAAAGTTTAAAGTAAAATTGTAAACAAAATACAACAAGTATTTCTAGATTTTGCGAATTTTGATCATTTAAGTTGTGTTTCCTTGTCCACATAAAGACTATTCTCATGCCAGTAGTGAGCCATCTGGCATGACTTAAGGGGCCATATTGAATTTCTCTAAGATTAGGTGGCAATAAACCAATCTTAACTGCTTTACATAGCTTGTAACATTGTTTCTGATCTGCTGACATATTTTTTAATATTGTTTCTGGAATGTCGACAAAGCTCTCTCCATTTGGAAGAGCTTTAAATTGAGGATTATACTCCATTTTATTAACATCAGGAAGAAATTTTCCCACAGGACCTACAAATCCAGTACTACATGATGTTGGTCCATCAATGCCTTCTATAAGGTGACGCAAAAATAATTCATTCGAATGAAGCATGCATATAGCCCAGTGGCACTTGTGACCTAACAGCTTTTTAAGATGCGTTATAGCACCACCTTTCCAGCCTGTGTTAATTGAAGTACTGTCAGCTCCAAGTACTAAACATGATTCAGTAAGATTATATTGTTGCAGCAAATTATAAACAGCCTCAGCAATCTTTTTAGCTGGCTTATCTAGATGATTAGGTGCATTTGGGGTAAAATGGCCAAGATATCGACCACCAGGTTCTATAGTCACAGTAATGTGCTGCTCTTTGATAATAATAGGATGTAGCTGTCTATTTGAATCATTTATCATTGCTCTTGTTGAATCTTTCTTTTCGTCAAAGTAAATGGCAATATTGTCTGCTTTCGGAAGTTTTAAATTATCATTTTTCTTCGCAACTACCATCACCTTTTTTCTCTCTCTCGTCAACTTAGAAGGATCACAAGCAAGGTAAGAGGACTCAGGGGGTGAGAAATCCTGCTTCAATTAAATCTTGAAGATAACTTGTAGCAATTGCTGCAGTTGCAGCAGGTGAAATCCCAAACCTATAAAATAAGAATGGTTTATATTTATTTCTATTAACTCATGTTGCTGCTCAACAAAACAAAAGTCAATATAACTACCTTATACTAGCCATAGCTGTGTTTTTTATTGACATTGTGTTATATCTTGACTTCTTTTCTAAAAACCGTGTTACAAGGAAAGCATAGACACCAAACTTTTCCTTTAGCAGCCTTTTAACCAAAATCTTAATTTCATTGTCTTGTTTTAAAGTTAAGTTAACATTATCTAGATTATAGTTTTCATCGAGAAAGCCAGGAAAAATATTTTTTTAATGTTCTTTATCTAATTCTATATCTTCTTCTTCTGCGACCTAAAATCAAATTAAAATCAAAATACATATATATATATATATATATATATATATATATATATATTATATATATATATATATATATATATATATATATATATATATATGTATATATATATATATATATATATATATATATATATAATATATATAATATATATATATATATATATATATATAT
>NC_061163.1:12700481-12827981 GCF_022113875.1 Hydra vulgaris | reverse complement strand
TTTTACTCTTTTTGATTTAAAAAAGTATGCATCGTTAACCTGCAGCTAAATTTAGAAGTGATTTTGACGGTGAGTAAGTTGAATACGCTCTTCTCTGAGTTTATGCCCAATTTAAAGACCAATATTATCATAAAACATACCAAGATCCCATTCATATACAGTTAAAATTTGTGACCGATAATTTTAAAATTCATAAAATCATATTCATTTAAGATAACAATAATAATGATGATGATCATCATGATCATCATCATCATCATCATCATCATCATGATCATCATCATCATCATTTCTAAATCAGAGTCTTGTTTTGTCGTGTCTTTTGCCTTCTGATGTTTCATAACTTCTTGGAAGTAGAAGAGTATAGAGGGCAATCTTGCTGATTGTGAATAAAATTTTAATCGTCTCCGATGAATTAAAATTTTATTCACAATTAAAATTTTATTCACAAGGTTTTATTTCACAATTAAAATTTTATTCACAAGGTTAGTGTATTTAATTCATTCATTCGATAATGATTAAAATAAAATTTTAATCGTCAATCTTGATTCAAGAGCCTTAAGCTTTAGTTTTTCTTTCTTTAATGAATTACATAGACTTCTTTCTGAATATTAACATTCATTTCATTGGTATGAGCATTTCCATACGAGACCATCAATAAGTTAAGCAAAACGGGTTTATTCATACTTGTATTGATTTATCAGTATTGTTTATACCACAATCAAAATAATGATTTTGCTACTGTCGCGCAATTCTGTTTTTGATAATATCTTCAAACCCCTTTGGAGCTTTTAGCATTTCGTATTTGCAATAATGACTTTATGCATCTTTTTGCATTGCATCGCGTTTTACAAGCCACTAAAGAGCAATTAGAGTTTTTTACTTGAAGTAATGACAATTGTATTTGAAATAATGACAAGTGACTTTATATCTTTGTTTTGAAGCACACTTTACAACCCGCTAGGGGGCGAATAACATTTGTGAATTATACTGCCTTACAAAGCTAAAAAGACTTATCTCCACATTTCATAATTGTTGGATATTAAGTGTATTACAAAATTAAAAGGCGCACCTGCTAAAAAATCTTTTTTACTTATAAGTTTTCAGGATGATAATAAACTATATACGTCTTTTTGGCTAAGTAAATAGGTGCAGTACCCTTCACAATATTTAATGATACCAATAACTTGTTTTTGAGAAAAAGTGGAAATACATCTTTTTGGCTTAGTAGGGCAGTATATACACAAATAATTGATATTTGTAAATAATATAACGTCAGTAATAAAATTGATATTTGTAAATAATATAAAATCAATAATAAACGTCAGTAAATTTTCAATTTATTTAATGCTTCTGGGAAACTTATATTAAGTTCCCCACAAAGCAAATATACCATTTCTATACGATATTGTTGATGTAATTATCTTTAAAAACTGCTCGTATAAAAAAAAAATTAACTTGACATCGTTTTGGTCCCTCTCTAATTTGTCAATTATTGTCAAACTTTTCAGTCTTTTTATTATAAAATTTTTATAAAAAATAGGATCTGAAAAATAATGAAACAATTGTTTTAATTTGTTTAAATATGTTTTAATTTAAAACATATTTATTTGTTTCAGAACTGAATTATTAGCAGTCATTAAAAAATAGAAAAAATTTGAAGTAAAGAGTTTTGAAAAAAAAAATTTGATATTGCATTATTATTGGAATACAAAACTCAATTTTAAATAAAAAATTTTCAACTTTTTTCAATTCATGTTTTAGTAAATTTTTGTTTCTTAAACATAAAATGCAATAATTTAAATTTTTAGTAATTTCGAAGGATTCTTAGTGGCTGTCACATTTACTTCGATACTTTTATTATTACATAGTCATTAATTCGCATTACAATACTATATATTTTTCAAAGTTCTTCCTGTAAAAATAAACAGATTTGAGTTAAACATCTCCATTTAAATTTTTAAACGAAAATTTTTTTATCATTAATACTATCAAACAAACAGATGTTGATTATATGTATATATGTATAACAACCTATATCATTATTGTTATTGATGCGTGTTAATCGAGACAAATAAAATTTAATGGAGCCGTCAAAGTTCAAAAAGATTATTTTTGAGAGGAACTTTAAGTTTAATAAATGAAGATGAATGGGGATAAATGGTGCTTAAAAGACATTTTTAACATTGAAAAAACAAATAAGCTTTTTTCATAAAACGGAAACACAAATATGTATGGTTTTTAGGTACGTGACAGACAAGGTCGGCGCGATAGGGGGGTGTGACTCCCTCCCCTATCAATGATTTTTAGTCGGCAAATTTGACCCTTTTTAATATAAGTTAGTCGGTAATTTAGACAGTTAGTCGGCAAATGCTATCATGGCAGTCGACAAATTTTCTAAAACGAGGACCTTTTTTTTTTTTTTTCCGGCAAAAGTTGTAATGGCACCCCCCCCCCTCATGTGACACCTACTCGCGCCGGCCCTGGTGACAGAATATACTTTTGAGCCAACAACCGTCAGCTAAACCATCTTTTTGCTCATAAAAATCAGTCTCTTCATTTAATTTATAAAACTAATTATTTGGCAACATTCCAGCTAACTTCTAAGCTATTTTTTATTTATGTAAGCATGAAGTATTTGTTTCAAACGTTCTCGTTGGTTTTACATACGTTGGCCCAACGTATGTGTGCCAGCTGGATTATTTATTGCAATAAAAAAGTAAATATTGACTTATTAAAAGATTTTATATAATTAATTACCTTATTCTTTTAACTTTTATTTTTTTTATAATAGAAAAAATAAATTACTACGGAGTGATAAATAAAACTTATTATTGGAAAAAAAGCAACCTCACTAAAATATTACAAAACGTAATTAAAAAGGAATCCGGCAGACTAAACATTATGTGTGGAATTCAAAGGTCAATTCTTAGTCTAACCCTGTTATCAATTTATTTAAATGATTTTAAGAAGTATTAGCAAAGGTAAACTCAATAATTTTTTTTGACAATACAAATCTCTTTCTTTCAAACAGTGACATTAATCCACTTTATTTTGATATGAACTTTATGTCAACGAATGGTTCATAGGTTAAAATAAAAATAAAGTCTGCATTTAATTGATTGATATTTTCAAATAATTTTATTTGGAGAATGTTATTATTTTTACCCATAAAGATTTGTAGCCACCTTATTCCATTGATTGACATTAATTTAAATTTCTTATCAAAATAAAGTTGTTTGATTTCACAGTTTAAATTATTTTGTGCAAATGTATTTAAATACACATTAAAAATTTTAATAAATCAAGTCTTTTAGCTGAGTCAGCAAAATACACACTCAATTTTAAACTTTTATTCTTCTAAAATATTTATCTAAGAAACTTAAAAATTTCAGAATATCTTCATGTTGTCAACACAATGAGACTGTTGCAAAAATAAGCTAAGCATTTTTTTAAAGAAAATTATTCAAAGATTAAAATATATTATGAGTTTTATGTATTTCCGCTACATTTTCTCATTTAATTTTTTGTTTTATTAATTATTTTAATTAAATATTGAAGAGCACATTCTGAAAATTTCAAGTTAACTCCTTTTTAAATTTTGTTTAATATCGAATAAAAAATTCTCTAACACATTTAACAAATATTTACATTTACAAACAGTTACAAAAACATTACTATTATTCTAATATTTTCCTAAAGTGTTTCTGAACCATGTCTTTTAGGCAATATATATGGTGCTTATACACAATCAAGTTTTCAGATTACAAAAGCAATTGATTATGGAATAAAATTGATTGAAAAGTTTATAATTATAAAGATTTATTAAAAAGTATATAAGTTATAAAGATTAATAATTATTAATTATTAAATATTTTGTTCATGATATACTATTTAACACGAATTTGTAATTACTAAAGATTAAAGAACAAAAAAAAAAAATAAAGATTTTGTTGCTAAAAAATCGTGTCTTAAAAAATAAACTTTAATTTAAACAATGAGTTTAAATGAATATAAAAAGTATATATTTTCTAAATGTAATAAAAATTTCAAGTAGAAAACAAAAATATAAACTTAGATTTTATATGCCATTTAAACATTTTACTTTAAACCTGTTAAAAAAGCAGTATAACAATAAAATTCATAAAAAGATAAAAAATTCAAATACCTTCGCCTAATTTTTAGGGTTTTTTTCAATTAATAAATTACAAAACAAAACTCAAAAGAATTTCAATATCAAGTAGCTTTCACAACTTTTTTTTAGTTTACAATTTTCAGCCGCAGATTTACAATATAAGAATGTATACACTTGGTATCGAAAAGGATCTTTCGCCAGAACCATGTAAAAGATAAAGCATATATATAAAATAGTGACCAAAAATATTAGACAAACCAGAAAAAATTGTCCTTTTTTTTATTATAAAAAAATTTCAATTGAGATAATGTTTAAAGAAGATTTTTGTTAAATTTAACTTAATTAGTTTGTTGCCAAATAATTAAACTATAAAGTTTATAATCACTTTTTAAAACAACTTTTTTTTTTTAAGGAATGTAATCCTTAAGTTAAAGTATATTCTGTGAAATACTAGAATAAAGTTCTAAATAAAGTTCTGTGAAATACTAGAATTCTGTGAAATACTAGAACTCTGTGGAATACTAGAATTCTGTGAAATACTAGAATTCTGTGAAATAAATTCATTTAAAAATTACATTACTGTTAGTGCACGCAAAAAAAAAACATACATTTTTTACCCAAATTTTGGTTTTAAAATATTTAGAGATGGATAAAAATCATGGATTATCATCAGTTTCAAAAGAAATCAAAGAATTTTATTAGCTTGAGCCTTTCTGGTAGTTATACAAATACAATATACAATGTGCTGAAATATTTTGTACAATGTGCTGCCAAACAGGCAGCACATTGTACAAAAATTGTACAAAATTGCCAGAAAAAAATTCTTAATATTGTTTCAAATAAATTTAGCAGTAAATCAGAAATGAATTTAGTTATTAAAAATGACATTTTAAGACACTAAGTAAATAGAAGATAAATTGATCGAATACTATTGAATACTATCGAATACTCTTATATTGCTACCAGAAAACTAATTCTTAAACAATCTGCTCAAACGGCTATAATTTTGAAAGAAAATTCTCAAGATGACTAATAATGAGATAAAAAAAAAATTTGATGAACAAAACAAAAAGATTCGCAAAACCCTAATATTTAGCGATGAACTAAATTGATGAACAAAACAAAAAGATTCGCAAAACCCTAATATTTAGCGATTAACTAAATTGATGAACAAAACAAAAAGATTCGCAAAACCCTAATATTTAGCGATGAACTAAATTGATGAACAAAACAAAAAGATTCGCAAAACCCTAATATTTAGCGATGAACTAAATTGATGAACAAAACAAAAAGATTCGCAAAACCCTAATATTTAGCGATGAACTAAATTGATGAACAAAACAAAAAGATTCGCAAAACCCTAATATTTAGCGATGAACTAAATTGATGAACAAAACAAAAAGATTCGCAAAACCCTAATATTTAGCGATGAACTAAATTGATGAACAAAACAAAAAGATTCGCAAAACCCTAATATTTAGCGATGAACTAAATTGATGAACAAAACAAAAAGATTCGCAAAACCCTAATATTTAGCGATGAACTAAATTGATGAACAAAACAAAAAGATTCGCAAAACCCTAATATTTAGCGATGAACTAAATTAAACGGTTCTTAAGAGAAAAAGCAGAGTAATAGTTAAAAGACGCCAAAAGTTTCATAACTGCTTCATTTTACCTCAGTTAAAAAGTGGAGAAGGTTCAGAGGAATCTAAGGTTATGTCACATGTGATAGAGCTGGACTATTTTAATTGTAGGCTTGTAGAATAAACCAATACATAAATGTGATATCGAGGTGCTCCCAGAAGTTTTACGGTCATATCACAGAGCATCACACTTTTCTTTGAAATTAGTCAACTTAACTCTAAAAAGTTGAGTAGGCTACTTTTACGATGTTTTTATAAGGTCTATATTAGTTATAAAAAACTAAAAACGTAATACAAGTAAAGTTGTTACAGTTTACAATTTACTGTTAAAGATTTTCACGTAGACGGTGAAGTTATTTATTTGGAATTAACATGATTTTTTCAGCTTTATTTGCCCAAACAAGAGTTTTAGATGTTATAAATTTTTTTGCTTCAGGTTTTTGTAATGTTTAAAGAGACTTTTCTCTTTTTTATATAATTTTTACAACATTTTTACTATCCCTAATAGTGAACCTAAAGAACACCATTTCTGTGTCTTTAGATCAACAACGTTAACTTAATTTTAGTTAAAATCTTTTAAAAAAGTGCGTTAACCCACTATTGATCCTAGTTCTAATCTGTACTTGTACATATTTATTAAATATAGTTGTCGAAGTATAAAATTTCTATTAATTTTTAGAAAAAATTTAAGAATACCGACCAAGAATAAGCTTATAATTAAGAAAAACTGCCAGTATACAATCATAAGTGATCATATTATTAAATTTGTTGATCATATTATTAAAAACGTTCGTTTCATCTATACAACGTGTTTATTTATAATCTTATTCAAATCTGGACACGCAATCGTGATTTTTAGAAGTTTAATAAAAAATAAAAAAATAATAAAAAAAGAATTTTCGGTTTGGGTTTTCTTCGCTACAAATATTTTTATTTTATGTTACAGCAAAATTTAAAATTTCTATTTCTTTAGTTTTTATCGTCTTGTCACGGCGGTAATTTTTGATAAATTTTCTCCCACTTGCGAGGTTTTAAAGATTATTTAGTAACGAAAACATATTTACTAAATTTGTTGTAAAATTTACAGAAAAGTAGTACCATGCAAATTACCACGCATAACTTTTGGCACTACTTTTTGCTAAAAGGTTTTAAAGAAAGTCATTTTCTTTTGATGTTTGCACACTCCAATATAACTTTGTAAACACAAATCTAATTGGTTCGTATAAAAAGAAAACTCATACGAAAATATATGAAATGGGTTAAACATAAAGGTCTGGTTGAAGGTTAGGTTACACTTGAGTGAAAACACAAATATAGTTATTTTGTTTATAGTACACTCTATTTACAAGTGCTATATGAATGAAACAAACTAAAAACTATATATTTAAAAATTAAAACAATTATATTTTACTAGCTGATCTAACCCGTAAAAATACGGGTCTTTGTAAGTCTATTCTACACTGACCTTTTCTATACTTTTTTCTTTATATTTATATCCTAGCTATTCGGACCCATAAAATACTTTACCAAATCTACCATTTCTATACTTATTTTTACCACACCGATTATTTTTATACCTATTATTTGTTCACAATAATATTTTTACGTAAAATAACTCATTTTAAAAAATGGTTTTAAGAGCAAAAAAATTAACATGCGCACCCTTTCAGCATACCTAGAGCTTATAAGAGATTTTTAATTAGGTTTGTTTTTCTCTTAACCGCATATCATTGATAGCTCAGTGGTTTAGTGCGCTGTCATCAGCGTTTTTGGGGATTAAAGACAAATACAGCAAGATTGAACTTTTTAAATCTTCCTGTATTTATAGGAATATTTCTAGCAAATATTTTATAATAGTATATTTCTATAATAATTATAGTAATATTTATAGCAAAAATATATTAATATAGCAAAAAAGATTTCTAATTGTTAAAATAAAATTCAAAAATTTTCTCATTTTTATAAATTTATTATATCTGATTGTTCCATATACTGCCTGCAAACTCAACATATGCTAAAGACGTTTACACTTACGGAAGTTTGTATGCAACGCTATCCAAGTATCAGAACTAAAAAGATCTTAGACCATTAAAAACTATAGACTCTAAATCGCTTAGGGATCGTCCATAAATAATGCAACGCTAATTTTATTTTTAAAAAAGTCGAAGGATATCTTTAGTTCTTTCAATGAGCTATTTTTATTTTTTATTTAACAAAGGAAAATCTTTTGTTTTGTTTTGTTCATTAGTGAAATTTAGTGTTGCGTAATTTATTGACGATCCCTTAAGATTAGCGATCAGCCAAAAAGTATATAAAGCCAAAAAATAATGGAGTATATTTTGACGGTTATCTAAATTCTGTCGTTGTTGCACACTCGGTTTAGAATGTTTAACGGGGGCGTGGTAAAATAGCTGTTAAACTCTAAATTTCTTTATTCTATCAATATTAAATAACTTTAACTTTTAATTATTTTAGAAGTAATTAATTTAATAAAATGGTTTAACTTAAGTATGAAATTAGAATTTTCAACTATATTCTTATATAAAACATACTTTTCAAACCCTCTTACTGTTTTAAAAAGTCAAGGTCGCCGCGTGGCAAGTTCAAATCATCAGCTTGCTTTATTTTTTAATTATTGTTATTTAAAATGCAAAACAAAGCAACTTTACAGTTCTATAGATTTTATACTCTATATACAAACATGTTGTATACTCATTTTTCTTGCAAACTCAACTTAGTTGGAAAAAAACTTGAAATGTAAAACTAAAATAACATAAGTATTTTAATCATGACACATATCGTAACAAATATCCCCCCGTTTTTTAATGTTTTTAGAATTAGTTTCTTTAAAGTAGTTTTTTTTAAAACTTTTTTGTTTGTTAAAGTGTATAATATCGTTAGATATGTTTGTTTATAATCTTTATAAAACTTCACAAGTATTTTGTATTTTTAAAAATCTAAAAAAATTATTAAAAATTATAAAAAAATTATAAAAAAGGTGGTTAGACTCGAACCAAGGCTTATAAGTTTACAAGCTTAGCGTGCTAACCACTTGGCCATGCTGGCACGTTAGTCATCGAAATTTTAAAACTATATAAAAATTGTTTTTAACGGAAATAAATGCTGCAGATCAAAAATTAAGAAGAGGTGGACGCAATCCAGTTTTTAAGTGAAATTCAAACTGTAAAACTTGATATAGGTTTAAGTATGTTTTAACACTACATAATATGAAGTTAGCGTACGTACGATATAAGTTTCACATTCGCTCACGTTTTCTTATAAAGCAAAGCTGCAACTCTTTTCTATTGCGATCAGTATTTTTCATATTAGATGTTTAACGCATTTAACTCATTTTCAATCTCTGCTTCTTTAGATAAGACAGCATCAATGCTTAGTTGAATAGCTTTTTCACTTCTTTTAGGGTCACAATATCATCGTTCAATTTATCTGTTTGTGATGCTAAAAAAAAAGAAACAATTTGTAACCAATTCCAAAAAACAGTAAATTAAGATTAGATTTAAACTAACTTTAAAAAATACTCACTCCTGTGCTTTAATAAATTAACAATGAAAATTAATTAAAACTTCATCAAGAAGTCATCATTTTTATTAAAACAAGCTGTGCCTGCCTTATTTTAAAAAATGAAAATAAAGTTTGTATTCTACTAAATGCACAAAACTTGGATATAAAATGCATAAAAATTCCCTTTCTGCGCAGTCAATAATAAACTCACAATCTTAAATATATGAAGGGAATAAACCCTACCGGCACATCTAGTTTCTTTTTCGGAAATAAAACCTATATAGGCACGTGTTTTTCACGATCCAGGCGTAAACCAAAAGCGCGTGTATATTTCGGGCAGTTTTACAAGAGTTTAACACGTGTTTTTTGAGGTTTTAAAGTCAAATTTAAATGCTGCATGTTTTTATCAGTGGTTTCACATTTCTTACGGAAAGTTATTACAATATAATACTACGTTTCCATAACGGTGAAACCATTAATACCTTAACTGGTATTTATGGTAAATTGTAATAGTTAATTTCACGGAATAAAAACCATTTTTGATACGTGTTATTTTAAGGTTTTAAAAACGCAACAGAAACCAAGCGTAACTATTTTCTTAGTTGTGCCGGCTGGGAAACTACAACAGCACATCCCAAAATCAATTTTTGCTGATTATAAAAGCAATATTTGTGCACAAGGGACGTATTTTCACTAAAACTAATGTTAAGTCAGTATAGCCATGTAGACCAATATGCCGTCAAATTACTCAAATGAATAAAAAACTTTTAAAATGTACATTCAAAGCACAATAAATTAATTTTCGTTTGGTAAAATAAAATTTCTAACTAAGTGAAATTTATCTTTTTCATATCAAAAACCTGACCAATATGCCATCATAAGCGCCTTTCCCCTAGTTTTATGCATATTTGAAAAAAAATGTGGAAAAAAAAATAAATAATAATATAAACTATAATCATCAACACACAATTACAACAAAAGTATTAGTGTGTGTATATATGCTTATTGCTGATTAAAAAATATGTATGAGAGAATAGCAGTTGGAAACAAAAATTGTTAATAATTTTCGCTAAATATAATTTTTAATATATTTTGCTAATTGTGTATTTTGTTAATTTAGTTAGGAAGTTAGAAAAGACTTTAAGACTTTGCCATTAATTATCTAAATGTAATTGTAGCTTTAAAAATAAAACAAGATAAGTAAACAAAACTGTAAGTGTACTGTACTAAGTGTTTAAATCTGTTTTGCCTGCCATTTCTACAACCTCACTGTGTTACAATTTTTTTGTTCCACGAATAAATAAAATTCATTGAAGAATGACACCATTATGATGACACCATTATGATGACTAAGCTTTAATCAAAGGCATATAATAAGATTAAGATTATGAACTTTTAAACTGAATGATATTTTAACATATAATGATAATAATATAATAACATTTACTTATGATATAATAACATTTACTTAAAGTATTATTCATACTAATAATATAATTAATACTATAAGTAAATTTCAAAAGCATATAATATGTTCAGACTAGGAGTTAAAAAAAAATTGTAATACAGTAAGTAAATTTTACTTTAACCTTGTTTTTTTTTTTTTTTTTTAAATTTTACTTTAACCATACTTTAACCCCAGAAACATAAATTATTGATGTTTATGGGGTATCTTAGATTAGATACCCTAGATTTATTGTTGTGTAAAAGTTAGCTACTTAAATGAATTAAAAAAAATATATAAATACTGAATATATTAAATTTATATTTTTTATTAATAACTATTAAATATACAATATTTAAAAAATAAGTATATAATAATTTAATAGGTACGTAAGTAAATATTTTAAATTGCTTAAACATTATAATGTTATATATCATTGGAAAGAGGATCAATACAGTATTTTAAAGGTGAAAAAATTATCAAAATCGAACAATTCCCTTCAAAAGTTATGACGATTTAATCCATTTAATCCATTTATTTAACCATAAAATATGAATATTTACAATAATATTTTATAAACTCACATATATAAGGTTAGGTGTCATTCATATAGTTAAAAACTTGTCAAGGGAGTAAAACCTAAAATTAAATATAAAAAAAAAAACTATAATAAGACATAGAAAGAATTTAAAATAAAATAAAGAGGAAAAAAAAAAGGAAAGAAAAGAAAATAAAGCACTAATAAATAAAGATAATATTATTCATTGCAATAAAAAATAATTATATTAATAATAATGTGAATATAAAAACATTACAAATAGTAACTGTAGCATTATAACTTTACTAAAAATTATAACTAATGATAAAAACTATGGTAAAAATAATTATTGTAAAGTTTATAATTATGACAAAAATTATTAAAATAAGCATAACAATTGCAAAAATTAGGACAACAACCATTAAACTATTACTACAATTGAATCACTATCACTATCATTATAAATAATATTAATAAGATTTATAAAACAAAGGTAAATTGATGATAAGAGTAATAATGGTAGAGTTAAGAAAGACAGTAAAAAATAAAAGTAATTATAGTTTTATAAATACAGTAATATAAAAAAAGCAGTAATAATAAAAGATAAAATTATTATTCATTAAATATCAAATATCTTATATAAATATCAAATATCAAATATCAAATATCTATTAAATACTCAAATAAAAATCTCTTAATTTGGTTTCAATTGAGAAGATACATCCAAAAATACATTGATGTTTTATAGAGAGCTTGCCAGATTTGATTGCGTTGAAAAAGGAAGTGTGCAAGTTGAAATTTTCATTATTTTGAGTGTAATATTTGTGTGTGTCTCTTGTTTTAATAAAAAAATTATTGAACGAATTCGGTAGTTTATTTTAAAGAAAATCAAACGCAAAGAGACAATTATTGTAACATTTTGTCTACTTATTTATTAGCAAGGGAATTCAACGTTGGTTTTTATTTAATATTTATTTAAATATTTGTATATTAAATTATTACAACTAGTTTAATTATAAAACTATGTGTAGTTTCGTGTCGAAACTACAACTGTCATTAAGTTCAGCGCAATGGCTTTTAAGCGAGATTTCCTCGTACGGAATTCTCTCAAAGGAATAACTTCGTAATCAGTTTTCATGCAATTCGCTAAAGGGAATTGCTTGTTTTGCAATCGCTGATTGCTATTCTGAATTAGCGTTAATAACGATTGTCCAGAGGGAATTTTTTGCGTAACAATCATTACACCTTCCTTCTTTTAAAAATGCATTTTGTAATCAATGTAATGTTTTGGCTCCCTCGAAATTCTTCCTGAACGCGTGACATAATGTCGTGGTCTGATGATTCATCTAGATTTATATCTAGAACAAGTTTTGTGTTATTTGACAGTGTTCTTTTATCCATGAATAAGTCTTTTGATTCATTTATGTTGCTTTCATTATCGGATAAATTGAAATAAATCTTAATCTACTTTTTCTTTTGTTTTTAGTAGATGTCTTCTGTTTCTTCTAACAATATTTCCATTTAGGGTTTTTACATTGAAACTTTGTTGCTGTTTGCAACGAAGTTTGGACTACTATTATAAATATGGACCACTATTATAAAATCCTGATTATTTCAGCTCCCACAATTTGAAACGGGTGATTTGATATTTTGCTTTACATCATTAACTCCCTAGTTTATTTTTTTTGTGTATTCCAAACATGTTTGACACGACTTTACTAAATCTTCAATTTGTTTGTTAATGCCTGGCCAAAATACAGTTTCTCTTGCTCTCATTTTAGTTTTTTCAATCCCCATGTGTGCTATATCTAGTTTTTGAATTGTTGCTTTTTGCATTGATTTTGGAATTAAAATTCTTTGTCCTTTGAAAATTATTCCTTCAATGAGTGTCAATTCCTCTTTAAATAACCAATAGGGTTTTACTGAGTCTTCAACCTTTCTTTTATCCTGCGGCCATCCATTTGTTATGTAGTTCGCTACTAGATTTAACGTAAATTCTTTGAGCGTGTTTGTTTTTATTTCTTTGAGGTTTTCTTCTGATGATGAACAGTTTGCATAAACTATATGCACTTGAGCAATCATTTCATCTTCCGGGATTTCTTCTTCAGTTTCATTGGTGTGAGCTCTGGATAACGTATCTGCCAGGATCATTTCTTTACCAGCTTTATAAATTAAATCATTATCATACTTTTGCAATCTTAATAATATTTTCTGATAACGCGGAAAAATGTTTGCTAAAGATTTCTTCATAATATTTTCCAACGGTTTATGATCACTATTAACCGTTACTTTTTTCCCATATATATATATTGGTGAAATCGCTCACACCCAAAAAGTACTGCGAGAAGTTCTTTTTCAACGATTGCATAGTTAAACTGAGTTGGTGTCATTGACCTTGATGCAAATGCAATAGCTTTTTCATTTTGAAATAGTACTGCTCCAACACCAGTTTTGGATGCGTCTACTTGCAGAGTTCCAGGTTTTTGGATATCATTTATTAATTCTTTTATAAAATACTTCCTGAGCCAATTATATACCATATCGTAAACGTGTGAACCTAAATCTTCCAAATGGTGTCGTGATTAACATAAAACTATCTTTATGCAGTAGAATCTGCTTATAACCTTTGTTTGCGCCTAGTTTTGTGAAATTATTTGCAACACAAAGTCTACTTGATATTTCTTCAAAAGTAGATTATTGTTCTCTTTTTATAGCTTTATTTAAGTCTCTTGGATCCAGACAGAGTCTTAGTTGTCCATTCGGTTTTTCCACATCTACGAATTTACCCATTCTGTTGGTTAATCTACTCTTGTTATTACTCCTGTTTTTTTCCATTTCAAGAACGAGTTAGCTTATTGTTTCAACTACATAGAATTTAACCAACTTTTTACGACTTTTGTAGTAACACACCATCTTTGATGTTCCAAGCACTGGAATTTAATTTCCTCCATAACCACGTAGTTTAACATTTGTATAAGTGAGATTATCACGTGGTGTTAGTTGGTCGTAGACTCTTTTTGGCATAACATCAACTTCAGTTCCAGTGTCAATTTTATTATTATTACAGTACCAATTTATTATTAGTTTTAAAGATTATCAAAGTTTTTTTTTTACCATTCATTTCACCAGATGATTCCACATGATATTCTACAGCGCAATTTTCGAGTATGTTTTTTAAGTTGCAGCAAGTTGCCCAATGATTTATGTTATTACATTTACGGCACGTTTGGAGGACAGTTTCTTGGTTCGTGTTTTCTATTGCACTTCTTTGTTGTTGTTTTTATTTGAACCATTATTGATTTGTTTCCACTATTGTTTATTTGGTTAAACCCAGTCTTTGCCTTTTGACTCATTTTCATTATTCGAAAACTTTCTCCATTTTGGTATTTGTCTGATTGACAATTTTGGTATTAGTCCGATTGATTCTTCGTTCCAAAACCAGATTTCTTTTCGGTAAACAGTATTTATTGAATCTTTCAAAAAGTTCTTTTACCGTGATGTCATCAATTTCACCGTCATCATTTTCTGTTTTGTTCCAAGTCCATGAATTGAATATTTTTCTTCCTTTTTTACCGATCACAAATATAAATGTTGCGTATTTTTCTTTCTTAGATTTATTTGTCATTGCTGCTTTTAGATACAACTGCATCAGTGCCGGATTAAGGCTTTGTTGGCTCAAATGCACATTTTAATAAGTGTTTTGAAAATACAGATAATACGGACTTTCCCACAAATAGAAGAAAAGTAAAATTTAAAAAAGAAGAATTTATTAGGCAAAAACTACATTATTTAAAATTTTCGCGCTTTTATAACTGCAAATTTATCACTTAGTTCTTTGAAGTTGACCTTGTTGAGCAAATCACTTTCAATGCACAGAAGTGAAAGTACAGAAATACACTGTTGAGCCATTGTTGATCGTTTTTTTAATTCTATTCGATTGAGAAAACGAACGTTCTCCTGAACAATTGGTTGACAACAGACATAAGTAGATCCGGAGTGCTATTTCATTATTTGGAAATGCTTGATATACACCAGAATTGTGCAGCATTTTAAACATCTTCTGAGCACTTGAATCAACTTGATTCTGTGCAATTGATCCTTCTTTATAGTTTCTCTGTTTTTTATACCAGCACATAAATTGTCGAAATTCTTTTGGAAAATCAGAACAAAGGTCCTTCGAATACACAATAACCATTCCTTTAACAGCAATGTCGATATCTTTATCGGTCATGGAGTCATACTCAGTCAGAACTCTAAATCTCTGCAGCGCAATTGAGTAAGCTTTAATGCGTTTCTTTAATGCATTTTTCAGCTGATCAATGATGACATAGAAGGTATTGACCTTAAAATTTTGCTGGCTTGACATCTCTTTCATAGCATCATTTGATTTGTCTTTTACGCTTTGGTTGTCTTCGACTTTCATATTTATATGTGCTGTTGCCACAACGATCACCTGGCTTCTGATTATAATCATCAAACTTCTCTCGGCATTTATCCAAAAATATATGCAAGCTCTTCAGCAGACCAATAGCTGGAGTTAATTCGATTGTAGAACTTTGCAATAACTTGCTATTAATGTTGAACCTCTGCAGAATGTCATTCTAAAGTTCACATCATAGGGCAACTTCAATAGTATCCATGTGTTTGGCCAATGAACTCGCTTCATTCCTTGTGCTACCATTCTGATTACAATCCCCTGAGATCTCCTGAAAAGCACTTTGTAATTGGTGATACCCTTTGAACACTGCTTTTGCAGCATCAGCTCGAGCAGACCACCGGGTATCTGATGGGTGTTTTGGAACAAGGCATTCTGGTTGGTTTTTAACATGGGTCATCATGACATCCCAACGATGTGTTGATGCTACAAAGAAAGTATACAGGCGATTCAATATGTTAAAAAATGAAACTGCTTCAACGCAACAATCCACAGCTGACTGGCCAACTAGGTTCAACGAGTCGGCAACACAAGGAATGTAGTCCACTAAACTGTTTTTGTTTTTTAGGATTTGTTGCATGCCAATATATTTACCAGATATATTGCTGGCATTATCATATGTCTGACCACGGCAATTTTTGTAGTCGATGTTCTGATCTGACAAGTACTGAAGCAGTGTGTCAGCAAGATTCTGTCCTGTGTGACTGGATATATTAATAAATGTCAAAAAACGCTCCACAGGCTGGTAATCCACCATATTAATAACACGAAGAATGATGGTCAGCTAGTCACAATGGGTAATATCAGGAGTGGAATCTACTGAAACTGAAAAATACCATGACTTTGAAATCTCATCCTTTACGAAACCCATAACTTGTTCACCCATCTTTGCAATTAATTCTTCACGAATTGGTTTTGATAAATATAATGTGTGACCATAACCATGGCAATTGCCATGAGTACAGATATCCTGGGACAAAAATGGATCAAATTGACCAATCAGCTCCAAGATACCCTAATAATTCCCATTTTCTCTGGAGCCAACAACTTCATTGCAACCTCGAAGAGGGAGACCTCTCTCACAAAGAAAAGTAGTAGTTGCAACACAGCGTGACAGGACATTTCTCCAGTAATTGCGCAGCTCCAACATATTGTTGTGCAATTGTTCGTCAACTCTCCCAGCAGCAACACTTCTTTGACATAAAGTGAGAACTGATTGTGTACTTTGCACTGATTTCATGGGATTTTAAGTATTGTGTTATATTCTTCCAACTCTTAAATCCTGAGCCAGACAACTTTGACCGGTCAGATGAAAACAGAATGCAGGGAAAGCAGAAAACACATGTCTTGGCTGGAGAATAAACAAGCCAGTCACGATCAACGATATCACCATTTGGCAAACCCGTTTGAAGACACTAGAATTTAGGAAGAGATTCAATCAACTGTATACCCGCTTTGTTTATGGATAACTGTCTGCCAAGTTTCGAAAATGGATTGTTCCAAAGCTGATGCACATGTTACGCACATGATCTGTTATGTCACCAAAACTCCCAACATCATTGGGAATGGTTTAACAGATGTTGATGAGAATGGTGGGGAATTGAAAGTAATATCATCAGTAGCATTAACCTTGTTCGTGGCAGTGAAAAATAAACTGATTTTGGGTATTTTCTTTAATAGTTTATCTTCATCATGCATTTTCTTCTCTAACTCCTTCGCTCGCTCCCAACCACCTTTACGTATCGACATTAATCTAAAAGTAAAACGTAAAAGTGATCTTTAAAAAGTATTTATATGTAATCAATAGCATAATTATTCAATTTAAAAATCATAAAGTTATATCATAAATTGATATAAATTTTAAAAATTGATTTCTTGTGATGATAAGAACATACAAAACATGATAAGAACATACAAAACCTATACATAATATAGATTTTGATATTCGAAATAATAATATAAAATCAAACTACCTGTATACCAGAAGAAAATCATTTGATGAATTTGATTTTGGACTACCAGAATAAACATCAATTATGGATTCAGATGATGGGATTTCTAGAATGCACCCACATATAACCCAAAAACATTTCACTGTGTTGTTAAAGAGAGATAATCCATCAATAAATAGACAAAGACTCAACTTGGAAAGATCAGAATTTATATTTTGTTCAATTAAAATAATAATTACAACAGAAATCTATTAAAAATTGTAGATTCCTATAAGTGAAGGACTTTATTTTTGTTTATTTCAGGAGCATGGTGTTCAAAAATTCATGCAAATTACCAACAGGGATTGATTGTTTGACTTATTAATGATCTGCTTCTTATACCCCTAGGTCACAGAACTGAAATTCTACATGTATAGTGTATATACGTTTTCTATGTTATAGCAAGAACTAATTTATAGATTAAAATAATATTAATTAGAATATGTAAAATGGGTATGTGTTATAATAATGATTAAACATATTGTTTTATATATATATGATAAAAAATCATACATATATATATATATATATATATATATATATATATATATATATATATATATATATATATATATATATATATATATATATATATATATATATATATAGATATATATATATAGATAATAATGTATGATAGTGAAAGTCAAAATGAAAGTCACTCAGTATAGTTGAGATACATGGATCTAATCCATATTATATTAGTGAGCTTTATTATATTAATATCAACAATAAATAAAATATGTGACAAATATGTTTTGATAGAAACATTTAAAACATGGCATGTTGAACAAAAAAGCTATACCCAGTTCTTTCTGCAATAAATGTGATGCTTTTTTCTTCTTTAAACCTACTAATAAATTTAAAGGATTACAATTTTATAACAATAGTTATATCTAAAAATATATTCATTTGCTAAAACCATTAGTTTTATTACTACGCTTTGTTATTGTTTACGAAAGAGCTCCACTGTTTAAAACAAATGTTATCGAATTTCAAAAATATAAAAAACACAATATTTTTCAAATATTTTATTCGAAATATTTTAGATCGATATTTTAGAAGAAAAAAATTATCACTTATAAGAATGAATTAGTTACAATTTTTGACATCGTAAAATTGATATATGAACAAAATGTGTATAATAATTGGAATAATTATAATAATTTCATCAATAAAGATAAGACAAATATAAATTTATGTATAAATTTTTTGTGGCCTAGATATTTTGCTGGCCTAAAGGCATGTGCCTTATTTGCCTAAGGGTTAATCCGGCACAGAACTGCATAGTTTGTTTCTATTTTTTCCATGTAACAGCTATATTGGATTCATTGAAGTCCATTTCGTTTGGTTTTGGCAAAAAGTGTTCCGTTTTCTTTTTCTTTTTAAATTAAGTACTTTTCCAAAATCTCTTTTTAAAATGTCTTCAATTTACTTCTGGTACCATCTTATATCTTGTCTTCTTATTTATAATGAAGGGAATTCAATTTTGGTTTTTATTTATTATTTATTTCAATATTTGTATATTAAATTATTATAACTAGTTTAAATATAAAACTATGTGTAGTTTCGTGTCGAAATGGCTTTTAAGCGAGATTTCCTCGTACGGAGCTTTTAAGCTTTTAATGGCTTTTAAGCGAGATTTCATCGTACGGAGTTCTCTCAAAGGAATACTTTCGTAATCAGTTTTCATGCAATTCGCTAAAAGAAATTGCTTGTTTTGCAATCGCTGATTGTTATTCTGAATTAGCGTTAAAAACGATTGTCCAGAGGGAATTGTTTTGCGTAATAATCATTACAATTTTAAAACTTTACAAGATCTTGAAACTTTAGAATTTTTAATGTAAAAAACCTATTTTCGATTTTAGATCGTAAAGAAGAAAATGTCATAATTCTTATGGAAAAGCGTTGTAAACTGTTTATATGATGTACAAGAAAACTACATTTTTGACCCCAAACAGTGCAACAATAACTTAGATGCGAAGAGAACAAGGAATAGTAAATTAATATTAAAATATGTTAGGGAACATAGTGTCGTACCAAATTGTTGAAGAAATTGTCGTCACAATTAAGGCTTTTTTAACTTAAATAGTCATAACTATGTCGCATAACATGTCGAAAATATAGGGTAGAGTGGGCTAATGGCGAACAGCTAAGTGGAAATGCAAATTAAAAACAATTATTACTATACATTAATGATATTTATTAGTTATTATTTAGTCTAACCATTTGGTTAGAAACACTCAAAAGCAATTTTCATATATCTTTTAAAAAAATAAAAAAATCGATCAAAAACAAAACCTTCGGTGTTCGGAATTACCCTACGTACGTGGGGTAATTACGAACACTATTGGCTAATAGCAAATAAAATGTTGATCAAAACAAATAAAACTTGATTGAAGCGTTAAAATATTATTGAATAAAATTTTAAACAAATCAAACGTTAAAGAAACAAATATCAATAAATTTTATTCAAACCAAATAAAATGTTACATGAATGAAATGTCAAATATCAACAAATGTTATTCATAAACTGTTACATCAATTAATTAAGTGCAAAAATCACAGAGAAAACCTCAGGATGTGCTTGCACATCTTGTGCACTTCTCGTGGAACCACTACTTACATTTGTAACACATAATCCAGTCTTCCGTATATATATATATATATGAATATATATATATATATATATATATATATATATATATATATACATATATATATATATATATATATATATATATATATATATATATATATATATATATATATATATATATATATATATATATATATATTTATATCTAATATTATGTTTATTTAATTTTTTACATTAAAACAACAAACAAAGCAAATATTAATATTTACATTTCTGTAGATTTAAATTTATTATACTGTATTTACTTACTTTTTATTTTGTTAATTGAAATGTTTAGTTGTTATCCAATATAGAATTACGTTTTATATTTCGTTAACTTATATTTAAATATAATAAATATTTAATCAAATTGAAGCAAATAATTGCCTGTTTATTATTACAATGTTTGTATTTTATAATCTTATTGTATTGTAATGTAATAAAGTAAGTAGTATATAAAATATATAGTGAGTAGATTATAACATATAGGTTATTGCAGTACCTATAAACAAAATACAATGAATGTTATGCGTGCTTTAAATACATAAGTTTAATATATGTATGTATGGTTTTATTAGTATATATATATATATATATATATATATATATATATATATATATATATATATATATATATATATATATAAATATATAAATATATATATATATATATATATATATATATATATATATATATATATATATATATATATATATATATATATATATATATATATATATATATATATATATATATATATATATATATATATATATATATATATATATATATATATATATATATATATATATATATATATATAGTGGAGTCAATGTTTAAAATGAACTGCCTGAGCTCATTCGGACTGTTCGTTTCAAAATACTAGTCAAGCAATATGTGATTTATGTGACTAGTGACAGTTTGATTACAGCTGTAATATATTATAAAATGTATTTCTTGCTAATCCTCTTAAAGATCTGTTTTGTTTAACTTTATTTATTTAAATTACTAAACAAAAAATCTGTCTCATTTTGCCCCGGTATGCGGGGCAAAATGAGACAGGATAGGTGCTGTCAATAAATGATCTATGGTGACCAAACCACTGCAGTTTTGTAACTTATACTTTTCAAGCTTCAAGTAGAATGGTAGAAGAATTGAAAAATATCAAGTTATTTTTTCAAAAGTTGTTAGACGGGCCGTATTAGATATAGTAGCGCTTAAGTGTCTCATTTTGCCCCTCGTTACGCTAAGTGTTTTTTACTAATTTATTAGTGCTCTGTTGTATATATATATATATATATATATATATATATATATATATATATATATATATATATATATATATATATATATGTATATATATATATATATATATATATATATATATATATGTATATATATATATATATATATATATGTATATATATATATATATATATATATATATATATATATATATATATATATATATATATATATATATATATAGTATATATATATATGTATATATATATATGTATATATATATATATATATATATATATATATATATATATATATATATATATATATATATATATATATATATATATATATATATATATATATGCGATCCGCGATCCAACCAAATGAAATTAAACGAATACATTGCGATCCCCGCGATCCGATCAAATGAAATTAAACGAATATATTGAGGTAGTATTATCATACCCTAAATATAATACGTGTTACAAACTCCATGATTTTGATACTTTGCAACAATATAAATCAATGTGTGTTTTTATATACATAGTATAGCCAATACATGTTTACAATGTTTCGCAAATAAAAACAATGCTTCGCAATGTTTCGCAAATAAAAATTACATAAAACAAACAATGTTTCGCAAATAAAAATTACATAAAACTAAGAAAAAAACTAAAATCAATCTATCGTGAACAACCTGCGCATCTATACTAAACCACTGCACGTCTGGAACTGAGCATGGAACCCAGTCTCGTCAGAAAAAAAAAGATTGTCAACTATCCTTTTTCTAACATGATAGGTGTAAGAGTGGGCTACAAATTTATATTGACCACTTACTACTGGGCGTATCCAGGGGATAGAGGGGGAACAAACCAACACGTTTACTATAAGAAATTGAACACTTTTTTAAGAAAAAAGTCTTTTTTCAAGACATAAATAGTTCAAATATACAAAAAAACTGCTATAAATTTATATCAAACCACCAAAGTATATGAGAGGCGTATTTTAACGATGGATGTGGATGTGGTGGTGATGGTTTGATGCACCCTAGTATTAAAAATGACTTGTTTTCGTAAATACTTTTATCTTTACTAAAATGATTTCAATTAGTATACAATATAAAATTATGTTATACAAAAATTTACGAACACAAGTGGTGTTTACAATGACTTATGGGGTGGGGCATATGCTCCCCCCTCCCAATCTTAAAAAAAAAAAGATAAAATAACCCAACTACTATTTGCTAAGGTCCAAAAACAAAGTTTTTTCTGTATAAAAAAGATTTTATGAATTAATACCAGATAACCACCAAATATAAGAGGTGAATGTAAAACTTATGGTAAATGTGTTGATGATGTTTTAACACACCCTAATATCAAAAAATATTTTCACTTATAAAAATTCTGATTGGTTATTTAAAGTTCAACAACAAAGAAGTAAAAAACATCTTACTATCTAATGGTTTCATTTCAAAATTATTATAAATAGGAAACAATATTGAAAACCTTTTATTTCTGTCATTATTTTCCATTTTTCATGAAAATTTTATTTAATCTAAATCAAATATAAAAAATGTTTAACTAACCCCTCTGTCTTCTGCGAACATTTCGGGCGAATGAAAATTAGGTACCAAAAGTGCGACAAAAAATAGACATCCTGCGACTAAATATTTTTTAATGAAATTTTGCAGGTGCATAGATAAATAAAAAATTTAAAAAAAAAGAATAGTAAAAAAGTATAGTAAAAAAAAAAGAGCATATCTTCAACATTAATTTAAAGTTTTAGACATCAAAAAACATAATAAAAAAGCCATCTAGTAAATCTTACAGTAATAAAGTTCAACTATACTTTCTAAAAATTATCTACGTTGATATCAAATTCTAAAAAGTTTTACAACTAAACACGTCTTCACTATGCTGACTAAAAAAAAAAAGCGTAATATTCGGTTCCGTAAAACGCGGATATTCACGTGCCTAAGTTTAAACTTTTTTTGAATCGGGAAAATATTTAGTTGAATAAAAAAGTTGTCATTAAATTGTGCTATAGAAAAATATTGACAGAAATGTTATGCAAAAGTTATTTGAAATAAATACTGCTTTTTTTAAATACTTTACTTTAGACTAAGATTTTCCTGATTTAAAAAAAGTTTCATTTAAAATTTATTTACAAAATTACACTTTCTAACCTCCCAAACATATGATATAATATCAATATTTAAATTTTTACGCATCAATTAATAACATAACACCGACAATAATATATTTTAAAAATCCATAATGGTTTCTGAGTCTTCTTTTTGATTGAAAGAATAACCAGCTAATAATCTCTTAGATAGCCTTCATTACTTGATAAATCGTATGATTTGAAAATTTCCGCATGGATTCCTAATATGCAAATCTATAATTCCAGTTTACAACATATATCTTCTTTTTAGTAATGTCGTAAATATAATTGTATTTATTTTAAAAACAGACATTTTGATGGTTATTTTGCTTAAAGCTACTGTATAACTCTAATTTAGATATATAGTTAAAAACTGGAATGTGAGATCCACTTAAAAGCTGCCTTTCTTAGTAACTGTATTGATACTTAAGCTAATCATGTTGTCTATCAAGTTGATTACTTCAAGAAAAAAAACAGTTTTTTAACATTAGTGAATTTCAATATCTTTTAACGAGAAAATTATATTTAAAAAACGAATAAAAAATGTTTAAACTTTATTTTTGATTGAAGAAATATAATTAAGCAATGTATTTATAACCCTAATTAAATTTTAGAGTTTATAATATTTGGCTATTTTGAAAAAAAGATTTATTTGCGGACGTTTTGGATCATGTTTTGATGAATATTCGCGATTTCTTTAAAAAAAACTTTTGGGAGTTTTTAAAGCCAATATGACCACCGTGTTGTCATAATTCATAACCTGATCATTTAATGGAAATCGCCTTAACTTCACCGAGCTGCCCAGTGGGCACCGGACCAAAATAAGACGTTTTTTGAACGTTCAAAAGACGTCCAAAACGTTAAAAAGACGTTCAAAAGACGTCCAAAACGTGTATAAGACGTATAAAAGACGTCTTTTTTTCGTCCGTGCCCATTGGGTGGTAGCAACTCTAGAGTCGCTAATGTTTTATGATATTTTGTTGCAAAGAAAGCATACATCAATTCAATTCTAAAAGGGCTAACTGTCGATAAAAACTGAATTCTATGCTTTAAAGACGAAATCTCATTGTAATTAGACTATATTTTTATAATGTTTGTAGTTTTTTATAAATGATAATAACCTTAAATAATAATTATAAAAATAATAATAATAACAATAATAACAAACCCGAACTTACTGGCTAAAAAAAAATATAAAACAATAGTAGTTATATAGTAATAAAGAACTGATCTAAACTAATATATTTTACAATAAATGAGAATATATATATAAATCTTTTTATTCTCCATTAAAAATATTTAGAAAAAAAGAAAAATAGAATGTTATTTACAGCTTTAGCTTGTAGCCTAAATA
The DNA here is from genome assembly GCF_022113875.1 of Hydra vulgaris. NCBI lineage: Eukaryota > Metazoa > Cnidaria > Hydrozoa > Anthoathecata > Hydridae > Hydra > Hydra vulgaris. The sequence continues at coordinate 12,802,870 of NC_061163.1, read as the reverse complement.
TAAACAGTTATATGGTTACATCTTGCATATTTTCAATAATGAAATTCTCGTTTTACAACAGTTATGTAGGGGTAATAAATTTTAGGAGTTTCAATAAATCTTTCCATAACCTCGTCTAATGGTTTTCCAGTTCGTAAAGTTTCGTCTAGTAACCAAATGTAACGATTAGCGGCTCTTAACAACTCAAGTTTAGTGATTTTTCTTTTTTCTTTCATACCAGGTATTACGTTTCGTAGAGATTCCATCGCGCAATTAATTAAATGTACACGTCTTCGTTCTCGGTCATTTGCACGCAAACGTTTAATCCGAGAACAATTTGTATCACAACGATAAACATCCAAAATTTCAGGGGGACTTTCAGAGTCACTTGCAAATGACTCAGAAGAAGATCTTCTATTGTTCATAATCTTTAAATAAAAGAAATAATAAAATTAGAAAACAAAGAAATGTAAAAGCCAGGATAAAATGTTGTCAAGAGAAACACTATTTACAATTTTACAATAAAATATTACGCCTTAAATAAAGACAAATAACATCTGTCTTAAACATTTTTAAGCAAACAGTTTAATGATTAAGGCCGTTTTTTAAACTTTAAATTTGATGACTAAGGCTTTTTATTCTTAAAGAACCAGGAACCATGTTATTTTCGCTACTTGTTTGCTCCAATTACTTAAAAATATCAGCAACTAAAAATAATAAGTTAAATAAAATTTTAATAAGTTCTTTATATTTATGGAATTTAATTTTTATTAACATTGCTTTGTCCTTTTACATAATTTTTAGGCAAGCAGATAAAAATGGCAGGGGTTAAAAAGTCGTACGTTTTTGAATTATTTTAGTAAACTTATTACGTAGTTAGTACGCATTTGTTGGTAAAATTTTTGCATTTATTAACGTAAATTAAATAACTTATTGATCTTCATTATCTTTCTTTTGTTGCTGTTTTGTTGCTGATGTTTATGGTTTTTTTTTTAGTGCTAAAGTTGCAAGTTGTTGTTTTTTTTTTAATTTTATACATATTAGGGGTGTAATGGAGATGTACGGTGCCAAAAGTTAAAGTTTACATGTTTTAAACAACTTTAATAAATGTATTAACTTTTTAATACTAAAATTGAACCGTCGTCTTGAATCGTCACTCTCAAGTTCGATAGAATGCGCTAAATTTATCGCATGAATGCGCTAGATTCTAAATATAGATTTGCATTATAAATTCTGACTTAAAATTGTTCGACCTTTTTAGCAGGAGTCGAATTTCCATGACATCTTAAATATATATGTACTTTGTTATATTATGGTTCTATTGCAATAACATAAATTTTTAAACCGTATTCTTTCAATACATCTCTAACATAGATCCCAAACATACATGCATACATATATATATACTTAAATACACACATACCTGAAAATTACTACATTCATATTCCGAAAAATTCTTGTTCCGCCCCAAAAATAAATTTCTAATTTATTCACTTTTTTTGTGACTAAATTGTTTAAATACTTTCACAAATGATAAAACAAATTATATATGTTTGATTTCAAAAGTTATTTTTTTGGAATAACCATGTTTTTTTGTCATCACCAGACAAACTAAAAATATTTCGAGTTTCATTTAAAGTAGCAGGTAAGAAGGCTACAAATTTGTATGTGGATATTCGAAATAAAAATATTTTTGCTATACTTAAATCTTGCTACTTGGCAACAAGCAGAGCAATAGACAAAATTTACTAAAACAAATATTTTACTTCTATATTTATTTTCTATATATTTTATTGCTTATTTCAAAATTTTAACTTAACAAAATTTAATTAAAGTAATAATAATAAGTTAATAAATTTTTTTGAAATGAAATAAAAGCAAAATTTAATTTAAATTATTTATAAATAGATAAATTACTATCCAGTAATTACAAATTATGTAAAGTTATTTTAAAATTTAAAATTGCAGTTAATTTTTTTTTTTTAATCATATTCAGCACAGGGTTTTAATTATAGGTTTAAACAGGTTTTTAATACGCAGAAAAGTTACGTGCAGCATCCTATTATTATTGTTATAATATTATTGTTTTAATATATATGCATTGTTATAAGTACTACAAAAATTATTAGCAATAGTAATTAAATTACAATAATAGTTATTAAATTACAATAGTTTTTAAATTACAGCAATAGTTATTAAATTACACATATGTATTTATATTTTATCTAATTATATGTTTACTTTCGAAAATACTTGAATACACGTTTTCATTCAATAAAAATAATAGGGTTGTGCACATTTCTGAGCATTAAAAAACCTGTTTAAACCTATTGGAATTAAAACCCTGTGCTGAATATGATTTAAAAAAAAAATTATATATAAATACATATATATATATATATATATATATATATATATATATATATATATATATATATATTATATTTTATATATATTATATATTACATATATATATATATATTTATTATATATATATATATATATATATATATATATATATATATATTTATTATATATATATATATATATATATATATTTATTATATATATATATATATACATATATATATATATATATATATATATATATATATATATATATATATATACATACATATATATATATATACATACATATTTAAATTTACGTAGCTATCAAACTTATTGAATGCTATTCAATGCTAAGTTTAAATATTTTGCGTATTCATTTAAAATTGAACGGTTTGCTTATTTATTTGAACAAATATTTATGTCTTAAATTTGTTTTAATAGATATTTTTCAATTGGCTATTTTTCTTTATGTACTTATAATCTCTATTTTTTTCCTTTTAAAAAACTTAAGCTCTTTTTTAATTGTTTAAGTTTAAGAAAACATACAGAATTTAATTATGCAAAACATAATAAAATTCTGTATGTTTTCTTAAACTTAAACAATTAAATCTATAAGCTATTGATATATAAAAAAACATAGCATTGTTTGAACAAACAATAATTATACAAAATTATAAATATAACAATAATAATATTGATATATGATATAATAGTATCAAATATAGTTTATAATAATGACATCAATTTAATAATAAAGTGCAATGAAACAAATTTAAACAGAATAGGATTTATTTTAATTCCCAGAAGTTATTTTGGTATGGTGTTTGAGATGGTCACCATCTCAAACACCATAACATAATTGTCAGTAAGTTTATCAAATAAAAAGATTACAAATAAGAAACCGTTTCTTAATTTGGTCCTTAGGTGTGTCAATGTCTCTGATGATCAGATACTACCTTCATGCTCTGTGTTATAATGTTTTTAGAAAACTGTTATTTTTTGTCACAAGCTGTTGATTAAAAATCTTTATGTAATACATAATTAAAAAGTTATTTTACGATTAATTTTTAACATTTATTATATGTTTAAAAATAAATGACTTCTAAACAATGTTTAAGAAAATGAAGCTATAAAGTCCTATCATTTTTTAGTTAAAAACTTATGATGTGCAGTACAGTTAACTGCTACGCGCACAATTGCACATTCTGAAAAAAAAGACATTTTCCTAAAAATTTCCAGGAACACTAAATAAAATAAAGAAATTAAAAAGTAGACTATCGTATTTGTTTACTGAAACTATATTTAAAAAAATTATCGAAGTAACATCAATAAAAATACTAGTAGGGGAATAAAATATAAAAAATTTAAAATCGGAATGAATTTTAAATATTATTAAAAAAAATGGAAATAAGTTTCTTTGAAAAGCAAAATGTAAAGTCTAGGTGGAGGCATAGCTTTTAACCACTATTACCATGTGACAAGAAAAGTATTAAAATCAACACACATTCCTTGTAGGTTTTTGCCCTGGTGTTTGCAACGTTATTCAAGTTTAACGTTTTTTTTTTCACGTCATTTACACAACCAAGTTTTAAACCTCCTACACTTAATATTTTTAAATTAAATAAACATAAATATAAAAACTCTTTTATGATAAAATATTATTTAAAACATAACCAAGGTAACAACAAAAAAAAACTTACATTGCACTGTTTAATTTACAGGGTCTCTAGTGCAAATACTCTTCCACGTGGAAATTTTTCTTTGAACCTAAAGTAAGCCGCGCGCTGCTTTTTCTTTTTGTTAATTTACAAAGATCTTTTGATTTTATTACAACAGCGTCACCTGTTCACAAGAATCAAATGAAAATGTTCACAAAAAAAAACACGCAACTTAGTTCTATAAATAGATTCAATTTTCTTTGACGTTGGGATTTGAGCGGTTAAATTTAGTTTTTGCTAGAGAACGCACTGAAACTATTTAATACGAAAGTTTAGACAAAAAATGAAATTTTAATTTATGATCAAATTATCAGCTAATAAAAATAACTGCACATTTCAAATTCTGATGCAAAAAATACATTATTTTGTTATAACCGATTAGTGTATAACTGCATATTCTAAAATCCAGTGCAATATCTGTCCGCTATCTATATACTATCTTTCAATCTATGCTTCTTCAGTCTGTCACTCTAATGATCTTCGTTCTCCTTAAACTTACTTAATCTTGGTCCATCATGGCGGGTTATGATGCTCTTTAATGAGCTGAACTTATCTTTGCTGGCCTGCTTCTGTAAGGCAGTTAACCGGAGGAGGATAAACAACAATACAAAATCATCAGCTAGTATACAGGCTTTAAAACTTATAACTGATAAAGCAGATATTAACAGATTAATTAAGATTTATTTGTATTTACTTATTTTTATTAATTAAGATTAGTTTGCATTGCATGCAGAGGCAATTCTACGAATAAAATCAGGGGGGGGTGAATCCTTAAAATGTACCGACTAGCTTCTTTAAAAAAAAAAAAGTTCCTTAAAACGAAAATTTTACCGACTGAATTGTGTCATATAGCCGACTGACTACTAAATTTGTAAAAAAAAACCGACTATAACTTAAAAATCACCACCACCACCACCACCACCACCACACACACACACCCGTAAAATCGCCTGTGGTTGCATGTACTTGCATTTGTAATAAAATTTTAATAAATTATTTGTAATGAAATGTAGGTAAAAGTACTAATGATAAACAAGTTAATAAAACATAAGGTGAAGCACAGTGGTAACCTCAAAAAATTAACCAAAATTTTTCAAAACAATATTAAATGATTTCTTTTTTTTTTAATAAATTATACTGCTTATATTATCTAAAAATATGTAAGTTTGTTATTTATGTTTATTAACAGGATTAAAAGAAATCATTTTTGTAATTTTCATTAAAAAAGCACAAAATTTATAATTTCATTTTTTTTTAAATTATTTATAAAATTAATTTTTTTTTGTCAATATATTGTTATTATAATTTAAAAAAATTAATGTAGCGTCTAAATTTAATAAATGTTTTAATAGTCCAGTCTCGGAGATATGTGACCTTGAAATAGAGTACAACTAATATATAAGTATTGATTCTGTTTCTATTTTATTTACTGAATATCACTTGTTTTCATTGCGAACTTTATATAGCTCTATAAAGGTGAGTTTATTCGGGCTTGTATTTCTTTTACTGTTGGGGATAGACATAATTAATTACTACCATTTTTTCCACTAAGTTTTTTGCTTTTACATTAGACACCTATCCAATTGTTTCGAAACTTACTCAACTCACACTTACTCTAATATAACTTTGTCTTTTGTTTCCTTTAGGCTTTATGGTTGTATGTGTTTCATAAAGTAACTAAACATCTAGTTGCAAAGTTATAAAAGAATTTTGTTACATTTGACAAGAAAAATATTTATTTGGTGTTCTAAACTGCCTCATTTTTCAAAAATGATCCACACAAAGTTTACTAGTACAGTCTGATAGGTTATGAACAATTTGAAAATGTATAAATTTTTTTAACAAAACAAAAAAAGTTCACATTTTTAGACAATCTAATCGATTAGTCGTAAGTTAGTCGGCAAATGTCGAGCCTTTCAATATAGGCTAGTCGGTAATTTACATTAGTCAGCAAATGTCGTCATGGTAGTCGGCAAATTTTCGAAAACGAGGACCTTTTTTTTTTTTTTTTAAGACGGCAAAAGTTGTAATGGCACCCCTCCCCCCACGTGACACCTTCTCGCGCCGGCCCTGCATATATATATATATATATATATACTTCTTTGGCTTTTCTGGCTTCACTTCTCTTCTCAAAATAAAATATATATATATAAATGACGACTGAAAACGAGCGTCATGGGCACCGCTAAATTATCTAGTGCCCAAATAATAATAACGCGTGAAAAAAGAATCTAAATACTATAAAATACAATAGCTATTAGACTTTGAAATAGTAATACAATAATCCACAGTACTTATTGTAATTGTTTTTTACCCCAGCAATATAATACAATAGTTATTGTAATTGTTTTACATTACAGCAAAACAATACAATAGTTGTTGTAATTGTTTTACATCACAGCAATACAATAGTTTTAGAGTAACAATATATTGTTATAAAAAAAACAGTATAATAAATATTGTAACTAATTTTATTTACAGCAATACAATAACCATAAATACTGTTTTAATTACATCTCTGGTATTACAATACATTATTATTGTATTGTAATTGTTATTGTAATTAATTTTTACAATAACAATTGTCTATAACTTCGTCATAATAACAGATTTTATAGCTATGGTTATACCTCATTAAAAAAATTCAGCTGCGTATCGTTCATGCATTATGATAAAATTTTAGCTATTAACACGCAACCTTTTTTTTGTGCTAATATTCTCAATGTTAACGAAGTCATGTTGCTTAAAAAATTACTTTTTTGTTTTAAATGATTACATACATGCGTATTTTTACCTTGTAATTTTTGAAAAAAGACATTTTTTCATGTATTTTATTTATACCGCCCGAGGAGTAGAAACATTTTTTATTTTATTTTCTTACTAATGGTATTTGACACTCTTTTAAAAAATCAGTTTTTATAGTTACATAACAACTTCAAATCGAGTACTTTTGATGCATTTGGCGATTTTTAACAACAAATTTTTAGATATTATTCGAACTGTTTTATTTATTTCCATAGAAACGAATTTTCTATTTTAATCAGTTATACAAAAAAATATAATTTGAATAAGGTTACGGCGCAAAGACAATAAAAACATTTATAAATTTACATAAATAATAACTTTTATCAAAATAATAATTTATTTAAAAATTACTATGCTAGTTTATAAATATTAATCATAACAATAGTCAGGCAAATCAATATCACTATTTTTTTACGTTTTGTTATAGATCACTAAAAAAAGCTCTTTTTTCTTCGTCTGCCTGATCTTCCTTATTGATCTCTTCTTCGTCTGCCTCTTTTTTCCTTATCGGTCTCTTCTTCTTTATCACTCTCTTCTTCTTAAACTTGCTTATTTATTTGGCTCGTTATTTCCTTGACTCCATATTTGCAAACAATTGTTAGATCATTTTGGGTTCCAAAATTTACTTTTTTCTTGTAAAATTCCTTGTAACATTTCGCTTGTGAAATTTGAGTTACTTTGCCATTTTTTTTTTTTTTTTTTTTTTTGTACTCAACTATTGTTGAAATAATGGGATCACTTGTTTCCAAACACTTATAAAGCATATCTCAGTTTGTCAATACTCCGCCTATTTTTCTAGAATATTTATCTCTATATTTTCTATACTCTTTGATTCTTCTCAGCAGATTTTTCTGATAAAACTCCACAAAATCCAAACAATTTTGGCAAATGATTATTTTTTCATGATTTGAAAGCTGTGGAAGCAACATATCTTTCAAAAGTTAAAATGTAGTAGACTTCAAATGTGGAATGATTATAATAATTATGTGGAATAATTGATCTTTACATTTGAATTTATGACGCTCAATATAGTGTAGAAGCAGCAAATCAAATTAACATCAACCCCGCTAATCTCTCTGAAAATCTGGTAATTTTGAAATGCTTTTCGCGAGGTATTTTTGTTATTAGTTGAGCCGTCACCACCTTCTTTTGGTATGTCAACGAGAAAACCCAAACATTTTCGAAATTCGATTTGGATGCAATGTGGTCTGAAGTCGAATTTTTATGATCTTAATCTTGGATTTGCCAAATCTTGAAATCAAGTCGATAAGCAATATGAAGTATGCATTCAAAACAATCGAGGCAAACTTCAAAACAATCAAGGCAAACTTGATAGACCTAGCTGAACACTGTTTTAATTAAGTTTTTCATTTTTCGCGAAGTACAGAGTTCATTTGCTTCGGTGTTGCCAAACAAGTATTGCACGACGCCGAAGATTTTTGACCACATATGGCATTAGCAGCTTTACCGTTTATTATGGTAAGCACCTGACTATACATTACTCATAGTTGAATTAACTTGTTTTGCTTATAATACGTTTATAATATGAATATAATACGTTTACTATTTGAATATAATACGTTTACTATTGTGTCCTTTAATGATGCTATTGATTCTGTATATACTCCTTTTTTTTCTTTCAACAAAATAAAGTCTTCTTTTTTAAACTGTAACATAATAAACAAAAGCAAGAAGAAGAAGGTTTTTGATTTCTCCTAATTGAATTAAACGGTTTGCCAGATGACATCAATCACTTAATCTTTCTCAAAAGAAAGATTAAGTGAAATAAATGTTGTTATAAACATATTCTTATCAAAGCTGCTATTGTCCAAATAATATTGCTGTTTGTATATGCTTTGTCCAGAGGCACCAGAGTCATCGCCCCATTACTTAAAATCGTAATTCCGCAAAACAATATTATTTCAGCGGTGGGGTCTACAATAAGCAATGCCAAATTGATTAAATTATGTGTGACAAAACTGCTTATTTAAAAATTTATGTTTCTCATATCGTATTTTCATTAGGCTTGAGTTAAAAAGTATTATTAATAAATATACAAAACATAAAACTTTGAATACATTGAGTTTAAATAAGTTTAATAATCTCATTTCAGTAAAATAAGTTATACATGTTTAAAACGATCAGCATAGTTAATTATGTAGAATTATGTAATAATTATGTTGATTGCATTTTTGAAGAGTTGGCTAATGAGTTAGCATAATTTATGTAATTGTGGATAGAAAATTAATAAATTATTTTTTTAATAAATTATTAATTGGTATAAGCAATTTTTATTAGGTAGTTACGAGCTTTATATATAATCCCGATGTTTATTGAAATTTTCGTAGATACATAATTAACGTGTTAATTCCAGGAGATGTTTTTATCAAGATAAACGCTTAAGCATTTTGTAACAGAATCATTTTTATTTCAACTTCAGAGTCCATTGATCTTAATAATATTTAAAGTTAGCTTGTTACATTTAAACCAGTTTGATATATGTTTTAATTCTTTATTCATAGTAGTAAAGAGTTCATATATATTACTGCTTGAGAAGAATAGATTGGTACCATCTTCGTACATGATACTTTTAAGGTTAGAAGCTTTACTCAAATCATTTATATATATATCAATAAATGTAGGGGTCTAAGGATTGAACTCTGAATAACACCGCATACAATATCATAATAATTGTTTTGATAACCGTTGTTACTAATTACAAATTGTTTTCTTTTTTGTTAAGTAGCTTCCAAAACATTTACAAACCAAGCAGTACCTTTAATTCCATAATTTTTAAGTTTTAGAAGTAAAATATAATGATCTACTGTGTCGAAAGCTTTTGATAGGTCAATGAAGATACCTAAACAAGTACAGTGATTTTTCAAAAGATTTCGAGACTTGTGCACAAACTGGATTATTGCATGCTTTGTTGAGTTACGTTTTTTAAAGATGTTGAAATATTTTTGTATCTTGTATCACATTTGCGTCTCATAAAAAAAAAAGGTCCTCAATTTAAAAAAATCAAAAGTAGGTTTAAAAAATTCTGAGGTTAACTCATCAAAGCAAAATGCAATTATCCATAGGTACAAGGAAATCATTAAAGAAAGCCGTCGTATTTGTAGTCTTATTTGATAAAGGAGGACCTATGCCAATAAAATATTAATAAATTCATGGAATATTGCTCGAGGGTCATACCCAATGAGCACAAAACGTTTTTAAGACGTTTAAAATAAATCTTTAAACGTATTAATACGTATTTTAGACAACTTAAACACGTCTTCTACACACTGGGTATTTTATCAACTGCGACAGACCTAAGCATGGTTTTTGTTTTCCAATAACTTCTTTCATAATTTGCCGTGTGCGTTTCAAGTCGTTTTTAAATTTATTAATTAGTTCTGAATAGTAATTTTTTTATAAGTTTTTACGTATTTTTTCAAATTGATATTTTTAGTTTTTATATATTTTTTTTGCTAACAAGTGTTTTTGTTTTTAGATATTTTATATATAACTTCTGTTTTAATCCAGGGACTTTTTGAGCTTTTGTTTATTTTTATTATTTTTTCAACATTTGGAAAATTAGCGTTGTAACAGATAACAATATTTTATAAAATGTTTTGTAGATGTTATTTGCATTGTCAATAAAATCAATACGATTTCAATCAAGTAAAGCTGATTTTTAAATATTTCAAAGTTTTTTTTGTTTAAAAATACTTTTTCTTACAACTGTCGGGGTGTATTATATTTTTTTCTAAATTTGAGTCTAAAATCAGAAATATAGAAAATGATCAGATCACTTTTTAAGATACCTTTATTTAAAATGTCTGTTATGTTATTATCTCTTAGGGTTGCCGAGTTTACCCTACCCTACCCTTACCTTACCTTACCCTACCCGAGTCTACCCTAGAGGAACGATTAATAAAGCGTATAGATCCCGTTTTGAAAATTGTCTTATAAATTTTTAAGTATTTGGTCATTGTTATAAAGAAAACAATTCATATTAAAATGCCCAATTACAAAGCAAATTTTTTTCTGCGCTACTAGTTTTCACAATACGTTGTAAAAACATGCTTAGGTTTTCGCTCACGCCGTCAGGTGGTCGATAACAATACCTTAGAATAATATTTTGTTTTTTCGAGTAAAAGTTCAATTGTTAAAACTTCTTTATCTCCATGAAAATAAATTAGAAGCCCTTTACCACGTTTATTCGTTTTTTTTTCTTGTAAGATAGTTTTAAAATGTGGAATATTAAAATTATTGTCAAAATTGTTTAATGTAACGCATGTATCAGTTAAACAATTGATATTAAATAGATTTTTTGTTTCTTTTAGAAAATTTAAAAGTTTTTCAAAATTCCGATTTAAACTTCTTATATTGAGGTGGAGAATTTTAATTCAATTTTAACTTTTTTTAAATTCTTTAGGATAAATATAAATACAAGTAAATGCATCGCAAAAAAAAAATATATATATATATATATATATCTGTGTCTATATTTTCACCAGAGGAAAAGTGATTTCCTTTGAAAAAAATTAAAAGCAACTGTTTCACAATCATTCAATATAGCCATGATTATTAAAAATAGGTTAAGTAAGGTTTCTTTTTAAGAATGCGTTTCGATTATTTGTTTTAAACTTTATTATTCAATTTTTTGAATTAAACTCGCGCTTTAAGAAATAGGATTTGAAAAGTTTGTATTTGATCATTTTCAATTTGCATAGGCTAATACAAGTAAAATGACGCATTTAAAAAATTGATTTTCTTTTGAGTTCATTATATCATAATTTCAGTTATATCATTATTTCATAAGTTTAGATCATAATTAGACTTTTGTTTCTCTGTTGGTAAAGTTCTGCATTTTTCAGCTATTGTACTTCTTTCTTTATGTGTTCAAATATTTCAAATCGAGTCAATTTCACTAACATTTCTTAAAACCAAATAAGCTAATAAAAGTTTAGTTTATTAATGGCAAAGTCATAAAAAATCATTAATTGTATTTTTTTGTAGGGAAGTGTGCTAAACAAAACATTTTTATCTGATTAAAAAAGAAAATTCGTTCTATTGAAATAAAAGTGATTCAAAAACCACCAAAGCGTCAACAGTTCTCGACTTTGAAATAGATTTAAAAAATCATGAAAAAATGTCTTTTTACCAAAAACAAATCAAAAAAATTTATACCAATAAAGTAAGTTTAACCAGGCAAAGTGACTTGGAAGAAAAAAAACTTGGTTAAAGAAAAAGAGATTGATACAGAAAAAGCGACCGACAAGGAAAAAGAGGCAGACGAAGAAAAAGAGATTGGTAAAGAAGATCAAGCAAACGAAAAAAAAGGAGCTTTTTTTAGTGATCTATAACAAGACTTAAAAAATAGTGATGTTGATTTGCCTGACTACTATTATAAATAATATTTATAAACATAGTAATTTTAAGTAAATTAATATTTTTAGAAAAGTTATTTTTTGTGTAAATTTATAAATATTATTTTTGTCTTTGCACCATTATTTTATTCCTATTATATTTTTTTGTATAACTGATTAAAATAGAAAACTATAAAATTGTAAAACTTAATAATTTTAAATGATTTTTTTTAAGAGTGTCATATACCATTAGTAGTATAAAAAAATAAAATAAAAATATATTTATACCCCACGGATGGTATAAATAAAATACATGAAAAAATGTATTTTTTCAAAATTTTTACGATAAAAATATGAACGTAATCATTTAAAGCAAAAAAAGTAAATTTATCAACCTCGTGATCGACCGAAATTCTGTTTTGGTACGGTTTCGGCCAAAACTTCGATTCAAACTGATACCGAAATTTCGGTTTCTTACAACTTTGGTAAAAAGCAAAAATTCGATTGAAAAACAAACCGAAAACCGAAAAGTTTGTAAGATTTTAAACTTTTATTTAATTTATAAAAAGTTATTTTGAGAATTTTGACAAAATGCCTAAAAAAATCTTGTTTTGCAAAGAATTCGCTAGTTATTAACTTTCACTATTAATTTATATTTTCACTACTAACTTATATTGCCAACTTATGTATTAAATCTCAACTTGTGATTACTTGTTATCAATTCTTACATAACACGATTATAAAAAACAAAACAAATGTAAACTTTCATTTTTTAAATAAACTTTTCTTTGAAATTAACTTTGACGAAATGTCGGTTCCGGTTTAACACCGAACTAGAGTACCCGAAAATTTGGTTTATTTCGGTTGCGGTTTTTTATTCTGTTTTGATTGATCACTGCGAGCAACGTGACTTGATTATTGGTGTTTATAAAAAATGTTAAATTTTTCGCATTTATATATATTTTATACAAATTATAAACATTGAGAATATTAGAGCAAAAAATAAGGTTGCATTTTAGTAACTAAAATTTTATTATAATGCATGAAAATATAAAGCTGAATTTATTTTCGAGGTTTTACTACAACCAGAGCTTAATGACGATTAAGTTAGATTAGCTTGAAAAAGATGTCTTTTAAACGAACAGCGAATTCAAAATTACTAAAAATTGCACTTTATTGCATTTTTTTATAGTAATTTTTGAAAGTTTTTTTTTTCACTTAAAGTGAAATCTTTATGACGTAGAGGTTAAGATATCGTAAACAAACAAAAAATTAATTTTATGGATAATTAAAAAAAAAAATTGAAATTATAACTTCTCAGTGGCGGATTTAGTATAGGGCGTGGGAGGGGGGGGGGGCAAGCTGCCCCCCACGCCCCCTAGAACGGTCAAACGGCGCCCCCTAAAACAATCAAAATATATATATATATATAAAATCAAATTACTGAAGGCAACCCCGGTTGCCCCTATTTATTGACTTGGCCCCCCCGCGACACTAAACCTCAATCCGCCACTGTAACTTCTGTACATTTTTTAATAAAAATTATTATAAAAATGACGTTTTTTAAATCATGTTATAAAACATAAATAAGAAACCTATATATTTTTAGATAGTGTAATGAAGATAAAAAACCTATATACTTTTAGATAGTGTAAGTAGTATAATTCATTAAAACATTTTATAATCACTTTATAATGTTTTGAAAACCTTTGTTAATGTTTTGAAAATATTTTAAAAACCTGAAAACTTCAGGTTTTTAAAATATTAAAAGAAACCTTTCTTATAATTATCAAAACGTTATATAATATAATTTTCAAAACGTTTTTACTAACCCTTAGTGAACTTTAAGAGCACCATTTTTGATCTTCAAATCAATTTTGCTCAACATGAATTCAGTTAAAACCTTTTGAAAAAATGCGACCATAGATCTTAGTTCTAATCTGTTCCGATACATATTTATTAAATATAATTGTCAAAGTACAACATTTCTATCAATTTCCAACCCCACCCCCCGGATCCGTCACTATAAACTTTGACCTAAACAATATGTCGTGATCAGCAAAATATCATACGCTGAAAAGTGTGCGAGTTTTTAAATAAGTTAAAAAATGAAAAATATTATTTTAAGCTTATTACTTTGTAAACAAAATCTTATTGCGTTTTATTCTTTAAAAAAAATTCATTAAGTTTTATAGTTTCCTATATCTATGCAGTAGCTACTGAACTAATGATCGATAGCTCATCTGTTATTGAAAACATATATTTTATGGAAAAAATAGATTGTATTAACAGAAAACAAAGTGTCTAATAAAAAATAAAAAAATAATTATTGTGTATCTTAATAATATACAAAACATAAAAGAAAAAATGATAGAAAAAAGTTTCAAATTTTGCGGGTAGCCACGAACTTATAGTTTAATCATGATTTTACTTTGTTTTTATCCATTCGACACAAATATAATATATAATTAATTAACATTGGACTGATCTTTACACACTTTCAATAAAAATCGCCATTAAAAATTGCCCCCACTAGCTTTTTACTAAAGAAAATAAACACTTTAAAAAAACTTTTTTAATTCTAAGGTTTATTTATTTAAAACTAGATAAGTTACTATTATGGTTTTTTGTATTATATAAAATTTATTAGTATATAAAAAAGGTGCTCATTTTAAATATATAAACGGATTAAGTTTTCCGAAACCGCCTTCCAAAGATGTGTCCGAAATCACTCGATCATAGCCGGTGATACACGATACCAACCGATCATACACAAATACTAGTTTTATCCTAGTTTATTAAAGTATTAAACAACCTTTTTTTTCAATAAGTAATGTTAATAAAAATCTTTAATCAATAAAAAGTTTTTAGTTTATAGAAAAATTTGGTATATTGATATGCGAATCAAACATTATGATCCATCTCTTTTCTGTAGGTGTGAATTATACTCTTACATTCCCAGTTAATCGCTTTGGCTTATTATGAATATTTGCATATGTCATATTTCCACTCAAACAATGTTTTTATAGTATTAATAATATTATAATATCACATAGCTTCTCTGTTTATGCTGAACATCAAGTGTCCGGATTATTATTATTATTTATTATTTTTATATTTTACATTTCTCTTTGGTACTCTAACATAATAGTATATTATACATAACAATAAAACATAATAGTATAGGGGAAAGCGGGACAACATGGCGAATGGGGCAAGATGGGTTTTCATATAACAACTCAACAAAAAATCTTAAAATTGGGTGAAAACGAAACTGTATTTGCATCTTGTATTTTAAAACACTAATTGGCTTTTTGAAATATTGTTAACGCAATTTTATACACATAAGTTTACTTTTAGCGCCTAAAAAAAAGTTCCTCACTTTCGGTTTCTCGTAATAGATGATGCCCTTCAAGTATAACTTCTTTAGAAGTAGTTTTTTCCAATTTTTGTTTATTTTTTGTTACTTTAGTTAGAGTTATTTGTAGTTTTAAAATTTTTATAAAATTTGAGGTAAAAATTGCATAAAAAGTCATCTTGCCCCGGTCAGGTGACCAGATGACAAATTTATGAACTTTTTATTTTAATATTTATTTCAAATTGTTATATTTGTAAACTAAAAATTCATGCAGGCAATGTAAGAATTTAATAACATAAACATACTGAGAAAGTATTATGTCTTCACGACTTATAGTTTTGCAACAACTCAGGGCTTTCAAAACGTTCGCCATGTTGCCCCGCTTTCCCCTATTTACGTTTTTTTAATTTAAAATAGTTCTGTAAAGTTATCGTATGGTCAATTTAGAGCTTTACGTTCGAAGGCTCACAAAGAGGTTATTTGCAAATTACTCGCCTGGAAATTTTTGAAATTTTGAAAAACGAGTTATCATCAGATTTAGATGACCAAGCAGATGAAGTTAACTTTTTACAATGATTGCTGTGTATGAAAAGAAAATATTTATTATGTTTCAAAAGATGTCAAGCAAAAACTGAAGTAAGTTTCGACATATTTAAAATTAAAGTCAAAAACAGCACTTAAACAAAAATAACGTATTTAAATACACACGAGGTTAAAAATCTCAACAGCTATCAAAATTATTTTAAGTTTAAAGTTTTTAAATTTTTTATCTGTTGTAAACCAAAAACAACAAAGTCATTTTTGGTTTTTCAACCGCAAAAAAAAAAAAAAAAGAAAAAAAAAAAAACCTTTATGAACTTTGCAGAAGCAAGTAAACAAACCAAATGCCTAAAAACGGAGGAAATACATTTCTTCTTTTTATTTTTTTTTTGTTGCTTTAGGTGCCCCAAAAAGCCTAATGTTCTTGTCAGAGACCACCGCGGAAGTGCATTTAATCAGGAAGTTCACGCCTCCTTCCTTACCGTGCATAATTCTTATTCAGTTCATCTAAGTTAGCATTTACAACTCTTTCGACTTCAAGTCATTCATTTGCAAGCCATTTGCAAGTCATTTATTTCATTCAAATCATTCAAGCTATTCATTTGCAAGTCATTTGCAACTCTTTGGACTTCAAGTCAAGCATTTGCAAAACTCAATTATTTTTATTTCTTTTAAATTTTTTAAATTCTTATGCTGAATTTTAGCTGAAATTTCTCTACGACTGTTCCAATACCCCTAGCTAATATTGGCAGTCAACAATCAATAATTCAATTTTTGGAGTTGACATAAATCTATTGCATACATTTTTGATATTATTTTAGTTTTTTTATTTTATTTAACCTTAATAAAGTTTTCAAGTTAATCAATCACTCATATATTAAAAAATTAATCAAACAATTGACAATTAAACACAAGACAAATTTATAAAATTGAAAATAAAAAAAATAAATTAACTGTTTTTTCGTGGTTGCACGAAATAAAAAAATTATTAACAGCCGTTTATTAACTTTATTATTAAGTGGTGTTTAAAAATTATGACTATATAAAGTTTGAACCCTCTTAATTTGAGGGGATTACTAGTTTTATAAGTTTATAACTTTTAAACACTAAGAGATTATTGTATGAAATTTAAAATTTATCGATAAATATAAACTTTTAAAATGTAGTGCATAAAATATTTTGTCAACTTATTGCTTACGTTTGGGGCAGTTGTGGCCAAAATTTTACAACTTTTTTGTTCCCAGGAACTAATCATCACACTTTTTTGCTTAGCAATCTTATTTGACATAAGTATAGATCTATACTTACATTTACATATCGACATCTAAATGTTTGGAGCTTAATCCATGTCTTTAAGTTATCTCAAACATAAAAAAATGCTGAATTCCCCCCTGAAACTAACTTATTTAATTCAATCCACTTAATTAATAATTAGAATAAAAATGCTGAATAAAAATAATTAATGAGGATAAATTTTAATGTTAAAAAGTATATAAAACTTAAACTAACTTTTAAATTGAGATTTACTTTTGTTTTGTTTTCTTCCACAATTTTTTGATACCTTTGTTTTCTTTAACGTTTTTTGCTGTTGTTGTAGCTTTAGATGAAAAAGCTTTATAATTGTTTCAAACAATTAAAATAGCTATTTATACAAATAAGTATAATTGAACAAACCAAAAAGAATTTAAATATCATTACGATGCGTGACCTTTATCAATGTGGAAAACTTGGAAACTGCTTTTTAATGTATTCAAAACCATAAAACGTAGGTGGCTTGAGGATAAACGCATTATTTAATTTAAGAAGCGTAAATCATAATTGTATTATGGCACGAGGCTTATTAATATCAGTTTTCGGTTTTTCCTTGATAGCAATGCTCTTTCGCATAATGGTAATTTAATTTTCTTTGGTATTTTTCATTGTTTGGCGTTTTTTTTATATAGTTTTTAATTTTTATTTTGGTAGGTTTTAGTTTATATAATTAGTTTTTTTAAGAAATTTCAAGTTAATATCAACATTAACTTGAAAACCGTAAAAAATGCACACTGAAATTTTTGAATTCATAATAAAGGATTAAATTTTCTTAATTATTATGTTTCTTAAATGACTGGTCTGTCTGCATTTCTCCATGTTATTTTTCTAACTCGACTACTTCTGCTTTTATTTTTTACTTCTGTTTTTCCAAAAACTCACTTACTCTTGATTCATTAAAGCGGTTTATGATGTTCTTTAGTGAGCTGAACTTGATTTTGGGGACCTTGGTATGTAGCCTGGCAAAGAGTCGGAAGAGTATAAACCACAATACCAGTTTTAAACTAGTTTGTAACTATTTCATAGTCTCTCCAGTGTCGGATCAAGGAGAGCGAGGAGGCCTTAGTCCAGGCCCCGCAAATTTAGGGCCTCCCAAAAATTTTAGAGGACCTCATTTTTTTTTTTAGTCATTTTTAGGCTCTGGCCCATAAAAAGGCCTCCAAAAACAAAAATAGCCCCGGGCCCCAAGAAGTCTTAATCTGCCAATGAGTCTCTCGACCTACTTTTTTAAACTTTAAAATTTTTGCATCCAATCAATAATAAATTCATAGAAATCAGTTTTTATGTTTTATACGATTATGGCAAACGAGTACTTAATTTTTCTGAAAAATTTATATTAAAACTTTCTTAATTTCAAAACTTTTTATTCTTTCTATATATTTTTTTTACGTTTTTTAAAACTTTAATTTCCTTAACGGATATTCAACTTCAAATTAAGAAATTGCATGTTTAGACTGATGTTTTTTAAAAATATAATTGATTGGAGACTAGGAACGAAAATGTTTTAAAGCTTGTTTCTAATGCATTGCATTTTAGATTTTTTCCAGAATTAGAAATTAAGCTTCTTGTGTTAAAAAAGCAGATATCTTGCAATTAGGTCTACCTGCCCGCGTTTTAAATAATCAATGTGTCAGTTTCCATATCTATCTCGGCTTTGCTTCTTTTAGATCATTCCTTCTACCCAGCCAATATTTGGTCCCAAAAAACGTCTTTTAAACGTTCGAATGACGTTTTATACGTTTTTTTAATATTCAAAAGACGTATAGAACGACCAACCGCCGGCTAGATAGTTAAGAAAGCGTTGCTAGTGGAGCATATTTCTTATCCTTTATTGGATAAAAAATGCCTTAAGTATACATAAAAAAAGAATAATATGGAATTTTTTATCCGGAACAACACAATTTTCTTAACCGACCGTAAGAGTTGGAAGTAATCAAGTCAGACAAATATCATATATAAATACGTCATTTAAGTAGCTCAAAAACAAACATTTTGATTATTTCGGACTAAAAGTATCAGTAAGTGTTATTTTCCGTAAATACTTTAAATAAATTGAAAAATTGAAATCAACAAACTAAACATCAAACAAATTTAGATTATTTTTCTCCCTTCCTCTTTTATTTTAAGTTTCTGACTTGAGTTTGTGATTCGTATAGAATGATAAAAGCTCTCGAGTCTCTTTAAGATTTCACATATTATGACTTTCAAACATGGAGCTTGTAATAGTTGCTTTTTTAAATCGTTTTTTTCAAAACTAACGCGCTAAGTTGAATTTTAAAGTAAATTATAAAAACTATTCATTCTTCTTATTCAAAAGCTTCATGCTTTCTTTTTTAAAAAAAACAAGCTACTCAAAGTTGTTAGAGCAGAGTGACGACCTCTTGGGTGTAAGAATTGGTGTAAGAATATTAAACACAAAGCTAAAATATTGCAGAGAACTGTTGCACTGTATTGTATTTCAAAAACACATTCACCCAGACCTCTTTATATTCCGAAGGAAATGTTTCGATCAATAACTTGCTCTTGGCAGGCACTTTAATTTTGAAACTGCTTGCCATCTCTTTCCCATTCTCTTTATTTGACCTTATTTCCAAGTTGTTCTGCACCACAATCAACTGCAACATATACTGAAAAATAAATTGTTTTAATGAATTTAAATCCCAATTTAAGTACTTTTTTAAGGGTACATATTTCAATATAGGATCTAAAAATTTTATTACGTTTAAATGTAGGGGAGACCGGGGCTAGTTGGCTCGGTTTTTACTCTATGAGCTCTGTAGCCCTAATAGCACACTTTTTTGAAAATATTAAAGTGTAGTCTCAAAGCGTATGAACTTGGGTAACTTATAAAAGTTTCATGGATTTACAAAAAAAAATTCTTGGGGCCTTACGGGGCCCTCAAAAAAAAAAAAAAAATTGCGCCAACTTACCCCACCACGGGGTAAGTTGACGCAAACTATAAACGTGATTATTAATGTACTATTAAGTGCAAAATTAATAGAAATTTTTTACCTATTAATTTTGGCAACAATTTAAGCTAATAATTTGATATTATTTTTAGCTTGTGCTAAATATTAGTACGTATAACAGCCAAAACAGCAGCCCTCTTTTTACCTGTTACAAAGAACCTAAAAAAAAAATTTTTATAATTTTTTTGTAAGAATAAGTTTTTTCAATATTGTTAAAAATTAAAAAAATTAAAAAAATTATTTTTATAAAAATAAATATTTTTCTCCATAGTAAATGCTATGAGCCAACTTACCCCGTAAAAATTTTGTCAACTTACCCCGAAGGCTTTTTTTTCAATAAACAGTCTATAGATCCTGAAAAACGGCAACTTTTAAAAAAAGTCAAACTGAATATAGTAAACCAATTGTGGCTAGAACTTTTACAATAATTTTTTTTCCATTTGACTAACTATTTTCTTTGTAAAGTAAAAAGGAAGCGATGTTTCAAAAGTTACGTTTTTGTCCAAAAAACACTTAAATCTTAATATCTCCCATGCGCATGCGCGAATCCTGACAATACTACATTGAATGATGAAACAGTCAATTAGGAAGATTCTGTGTAATTTTTATCACTTTCTGATGAAAGGCTTTAAAGATAAACGCAATTCGTCAACTTACCCCTGCGGCCAACTAGCCCCGGTCTCCCCTACTTGGTTTTTGTTATTTTCATATGCAAATAGTTGACCACTGACAGCTTTTGATAAGGATGCTTAAGTTACTATTGACGGGTTCATATTGTGGAAGTTGTGACCAAACCTAAAATTAAACACTGTTAGAAGTTAGAGATGAAAATGTTACATTTACACGCAAGTTTAATACATTACAATTACTATTATGATTTTTTTCTTAGGTTTACATTTGTTGGTCGTTATACAACTTTATATAACCAATAATAAAAATAATATTATAAACTTACAATGATAAAAAATATAACAATTATAAACAAGGTATCGTCAGAACATCAAATAAGCATTTAACTAGGATAAGATAAACAAAAAACTAATAAACTTTTACAAAATTTCAAGGTAAATAATCTATGTATCTGAAGTAAGATCAAGAGGATTTTCTCATCAGAATTTTATAAAGGCGTAAACCAACATATAAATTAAAGAGGCGTAAACCAACATATAAATTAAAGAGGTGTAAACCACCATATAAATTAAAACCAACATATAAATTAAAGAGTAAAAAGTATAAGAACAATAAATAAAAAAAGTAGGAATAAACATCTATAGTAATAAAAATAATAATAATATAATTTTTTAGTAACTATAAAAAAGTCGACCAAAATATTTTTTTAACCTTTACTAATAATAATAACTCAATATATTATCTAATGAAAGAATGAAAAAAAAAATGAGGTTTTTCATTTTATTTTTAAAAAGACAAAAAGTAATAGGTCCTTCAAAGTTAAAATTCGGAAAAATAGTTTTATTCCAAAACGTATAGTGCTTCGATAGATAATACAAAATTGATTAAAAGTTCGTTTTACAAAAAGGTTTATTTAAAAAGTTATTATTTCTCAAAGTATATTTACTGAATGGTTTAAAAGTAAAAAGATCTTTGAAAACGACTAGGGATAAGTTATTTATCCACATATATACAAAACATAAAATATTAAATAAGTTTAACTCGTTTTATTTAGAATTCTCATTTCAATAAAATAATGCTTCAAATGAGAAAGCAATTTGCAAAGTTAATTATACGGATTGCCCGTAGATAAAGACGTTGCAACTTACTTTTTTCCGTACTTTCCCAAGCATTATTAACATATTTTAAGTAACTATGTATGAATAGAATAATAAAGTTAGATTGAGTCTTTCTTATTAAGGTAGATTCATGATTTTTATAAGATCCCAATGTTTTTAGAAATTTTTTGCTTCTATAATCAGTATGATGATTCCAATTAATTGTTTCATCAAGATAAACACCTAAGAGTTTTGTAACAAAATCTTCTTGTATTTCCTTTTGATAGATAAAGATTTGAGCTAATTTTAATGGCAGAAATCGCTTTTTGGCAATCGAAAAAATTAAAATCGAACAGAAATCGAATAGAAAAAACTCATATTGTTTTATTAGTATTCAAGGTTAACTTATTAAGCTTGAGCCAAATAGATACATGTCTGAGTTCTTCGTTCACTGTTTTAAAAAGGTCAGCGATATCATAGATAGTAAGGAATACGTTTGTATCATCTGCATACATCATGCTCGTTAGTTTTGAGCCTTTATTTAAGTCATTTATATAAATTAAAAAATTCCAAGAATTGAATCTTGTGAGACTACACAGGTTTTCTGTCTTTTTTAAATATATTAAATAATTGGGAGTAATTGGTTTTCTTCAGGCTTTAGCGAATTTTATCAAACAAGTTTTTGTACTTTTTCAAATAGGTTTTTGTGTTTTAATATTAAATAAGTTATAACATATAATAGATATTTTTAAGCAAAAAAGCTCTCATTATTTAATATTTATTGTAACAAACGCAATTAGTTTTTATATATAAATTATAGACTTTAAAAAAAGTTGAATTTTTTTTTATAAAAATTTTTTTTCAATTTTTTGTTAGAATGTTTTTGTTAAAATATCGATTGATGTTACGAAGAACGTTAATGTATCGATTAAATGGGTTTTCCGTTTTATTGTCAATTAGGGTTTTCATTTAAATTATTTCTTGTGTATTTTAAAATTTTATTACATTCAAATGTTTATTGCTACGAAATTTACTGCTTTTTCCTGACATATCTCAAGTTTTTTTAAATGCTTGAAACCAACAAAATACTTTTAAAAAATATACCAAAAAAAAAACCGTCTACCGTGTAAATTCGATACTTGTTTAATTCGGTAATTGTTTACATGTAAATTCGGTAGAAAATTTTTTTTTAATTAGTTAAGAAATTAGTTAATACTTAAAAAATACCTTGTATTGTATATAATGTACCTTTATAGATTAATAGTTAATAATAATATAATCATTCTAAAAATAAAATAAAAAATTTAAATAGAGATTTGCAATCTCTATTGACTTGCTTTATGTTAAAAATAAATGATTGGGAGATATTTGAAAATGGTACATACCTTGATTTGCCAATTTGATTTTTTCAGTGGTATACATTCAAAAATCAAATCAATATTATATTTCATACTATCTTACAATTATCTGAAACCATATTTTAAGCAAAGGTAAAGTAACTTTTTTTATTTTCATTAAAACTCATATTCAGCTATCTACGGTGAGTGAGGAGGCAGCCCATTAAAATCAATTATCAATCTGTAAATCAAATATCAATACAGTAAGGGGAGTCTCAGGAAAAAAAGTTCTATAGAATTTCTATAAACTTTTGAAACATGTATAGAAATTCTACGAAATTCTATAGAATTTCTATAGAATCTCTGTCAATTTCTATAGAAATTGCAATAGTATTTTTTTTTCTACTTTTCTTTGTTTAGAAAAAAGTTTTATATAAATTTCTATAGAACTTTTTTTCCTAGGGTTATAACTTTTACATACTCACTTTAGACGTCTTTCATTTCTCCGGAATTATTGATAGGTTATTAAGTTGCTGCTTCTGGCAAATCTGTTTTCTTTATCAGATTTTTTTATCGTAAAAAAAATTAATAATAAAATAAAATTAGAGTTAGAGTTTTAATGTTACTGTTGAATATTTTAAAAAAGAATAAAAATTTAAATTCAACTCTTGAGAAAAATTTTATTTTAGTTTATATTAAATCAGTAACCAAATAGATTTTTATGTTCATATGCAACAACAAAAAATAAAAAAGTCTGTATCTTGATTGATAGAAATTTGGATACATCATGGCAGGCGCATCTGATGAGTCTTGACGTCATTAACTTGCTCTCCGGAACTGTCTTGATGTCCTTTGGCATTACAGTCTATTGCTATTAGGTATTCTAATGTCCTGAATCTTTAAAGTAGGGTTTAAAAATCTTAGCATGAACTCAAAGTTCAGCCTGGTACCATATGGGCAACCTTGTACACCAGCAAGTTCATGTTGACCTGCTCAAGATGTTCTTTCCTCCATTTTTTTTCGCCCTAAAATAGAGAAGAAAGGCAGAAAGTTGTTTATTATATGGTGCATTGGTTTTTTATTTTAGCAATAAAATAAATTAGATAATTATATATATATATATATATATATATATATATATATATATATATATATATATATATATATATATATATATATATATATATATATATATATATATATATATATATAAATAAGATAATTGCAAAGAAGAGGGAACTTCTAAACTGTTTGCTTTTTTTAAAATTTATTTTCTTCTTTTTTTTATTTATTATTTACTTTATCTAGGAAAGAAAATCAGTTACATTTCGGACATCAACTCAGACATAAACAATCTTGACAACTTTTCAATGAAAAACTTTAATGATGTTAGTGAGGTTTATTTTCAAAACTATTATGATGTTAGTGAGGTTTATTTTCTTAATTCTCTAATAACCTGTTTTTCGTCAGAATATTTCTACAGCATTAGTAAATATTGTTAAAAAAAATTAAAACAAGAATTTATGGTAATATGTGAAGAAACCTAAACCGAAGTGAAAAATATATTTCTAAAATTTTCTTTTTATATATAAAATTCAATTCACCAATTAAGGAAAAACGGATTTGGCTGAGACTTGATTTTCTTTTTATTTCTTTGAGATTTCAAAAAACTGAAAGATTTCAAAATACGTGAAAAATAAAAAATCAAACAGTAAATCTTTAAAACCCGCGAACTATTATTTCAATTGGTAACAATTAAGCTATTGCTTTAAATAAAGTATACGATTTATTTACAAGATTATTTAACAATTAATTAACTTAAATACTTGAATGAAACTTAATTTAGTTTATTTCTGTTACGTTTTGTTATAATAATTACCTTTTATTTCAATAACTTAGTGCTTATTTTGTCAAAACGTTACGTTAAAAAGCTTGAGCACAAAACGTTTTCTAAACGTAGAAAACGTTTTTATATTTATATTAATAATATAATATTTAATAATAAGCTACTAATATTTATATATTATATAATATATTACTAATATTTAATAATGAGCTATTAAAAAACATTCACAAATTTATTATTAGTTATCACAGAGCTATTATTAGACAACAGTAACAAAAAAATATTTTTTTGAAAAATAAAAAAATAATCAACATATTCTAACTAGTTTCCTCTTTTACTTTCATTATAGCATAAAAATGTTTATAAAAGCTATGAAAAAACCATAAAGTTTGCAGTACAAAAAATACAAATAATAGAAACCTTTCTCTTTCATGTAAAAATAACTTATTTTTTCACATAAGAGTGAGCTTTATAATCTCCTATAAATGTGAAAATAATAGTAAACGCGTAAAACATGTAAAACTAGATATTCAGAAAATTGAAAAAAAGACGTATTTATTATGTTTTATAAAGATAATTTTAAAAATTTTGTAACAGATAATGCTAACTGCTTACATGCTTTTACAATGTAAAGTAGTATGCAAGCTTGTATGCACAAGAAACATAAATATTATCTATTGTTATAACAAAATGAATGGCAGTAGACAACGTATTTAGTCTGAGGGGGCTATGAAGGGCAGGGCTGACAACACTGGGGGGCCAGGGGGCACGTGCTCCCTCTGCCCCCCCCCCCCCACTTTTTTCTAAAGGACCTTTTTTTTTTTTAAGAAAAATCTTGTTATGGAGGACTTTTTTCACAAATTGATGATTGTGCCTCCCACTTCAAAACCCGTGTCGTCGGCCTTGGTAGGGACGCAAACAACATGTCTCTTAACAATAAAACTCTTCAGAGTTCTGTAATTATGTCTATACTGTATGTATTACATTAGCTTTTTTTTAAATGTGATTTCTCGTAGGATTTTAAGGTAGTTTATTAAAACTGTTTTTAATGATACGAAGTAAAATATAATATTTTTGAATGAGTATGTGATTCGGAAATTAAAATATAGATCAAAAATAGAAAATAAATGTTGGCTATTTTTACAAACTTCAAGTTTTATATAGTTTAAGACCTTCATAAAACATTATAGCAGTTTCAAGTTTTTTTTTTTCAAAATTGTCCAAATACAGTTTTTTCTACCTTCACTTTGGCTAGAAAAATCATTTGCTATATATAACATGTTCAGTTCATCAGTTTTGTGTGTGTGTATATTTAACAAAATACACCAGTTTAACCGTACTTGGTTCATAATGCTTCTTAACCAAGTTTTGATTCTTCGTAGTGTGCTGAAAGCTCTCTCGTCAGTAGCGTTTGTTGCTGGTATCAGAACGATAAGTTTTATCAACTTCCTGATTTCTCATAATGATTCCTTTTCAACTTCATTTGCTTCTCTATAAAACACAAAAATTATGTGTGATATTAGCATACAAATACGCATTGTAGTGCATATGTTAGTCAATTTGAGATACACTGGAGTCGTAATTATTAAATAAATAACAATAAGGTTTATTGGAAATCCATTCATATTTTACCTGACAAAATTAAGGACTTTTTTTAGAGTTTAGTTGTGGATTCGTGCATAACTTGTAATTGTTCATGCAGTCTTGAAGCATTCAAATCTGTAGCATAGAAAACAAGAACTTTTTTATTTATTGA
The DNA here is from genome assembly GCF_022113875.1 of Hydra vulgaris. NCBI lineage: Eukaryota > Metazoa > Cnidaria > Hydrozoa > Anthoathecata > Hydridae > Hydra > Hydra vulgaris. The sequence continues at coordinate 12,775,815 of NC_061163.1, read as the reverse complement.
AGTACCTCCATTTATAAGAACTGATTCTATCTTTTGAAGCATTAAATATTCTTGTTGTTCAAATCAAAATTGAATACTCTTAACTGTCATTTCTATAGCTTCAAAATAGATCTTCTTGAAAAAGTCACAGCTAGAATTTTCAGATATTTCTGATGCAGATGCTCTTATTTCAATACAACGAGGTATTTTGCAATGGCGTGGCAAAGCAGGTTTTTCGAGTTAAAGCAGTTTTCTTTTCATTATTTTTTAATGATTTTAATTTCATTACGGTTCCAGAATATCTCAAATGAATTTTTAGACCAGATAGATTTCAATGTAATCAAAGCTCTTCAACAACTTTCTGACCTTCACTAGCCAAAAGTGTAACCTTTTGCAAACATTTTGATAATTTGTTTACCATGCATAGTCTTGCCCAATTCAATTCCAAACAAAAAAGGAGTCCATTTGTGCTGAAACTCCGCCTATTCAAGCAAAAATCTCACTGTCTTTTGTCTCAGATTTAGCTTGTTGCAACTTGTAGAGCTTCATAGTTTTCAGATATGGATTAAAATGATTCTGCTCTTACCGTCCAGCGTGTAGGACAGAGTATACAAATACCGGGTTTCCCAGGGAGAACATTTTCTTTTACCTTTTTGAAAAGGCATTCACTTTTGAGAGATTTTTTATTAACTTTGTAATTTCATGAAGGGTGTTCAGAGCATTTTTCATGATGCTGATAGCTTTAAGCGTATCTTGTACTAAAGCGTTACCATAACAATGGGAATATAGTGCTTTGGGTTCGAAGTCACTTATTCTCTTTGCAACTCCAGACTAGCAACCGGTCATGACGCTGGCACAATCATAAAATTGACTGCAACAATTAATAATAGAAAGATTCATCCTCATAAGAACATCATTTATAGTTGCAGTAATACTTTCAGCAGATGTATTTTCCATACTGTAAAGTCCGAGAAACACTTCATTCATTTCCATGTCATCTTCATCTACATATTGCATTTGCTCAGTGCATGAGACTGATCTGTGGTTTCATCTACCATATTAGTAAATCATTTCCAGAAACGTTGGATGTAATTTTTCTGAGTATATTGAGATCCATTATCTGCAGAATTTCATTTTGGATAGTTGCACTTGTAAATTTATCTTGCGACTTTCTCATCCATTTAGTTAAAGCTGAATTATCTTTACTTCTGAGATTAAGTAACTGAGGAAAGTTCGAACAAAATTCTTTATAGTCTTTGTCTGTATTGTAATTACCACATAGAGCAATACCTTGTCTGGTGAGAAACTGATTATTCGTTATTATTATTATTATTACTATTATTATTATTATTAACGTTGCTCTATTTTCCATTTTTTCCTTTACATGAGGTTTGCTGAGAAGTTCGCCAATATTTTTAGTTGTTCAAGGTACAGTTATAACCTTCTCGATGACATCTCGATGAGCATGAGTATTTTAGTGTTTCTGGAATTTTTGTAAACCCTTTAACCAATTAGAAGATCCAGTTAAAACATCCTCGCTGTATTTTGAAGATGATAAATTATGCATTCCAATTAACATACAATAGTAGTATAAAACTGTATCGCTACATTCGTTGTAATGTAATGACGGAAACAACTTGTACTATTGCTGACAAAATGATCGCTTCTGACTACCACATGTACGTTTTGGAAAAACTAACACAGGTTGATGCGGACTGTTACTTAAATGCTTTTATTGGTAGACTGAAACAGTTTACATTGTTGTTGGCTGAGTTAGTAAAGAAAAAGAGAAATTAAAGACAGAGCTAGAAGATGATGCTGAAGTAACAGTGGATGCAGAGCCAACATAAGAAGAAGTAGTAGCAGCAGTGCCAGGGTTATCAAGAGATGCAGTAGTAAAAATACTTTCAAAACCATTAGAATTCGAAGTAGTATCTAATAAAAATGCTGTAGAGTGGTAGTTGAGGGCTAGAGGCAGAGCTAGGAGCAGCTCTTGTATAGAAAGAAGTAATAGTGCGGTTGGTATCTGCCCCTTCCAATATTTCCTTCAGTCGTTAAAGACGCTTCACTTCCGCACCAAACAACTCCCCAGCCAGCAAGTCATATTGGGCCCCACATGGGGCCCAAGTGGGCAACTTTATGGGCCCCAAATGGGTTGCCCACATCCCGCCCAAGAAAAATTGTCGCTGGGCATGAATTGGGGCCCAATTGAGCAGCCCATATGGGCTGCATATGTGGGACCCACATGGGTCCCACTTTTTTATTTATTTAAATATTTTATAATGTTTTGAATAATTACTTATTTATTTTTAAATTAGATACATATAATTTAATATGTTGTCATAAATATGTCACGTGAGTCTAGCTTTATAGAAATAAAAGAGGAAATCAAACTAGAGAAATAAGGCAAACAATAATGACCATTTAAAAATACACCACAGTATTTAAATATTAAAAGTAATAGTCTTTTATAAATAAGTAAGTTTAAACCTTTTTATTAATTAAGTTTAACGCTCAGAATAAAACACCTCTTCAAGACCTGTCATTCTATAAACATTTTTGCTTGTGGGTTTATGAAAACTCAAATAGTGTATACACATTCAAAAACTTTTTATACATGAAAAAAAATAATTTTCAAAAAATAATAGGACATGTTTGCTGGGTCTCGTTTTAAAGACATACCACTGAAATCATATATTACATTGTTACGTAATGTTACTATAAATGATTCAAACTTTTTTTATTTCTATTCTGAAACTATTATTTGGAAAATTCAAATTTTTTTAAATAATCCGATTGCAAACAGTTATTATTATCTAATATTTATTAAATAAATATTATCTAATAATATTTAAATTTAAATTCATGAAACTTAAAACTCTAAATTAAAAAAGGAAAATGCAAAAAAAAATTGCCTTACAGGAACAAAAAAACTTTTTTTTTCTTGTAAGGCAATTTTTTAGTTGTAGCAAGTTCAATACTACGTTGTAACAAGTTCTATACAAAGAGTTCTATTTTTTTATTTAAAAGGTAACGTAAAATCTACAATTATTTACTAAACTTTGGTAAAAAAAAAAAAAAAATAGGAAACTTTAGTCTACTAAGTTTACTATCATTTGCTGCAATTTTATTTTTATTATTCATTTAATTGCGATTAGAGAAATTAGTTACAGATATTTATTAAAATATTATCAGACGCGCAACAAAAAAACAGCGAGGGAAGGGCTTTAGCCCCACCCCTTCTTACCAAGCCCCCACTTGTCTACGGCCATGGAATCTGCCACTGTTTTTTCATATTTTATAGTTTATACTATGTTTGCTTTCTTTACGTGAGCGTTATGTACTCTTTTTTTTGTGGTCTATTACACATATTCCTTATGTGCGCCTTGCGTGCATTTCTTTTGTGTTCGATTACACATTAAAATTATACACAAATTCGATAAGTTCATTGCTCTTTAAGAAGTGAGAGCGAGTTAGTAAAACAGTTTTTTTATTGCAATAATTAAATTAACATTTATCTACATATTTAAGTTTTATACAATAGTCTCTTAGTATTTAAAAATTATGATCTATGAGTTATATCTAATTGAAACAATTTATACAATATTTTTAAAAGTTTTGCAATTCCAAATTTAATTTGCTGACTAGAAATAAATAATCCAAGTCCCATTTTGCCGACTGAATCTGCAAAAAAGGTTTCAATTTACCGACATAAGGTCCGAATTTGCCGAATGATGAAATGCATATAGGATTATATATATATATATATATATATATATATATATATATATATATATATATATATATATATATATATATATATATATATATATATATATATATATATATATATATGTATGTATAAATATATATATATATATATATATATATATATATATATATATACATATATATATATATATATATATATATATATATATATATATATATATATATATATATATATATATATATATAAAGACACACACACATATATATTAAATTTTGGTTTTTCTATTGAAATTATTTTCCATAATTTGACACCAAATTAATATTCAATAATTGAATAGCTTTGAAAAACGTCAAAAAATAATTATAATGTATAAACATAAAGTTACGTTATACGTGTATAAGTACTATGTTACATATTTATCCCAAAGTCTCTTTGAAGAAGGATGTCTTTTAGGAAAAAATGGTTTCTTTTTGTGTACAAATGTTTCTGTGAAATATTCTTCAGGATTCTCTTTAGCTTTTGCAAGATGCCATTTCCCAAAACGTTCAGAGGCAATTTCATCTTTAATATTTTCTTTTTGTCGATTACTTAGCTTCATTTCAATTTGATGCTTTAACAGCACACTTTTATCATACATAACAGTAAATTGAACATCGGTTCTACCAACAAACTTTTTCAAATTAAACACAGCTTGTTTATGAAGCACATTTTTTAATGAGTGATCATTCACTGCTATAAGGATATCTCCAACATGCAAACCACATTTTTGAGCAGGAGAGTCATCAACAATATCAGTTATAAAGATGGGAGATATTATATACTGTTGAATATAATCTTTGTTACGAACAACTTTCTGTTCTCCTCCACAAACAGTAAATCCATATGGTTCATTAGCTTTCTTCTGTATAAGTAATGTTCTTATTTTTAGATCATCTGAACCAAGAATCACATCTTCCTCTAGAGGCAAAGAGGCAAGATCAACATTTATATTTGTTAACTTTTCATAAAAATAGCCTTCGAGTGCCTTTACACACGCCATTTTTTCTGCTATCAATTGAGACTCATTTTGCTCTTTGCTGAGTTCATTCTCATTATATAAAACAGAAGCTTCATATGTGCTTGTTAACTGTTTAACATTGAGACAAACCTTACCATTATCTTTTTCTGCAATCATTTTTAATAAAGCTTTTGGATGAGCTAAATGACTCAAAAGATGTATATCTTTACTATATAACTGTTTATGATAGTTCTTTTCAAGTTCATTAAGAATTTTTTCGACTCCAACTTGATCTTCATTTATTGCTGCTTCACCTATTAATTGAAATACATTTTCTTTTCCTATCGAGACTTGAAATTTATCAACTAATCCTAAAAAAAATGTATGTATTTAAATTATATTAATTTTTGATACAAAGATTAACAAAGAAAGATATATACACAAAATGTTTCAAGCTTTAACAAAAACATACCTTGCACTACATCATTTATTGTATTTGCAGACCATTCAGGATATTGGTAAACAAAACTTTTTACAGCAAATGAATGATAAACTTGTCTTCCTATGTCGCAACTTCTTGAGTTGTTTAAATTATAGCATGTCAAACTTGACGCAAAAGTTCGAATAGTATGTTTCTTAAATATAGTAATACTGCTTCGGGTTACCCTGTTAAACATCTATAAAAATAAAAAGGTTTCTTTAAATAGTCTAATCATATCTAGTTTACATAATTTTGTAAAACTTTGCATTTAAAAATTTACTTAATTTTTTAATTATTTCTGAAAACCAAATAAAACTTATACAAATAATAGGTTAAGAACATAAAAAAACTTAATAAAAACTATATTTAAATATACTTTTTACTAAAAAATAAAAAAGAAATAAAGCACTGATATAACTTTTAAATTTATTTTTTAATCATATGTATAATTTTTGAGCATACACTCTTAACAATAGTTAAAATATTCATAAAATATTAAAAAAAAAATCAACTAATTAATTATAAATACAACCTTTACATGTGTGATCTTTTAGTAAAAATCTTTTTCATAAAATTTAAAAATCCATTTATTAACAATTAAAAAAAAAATAATTTAAATTATTAAAAAACTAATTTAAGTTTGATCCAACCGCAAACGAATGAGACTGACAGATGTGTTATACCACCATAGTAGTGAGAGAAACACAAATATATGCCAGATCTGATGACTGGCGCCTATATAATCAAATAACCCTAGAATTAAACACTCTGGTAATTTACATCGATAAAAACAATAACCCGTTAAAATTAAAAGATACATAATAAAAATTCTTGGGAGAAATTGTAAAACAATAGGATGCATAAATCCGTGCAGCATTACAAAATGCACAGTAGGGATAAGACCAAACATTGCCACAAATATATAAAATATTACTAAAACACCATCGTGTAGACTATATCGAGTTCTAGTTAGCTGGTATATAATAACAAATACAATAAGGAATAGTACAGAACTTGTGTAAAAGACCTTGAGAAAATGTTCATGGTAAAATCCGTAATAAATTGAAGGAATGTAGCTGCCTAACAATCCTAGCGTAATACCAAGACGATCATTATTTAACCACATTATGTAATATACTTCTGAGTGACAATTAAATACATGGTAAAGTGTGGAAAGCATTAAACACAAAGAATAAGACAAACAAAAAGCTGTCATGATAAAATAGTCAATTGTAGTAGAGCTAGACAAACTTGGCAAAATTGAAACGTTAACATCAATTGTGGTGTAAAAAAAAAATAAAGAACCGAGCAAGTGAGTCCATATATTGATAGTTTCATTTGTCAACATGAATACGCTTTTTAAACATTGAATTTTTGAAAAACTGACTCTGTACCCGTTAACGATGTGGTTATTAAACTTCAGGAAATTTCTACTTTCATCGACAGAATGAATGCTAACAATCATTTTAAAATCTTTAATTCTAATACGATAATACTAAAGCATTTTTAGTTTATTGTCACATCAAAAGTGTTTAATATTTAGAACTATTCCTTAGCTACTTTTTCGAAGGTGTCCGGTATGCGTTAAAATCCGGGTTTTAAGATGTCTAACTTCCGCAATTTTTTCGAAGCCAAAATCGGCCATTATGGGGGGCAAATTTACGAAATAAATTAAATAATAAATAATAAATTGCGGTTGCTTGCATCAAATAACTTTAATACCGTAAAAAGGGGTGACTTTGGCCCTAAAGAGTGAATTTAATCTAAGCCACCAAAAAATTTTATGTTTTAAATGGTTTAAATTTGGTACTGCAAGGCATGCCGGTTGCTGTTTTGTGGCTAATTGTTGAAAATTTATTAGTTATTTAGTTTTCTTGTTTTACTTAACTCGAGTCTTTGTATATCATTTCAAAGTATTTTGATATGATATACAAAGTATATCATATCAAAATACTTTGATATGATATACTTTGTATATCATATAGTTTGTATATTATATCATAATGGAAAAAATAATATAATATACTTTGCATATTATATCATTTTCAGAGATTTTAAATCATCTTCCTTAACTGTTGAGAGCTTTTTAATATCAAATAAAAAGCTAAAAAATGCACTTCAAGCATTAAAAACATTAAGGTGGTAGTCTACTTTGAAAACTAAATCCTAGAATTCTTTATCAGTATTTGTCAACAATATAAAAAACCTTATAAAACTATAAAATTTTTATTTAAATTTTCAAATTTGGTTTTAAAACACTATTTTTTGGTCCATGGGACCAAAAAACAAGACATCTGCGTTGCGATAAATAACTCAAGAGGGGTTGGAGGTAGAGAGCTGGATTTTTTTTGTACATTATCTTATGAGAAGGTTAAATTGGCTAAATTAAAAGAAAAAAATCTATTGAAAAGTTTTTGTTTAAATAATAATTCAAAATGGCAGCAAAATTTAGACCCAAAATACAGACTTTGAGCCCAAAGAACCGAAAAAGTAAAAATCAAAGTGTTAATTCAGCCAATAGATTATATATAACAGAATCAGTGTACCAAATTTCAGGTCTATTTGAAAAAAGTTATTTATCGCACGGTTTCCAAAAATCTTATTTTGAGAAAAACAGAAAAGAAAAAGAAAAACCAATTGCTTTAGTCAAACTTAAGCTAACTATTGACTAATTGCGTGAACAAAACATTTTTTTTTGCAAAACAGACTGTTTCAAATCTTTATTGGTTCTGGAAATGTTTTTTTTTTTTATGACTTAAAATTATATATCATTATCTTTTTTGAATTAAAAATTCAAAAAAGACCAGTTTTCTATACTAATCTTTCGCTTTCTTGAATGGCATCTGCAAAACCTTTACGCTGGGGTCTTTTATTATTTTTTTGTTTAAGCTTTTGACTTTTGGAGTAGACACGAGTGACTTTCACGAGTGACTGTCGCACATATTTTGTTTTTGCAAAATTCTTTTGTAAATTTTCCTTTGTACATAATTAACATGTCAAATATATTTAAAACTCCATTCAATCCCTCATTAAACTTTATGATTGTAGATGAGACACTAATTTCTAGAGTATCCACTCCAACAAAAATATCTTTTGGACATCTTTTCCAAATAATTCCATTTAATGATTCATTAAATGGAATGCGGTAGTCAATACATTTTCCAGTGTCACTAGAAATTATAGCTATGACACCATTCAAAAAAAAAAATCCTCGCTTTTGCCAGGTACTATCACATGAAACTGTAATATTTGTCTTGTTCTCACCAAGACCTTATTAAATCTCAGTAGCTGCTTTATTCAAAACGTTTAGAGTAACTTTCTTATAAACAATCAATGTTTCTTTGAATGTCATGAAATATTTTTTTACGCATTGGTGGAGGCAAATTCATAAATCCACAAAAGGTTGTTGGAGCAGCATGTCCCTTTCCTATTTCTTATATTGCAATAATCGATCTCATTAACATCTGATTGATGTTGCTCACCAGATCCATCATCGATTTCTTAGCTAGAGTAAATCTTTTTTATTACATGAGCAGATAGAGGCTGTACATTTAAATTTAAATAAAATAGGCAGTCCTTTCTTCTTTGACAAATCAGTAGAAATTTTAATACCCCTTGATTGACATTGAGGACACATAGCAATTTCGTATAAAATACTTTTAAAAACAAAGCTATCGAACATGATGATAACACAGTGGAAAATTCGATTCGATTAGGTAATAAAGTTAGTTTTGTTGAAGCTAATGCTGATTTACTAAGGTAAGTTTCTTTGATAAAGTTAAAACATTAAAATTATTTGTTAAAATTGTGTTATTTACAAGACTATTTACAAAGACAATTAAACTTTTCCCATGAAACAAAGTTTTTTGAAAATTTTTGAACTACTTTTCTTACAAATTTTTTCCAGCATCAACTTTCTTATTTTTCATACTAAACATTATTTTCTAAATTTAAATAGTAACCATTAAGTTAATAAATACCTAAGCAGAGCTCCTAGCACGAATTAAATGTATTATGTTTAACTAAGACAGATTAATATGTAAATAAAAAATATATCTGTCAGCAGCAAAATCAAGCTTCTGATAAATCTTTTGAAAATAATTATGTTTCTACTTTTGGTTATACTTTAAAACTGCATGTGAATACCCTGGGTTACTTTTAAAAGAATACCAATGATTAAAAAAAAAATGATGTAAGAATTCATTTTTCTTAAAAGATCCAAGTAAAAAGTTAACCTAAAAATCGCTTAAATTAGGCGTCACAATTTTTTTTTAATCATCTATGTCTAATGAAGAAATTATATAACTTCTAAATATTTTTATGAAAAACAAATATCACTACCGTTTTCTACCTATATGAAATAGGGTAAAACAGTATAATTTAAAACTTTGAAAATTTTCATATTTCAAGGTAGACTACCATCTTAAATCTATCTGCTATTGCAATAGTAGCAGATTGAAATTCTTTATTAAGAATATCTTGTTTATACTTTTCCTTTGGACATAACTGTTTTTCAAAGTTTTGTTCAGGTTCATCAAAGCATCTCTTTCTTTTTCTAACTCTTGAAGCAGATTTTGCTGCAAAACCTTCTTCTACTTATAAAAAAAAAGCAGCTCAAAAAGAGTCAAATTTTTCCTATTTGTAATTTTCCTTAAAAAAAGTAATTGTTCTTTCCATTGCTTTTAAAGCCTCTGAAATATTCTTTGAAGCTTGATTGAAGTTGTTTTCTAGTTAAATTAATTTTAAATAAAACTTCACGTCAAATTACAATCGAACATAAAAAATCGAAGCTTGTTATTTTTAAAAAAATAGACTCTGCTGTGATTTTTTAAATTGTTTTATTAGCGGTCTTGTCCGCATCTTGCAGTGCTTCATAAATTTTAGGCATTTCAAACCGAAAATTTTACAGCATTGATGTGGCTTTCCTATCTTGTATTACTTAACGCTTTAACTGTTTAGGACTCTTTGATTGCAAAATTAACAACCTTTTTGTCAAAGCAAAAAAAAAAAAAAACTGTAAACTTAATCAATTATACTCAAAAAAAATAGCAAATTTAGCTGAACATCTCACAGAATCAATAACTGCCAGATTTAATGTGTTGCTGCAGCATATAATATAAATCACTCGGCAGTTTTTTTTTTAAAAATAAAAGCCTGTACTCCATTTCTTACCCCTTTCATATTTGCACCATTGTCGTAGCTCTGACCTCTTATGTTTTCCACTGACAAACTATTTTTTACCAGAGAGTCAATAATTTCATTTGATAATTCAAGTCCTTTCGAACCTTCATTTAAATGAAATCCAAGAAAACTTTCATTAATGTGAATTTCATTCTTATCCTCTACATCAACGTATCGAACAAGAATTGACATTTGCTCCTGGTGACTGATGTTTTGCGTACAATCAACAATAATTGAAAAATACACGGACTTTTGGACATTGGAGCAAATTTTTAATTTAATGGATTTTCCCATCAAGTCAATAAATTCATTCTAAACATCTTATGCCAGATAGTGCACAGAATTTGGTTATTTTTTGCTCTCAATAAATGTTTTTCCATAACTGGATCAAATTCAGCCAAAAATTCAACAATTCTTAGAAAGTTTCCATTATTATCTTGTAAGACTTGGTCACAAGAGTCTCTGAGTGGCAGATTTTGATTTGTCATCATAATAGTTAGGGTAATTAATCTTCTCATTACTTTGTCCCAATGTTCTACTTCTTTAATAAAGTTTTTATCCAAAACTTTATCAATTAAATGCCTTTTTGTGATCTATTTTGTGATAAGATCCATACACTTGCTGTAGCAGTCAAAATATTTAAGATTTTTTTCGTGTCTTTTTAAAATTCGTGAAATATGGTGCCAATCATTATCACCATTTTGAGCCAACATAATAGGATTTGAACAAAAAAGTTTTTAACAAATCAACAAACTTTGCTTGCTTTTTTTGAATAAACTAACCACGTTCTATGATTATTTTCACCATTATCCATGATGCGGTGAAAATAATCATTTGAAAAACTCAAGTTATCAATATTTCTTGGATAGTTATTAGAATCTTTTTTGAAACTGTTAGGACCATTTATAATAGCATCTTGTATGAAATCATTATTTAAATTTTCCTGCCAATCGCTAATATCGTTAAAGCATTCTGAAGAAGCAGCAGTTTCAATCAATCTTTCTATTGTTTGATTATAGTTTTAATTAAATTAGTAGATTCAGTTGATTTACTTGCATTTCCAGAATCGACCAGATTTTGAATTGTTGGACATTCTTCGGCCAATTTATCATGATGAGTTTTTAATAGATATTTTTCTAAAGATGTTTGATTTGATTTCAATTGTTCCTTTTTTGTCGGCGTTTTTGTTTAAACTCCCAAGCTGAAGGTTTTCTTTTCTCCATTCTTTCTTTTAAAAGAAATCAATAAATATTGTATAATTTTATAGCAATAATAAGATAACTTTATTTCAAAATAATTGAACTTTTTAAAAAAGAGCGCTAAAACACTTTGAAAACGGAAAATATTTAACGCAAAAAAAAAAAAATACTCCTAAAGCTTTAATTTCTAAATTATATATAATATATAAAGAAACGCATTTTTTTATTTAAAACACTTTACTAAAATTTCTTGTTTAAAACATGAACGCTTCTTTAAAGAAATAATCGCCTTTCTTAAGAAATCAATTTCGATCCAATAATTCTTTTCTTTATTTAAGTTAATTTATTTTTGCTCCGTAAGTAAAAACGATACTTCTAAACAATGCCAATGATTGGTTTTCCAATTAAAAACAAATCAAGTTTGTACAAACATGATTTGTTTTTAATTAGCTAAAACATGTTTAAAATTGTACACTAAATAAATTAAAGAAAATTTAAAAAATGTTTTTTTTTTTGAGTAATTATGGTTTTTAATATAAAATATTATAGACTAATTCTTATATAAATAAGAATACAAAGCTAAAAATTTGAGGTTAGGGTTTGAAAAAAATTATTAGCGCAATATTGAAGCAAACAAAATAATGTATTCGTATAAACTATGAAATATTTTGTTCAGAAGTTACTTAACAGATAGAAAACAATTTGTTGTTGGTAATGACAACAATTGCAACAATTGTTTAAGTGGAGTTCTGTGGAGTTCCACAAGGTTCAATCCTCGGACCTCTCCTTTTTTTTAATTTATATAAACGATTTAAATAAAGCAACTAATCTGATGAGCATCATGTTCGCTGATGATACTAATTTATTCATCTCTAAGAGAGATATTAGCGAGCTTTTTGCCACAGTGAATAAAGAACTTAAACTTTTATCCCACTGGTTCAAATCCAACAAATTAACTTTAAATTCTGACAAAACTAAATGGACTCTTTTTCATTCGAATAGGAAAAAAAATTTTTTTACCCTTAAACTTGCCTCCAATCTTTATTGATGAAATTGAAATAAAAAGAGACTCCATTATTAAATTTTTAGGTGTTTATCTCGATAAGAACATTAATTGGAATCAACATATAAACTATATATCCACTAAAATCTCTAAAAAGATTGGAGTCTTGTACAAAGCTCGAACTTATCTCAATAAGAAACACTTAAGGCAACTTTATTTCTCATTTATTCACTGCTACATAAACTACGCTAATATTGCCTGAGGAAGTACTGAAAAAAGTAAATTACTTCGTCTTTATCGCTGTCAGAAACGGGCAATTCGCATAATTAACTTTGCTGATCGTTTTTCTCATTGTAAACCTTATTTTATTGAGATGAAAATTTTAAATATATTTGAACTCAACGTTTTAAAAATTTTATGTTTTGTTTATATGTGGAAAAACAATCTATCCCCCCAGTCTTTAAAGATTTTTTTAGTTTAAAACCCAGCAACAAATACACTCTTAAAAAAAAAAAAATTTTAACGAACTTTTTTGTCAAACAAATTTTGTCTTGCCTATCGTGCACCGCACCTATGGAATAAACTTGTTTTACCTAATGTTGACTTTGATCGACCAAATTCTTTTTGTCTTTTTAAAAACAAAATTAAAAATCTAATTTTTTCCCTCGATAACATTTTATAGTACTATTAATTAATTTATCTATTATTTAACTTTTTATTATTTTTCCCTAAAGTTTTGTTGTTAACAACTATTTATATTTAAAGATTTGCTAATGTAAAAGTTCTATATATATATTTTACTTTACAGTAAAGTATACTTTACAAGGTATTCGTAAATTATATTGTTTATAAATGTTTTTTTTAAGGTTCCGATGATAAGATCTTAGTGATTTTCTTTCGGAAACCTAGTTTACACTGTTATCACGATTTGTATATATATATTTGTAAAGTAATTTTAATAGTTTATTGTATTGTAAAACGACTAACTTTGTAACTTATTGTAAACAATTTTTAACAATTGTTTACAATAAACAAGTAAAAAATCTTACATATTTATTTTAAACCGTTGTTTACTTAAAACTATTGTATTGAGCTCATAATTAATTAAGTGTATTTGAAAGCGAATTACGCAACTCATTAGATCAAAGTGTCAAACTCATTCATTCAAAGTTTAATTACTAAATGTTCTCTTGTGAAATAATTCTCTCACACAACAAAAAGAAGCTTTTCCTTTTTTTTCTTTCATATTTTCTAATTATATTATTTTGTGTTACTAATTTTACATCCGCATAAATTTTGCAATATATTCTGGTTATTTTGTAAAAATATATTTTCAAGATACCCGATGTCAGGTACTACTATAAAATAGCCGATTGCAGTTACCCGAGAAAACAGCCGAATTACAGGGTCCTGTTAATTATTAAATTTGATAAAAGCAATAAGTATGGTAACTGAAGAAAAATCATCTGTTAAAAGCGCTTCTAAAAAATATCAGATATGTCTACTTTATGACATATTCAAAATCTTAAATTCTCAAATTAAGTTGTGTCCCAAATTAGGAAGTTTTTAAAATAGTTTTAACGATAAATTTGAAATCAAACTTATTGAACATGTGACAGATTTGTGTAATCGATTTTTAGGACTCTCAAAATGAATTTTTGAGGTTAGTTTATGACTTAGCTGAAGAGTTAAAAATAAAGCATCGTTTCAACAAGAAAAAAAGAATAGCAAAAAAGATTTCTTGTAGGATTTAAAAATCGACACCCAAAATTAATTTTAACAACACCCCAAAAAACCGAAAAATTGTATTTGTATAAAGAAAAAGACAAGTTGGTAAATGAACTTCTGGAGAACGAGGCAGAAATATAAGATTAATGTTTTCTATAAATGTAACTGGACATTTCGTACCTCCACTCTTTATATTTCCTAGTTTAAAAATGAATAAAAAAATGATTGGGTCACCCCTGATAGTATTGCAGTTTCTTGTAAAAGCGACTGGATGAATGTAGATAATTTACTGAAACGGTTAGAACATTTTCAAAATTGTGTTCATGCATCTCTAAATAACCCAGTTCTATTGATTTTGAATGAACATGCATAACATAAAGTTATGCATGTTCTGCCATTTTTGATTCCACAACACCTTATATCACAGCAATCGTTTTGAAAAAATAATTAACTTTCAATGCAACTAAGAAATATGCAATTACTAATGTTTTAAATAGTTCCAATTCCATCAAACTTCTCAAAAAAGAATTAATTCTATAAAAAGGAAAGCTCAAAAAAGCGAAACTCTCTCCTCTTTTTCTAATGTTAAGCAACTCATTGCTGAGCACGGAAAGCTTCCTAAACTTACTCAATCAATAAAAGAAATAAACCCACATAATAGATTAGAAGGGAAAAAAAGCTACTTGTTACTTGCTACTGCTATTTGTTACTTGCTATTGCTACTTGTTTGCTTGAAAGTCCTGAAAACAAAGCTGAATGTAAAATATGTGGAAAATTTTTTGACAAAGACTGGATTAACCGCTTTACACGTAAAAATTGAGCACATTAATTTTGTGTAGAGTTAAATCCTAGCTTATTCAATCATGATAGTGACGCTTGTATTGTGATGAAAAATAAATTACCTTAAGTATAAAGTGTTTATCTGGGAAAATTCTTTTTTGGTTGACTTAATTTGATTATGATAGTGACGCTTGTATTGCGATGAAAAATAAATGGTCTTAAGTATAAAGTATTTATCTGGGAAAATTCTCTTTTGAAAAACACTGGTTGACATTTTTTTTTATGTTCTGTACTTTATTAAAGTGCACTCTAACTATTTTTATGCTTTTTATTGAATAAATAAGTCAGCAGTATACTATTTATACCTTAGGTGTCCGGGGCTACCCGATTTTTCCCTAAAGAAAATATCAATGAAAAAAATTAACTGGGTTCAATATCATAATCTGTTTGCGCCAATACTTGGAAATTTTTTTCCAAATTTGGTCAAAAATTGAAAAAAGTGTAACTTCGAACAATCGGCGCAAATATTTCTAAAAAGAAAAAGTAATATATGAATCCTACACCACTCATTACGTCACTCATTTCTCACTACCCATAGTTGGTTATCAAAAAGAAATTTTGGGATTCATCCCAAAATTTTTTTTGTAATAACCAATATTGGCTATTGCATATCTTTCTCACCTTTGCTTTTAAAATCTAAAAAATCATCAAAAATAAGATTTTTATTTTAGTTACATATTTAAATAAAAGTACATGGTACCATAAACTTTTTCTGAAATTATATTTTTTATTTTAAATCAAAAATATAAAATATCTTAAAATGATTTCTAAATGAAAAGTTAGTTATCACTGTGTTAACCGTGCGATGAACTTGTTTTGTTACGCTTATTTAGACTAATGCGTGGTGCGTTGGTCTAAATAATCTTGTTCTACCAATCTTATCAGATATATAAAAATTTTATACAAAAAATTATGTTTGAGGTGGTTTGAATATATCTTTGAATTATTGTGTACATTGGGCTTTTTTTCTGATAATTTATTTTTTAAATTGTTAGAAAAAATAGTCCGCAGTAAGTTGTTTTGTATGTATTTATATTCACTGCTCGACATTTTATTAAGTTATCTTCTTTTTATATTTCTTTAGTTTTATTTTTTTATATATTTAAATTTCATGCTATATTTTGCTATAAAATGCCCTTATATCCGAAGATATTATTAGCTGAGCACCCGCACCCACACACGGGAACACCCACAAATAGTCATAAAGGCTAATTAAAAGTAGCTTCCGTTATTGACTAACTTTTTTTGCGTGCCGAAGTACTGACTGGATTTTAAGTTGGATCGCGCAACAGTCCGGGTTTCAACATTTCTAACTAACTCTAACTAACTGAGATATCAAGTCAATATTTATAACTAACTTTTACATGTAGTTAGTGATGTACTAGAACTCCAGCTGGAGTTTGTGATTTTTAGTTCATTAAAACTTTTATTCTGGTTCTGGCCAGAATAAAAGTTTTAACGGCTGGAATGCCGGAATTTATTTTTTACCTTTACTTTTTAAGACATGTGACACAGACTGTGTAAATTAAACCAAAAATCATTTTCCTACTTGGCAATGAAAAACTATTGGTAAACCATTGTGTTACTGTATTTACTTTGTATATATATGCATTTATATATTTACGTTTTTACAAGATCTGGTGATAAGACCAAACTTTTTATTATTATATAACATTAATGGTTTGATTTATGTTTCCAATTTATATCACAATTTATTGTAATTTGTTAGTTTTGTTAATGTATTGATTTTCAAAAACTTATAAAAGGTTCTGATGATAAGATATATTTATGATCTTCTTTCAGAAGCCTTGTCTGTTTATTTTTGTAAACAACGACAAAAATGAAAAAAAAAAAAATTTACCATGTCACAAAAAAAAAAATTGTGATAATAAATACATTACTAAGGAAACAGATAACTAACACAAACTTAACAAATACAATTTCAGTTTTGCATCAAAAGTAGAGAAACCAATATAACAAGTTTGATGAACTTATTAGAGGTAAACCCAGGGGTTTAAATAGGAAGAAATGCATGGGAACGCCGTTCCGTCTTAGCTGACAATTTAAAAAACTGTTCCACTTTTTTTAATATTTCTTTGCAACCGTTCAATCATCTCGTTTTTGAGTTGTTATTTTTTTTTAAATAGAATTGTCCATAAGTTACGCCTAATTTATCTCATTGTAGTAGTAGGTCTATTTCACCATGCGCGCTAATTTTTATTGAAGTTAGACAGCTATTTTACTTTTTGCTAAAATTTTGGACTGTACGAGGAAAAACTTTTTATTTGTTGCTTACAATTAAATTTAAATGGGTATAATATATGAATGATCTAAAACAACTTGTAATAAAATAGAACTAAAAATAAAATAAAAAAACTGTTAAGATTTTTATTATGAAAGTTAACACTTTTTTGTGTTTGATGCTAACTTCCAGAAATGGAAAAAACTCCAAACATATATATGTTTATACTTATGCCAAAGAAAGATACTTTCAAAAAATTGCGATGATTTAAGCCTGGGAACAAAAGAAGATCTAAAATTTGAGACGCCTCCGCCCCAAACGTGAGAGCAACAAGTTGATAAAATATTTTTTTTACTGTTACTAAATTAATACTCGATAAAAGGTAAATTTCCTAAAATAATTTTATAAACATGACTATTTCTTGTTTATGTATAAACGTTTCTGTTTGAACACCAAAATTAATTCATTTTAAAAACTTTGTCCATAATATAACCATTTAATTTAAGCATTTGACATAAGCAAACATTTTTGGAAAAAAGGAGTGATTTTGTACCCGAATTTTGTTCCCGAATGGGTTAAATTGCATCCTTTTGAACTTTTTAACACCGTTCCCCTTGATTTCTAATTCTACTTTACCTCTGAAAAGTATATGAAACCCCTTGTATATCAAATGAACAAGTATATTGTAAAGAATTCAACAAGACAGTGACTGAAATAAGTTGTGTAAATATGACGACATTTCTAGAAATGTAGTAACATACCTCATTGAATGTATTAAGCATAGCTCTTTTCCAAATAATCCTGTTTATAAAAACTGCGGTTGCAATGTTATGTCTAACTATCATCCAATTTCACTTTTACCTGTATTTTCTTAAATTTATTCTTAAATTTATTCTAAAATTTATAATTCTTAAAATATATATTTACATGACATTAAACAAACTGCTATATAAAAATCTATGTAGTTTTTAAAAATATTTTCTGAAGTTTGTTCAACTAATCATGCTATCTTTAAACTGACAAATAAAATATTTCAATTTTTCAGTAAAAGCAAAAAGGTTCTGGGCGTATTTACCGAACTTTTAAAGGCATTTGACACTTATTGGTATTTGTAGACTGTTCTTCCAAATCTTCAGACTCTTGGTATTCTGCCTTGACTCGATTTGAAAATTTGGCGTTGTTGCTGTTGCCGTGATTGCTGTTGAGTAAGACTTCAAGGATATTTTTCTTCTTTTGAATGGATAAATAGTTTTTGAACCAGCAGCCTTCCAAGTTTAATCGTATATATATATATATATATATATATATATATATATATATATATATATATATATATATATATATATATATATATATATATATATATATATATATATATATATACACACATATATATATATATATATATATATATATATATATATATATATATATATATATATATATATATATATATATATATATATATATATATATATATATATATATATATATATATATATACATATATATATATATATATTAATATATTGGTTTTCAATATTTTTGCTCATTTAATCAAACTTGAATTGGAATTGTTTTTTTCAACAATTTTGTATTAAAAAATTTGATTAAGTATTGATGCTAGCTAAATTTATAAAAATTATATACTTTTATGAAAAATATTATCTTTAAAAATAAAGTGTTACCTGGAAAAAACGAAAGTTGCTTTCGACTATATCCCTCATGCTTACTTAGATAAAGTTTTCAATAAGGTGATGCTTCCCTGATGGCAATAATTGATTCTGCAACTCTTTTAGCTACCACAGAGTCCCTTGACATGTCATCGACTAAATCTTTTCACAGGTTAGATATTGAGCAGTTGTCCAGAAGATCTCAGCCAAATTTTTTAAAATATTGAGAAGATCTTCGTTTAACTGTGCTTTAATTTTTTGTAAGTTTTTAAGCTGATAAGTCTGGATGCGGAGAATTGTGCTTTGCTTTGCCAACTGAGCATTAAGTCGCTATTTACATTTTTTTTAAATCAAAAAAGTCGAAAATTTTTTTGTTTCATACCAATTATTTGGTCTACATCTTTTTTGAATTAGTAGAAAATAAAATTAAAAGCAATTAAACTTTTGCAACACAAGGTTTATTATTCAGATTTTTAATGCTATTTTATGCAAAATTTGAAATCAGATTTTCTCCCATGGAATGTGTAGCCAGAATTTATATCCCAGTAACCACTACTAACAGTGTTATCCTTCCACTAAAGGATTTACCATTAAATCAAGCACTTTCTATTTTGTTTCAACTGTTATATTAAACACAGCTCCTCGTAAAATATATACAACAACCTTGTGCCTCCGCCCCCTGTGTTCCAACCCAACTTATAGTGCAGTTTTCAAGTATTTTTTGATTCGGTGAATCAAGACTAGTAAGGGGAGTGGGGGAATTTTCAGGTTTTATAAATTCGGAAGATCTTGACAATCAAGTGAAAGTTGGGGAAGAGGAGAATTTTTAAGTGTAATGATTTGTGATCAGGCAAATCCACAAATTTATTTTTAACAAGAAAATTTATTTTACTTTTGTTAGACTAATAGCCTTATACAGTCTTAATCAAGGTTAAGTTAGTATTCTAACAGTCCGAATAAAATTTGCACTACAAAATTTCAATTAAGTTTCATACCATTTCTAAACAGCCTTCCTAATTTACTACCGTTATCAACAACATTTTGTGTTAATTATATAAACTTAAAAAAAAATATTTATCAATTATCTGAGGGAGGTGAGCAACTTCCTCCATTGCTCTTCCCCAATCGATTCGCTCTTGATCTTATATAATATTATCAATTCATTTAACCTTGACAATAAAATTACATTTAGATGTTTTTAAAAACTAGAATGAAATTTGAATGTTAATGCTTTCAACAACTTTTGAAATAAATTGGAATCTGAGTTCTCAAATCTTATAAACAAGTCTTTTATAACCCAAGTTAATACCTATAAAACTCAAACATTTTTATATTTGTAATCTGTTTCAAAATTCTATTACCACCAGATAAAAATTTTTTTTTACTATTTTTTAACTAGACTTATATGCATCAATAAATTTTAAGTTTCATAGCATTATCTCTTAGCGTTCAAAAATTATTACCATATAAAATTTGTAACCATTTCAAATTGCGGGGGGTCTTTATATGGTCACAATATTTGAACGCCGAAAGATACTATGAAACTTAAAATTTTTTGAAATTTACTGAATTTACTGAAAAATACTATGAAACTTAAAATTTATTGATGAATTTAGTATAATATTGTGGTAGTGGTAGTGGAATTTTGAAACATTTATCAGATAACAAATTCGTTTTTGATATCAGATACCAGATTCGTTTTTGTCAACCAGTAACTATAGTGCATTTGTTCAAATCTCTGGCTATACCAAATCTATCATATGGATTAGAAATTTGTGATTATAACAATACTTTTCTTAATAAATTAGACGCTGTTGGTAGATCAGCATTAAAATTTTTCTTTAGTATTTCAAAATACTGCAAAAACTATCTGCATTCCCACTTTAAAATCGATGATGTATCTATCATCCTTGTTCAAAACAATTTAATCTGTTTATCAGAATACTGAGCAACCTGACTTGTTTATCCTTGATTTTAACTCAAATATTTAATGATAATAAGGAAAACTGCTTTAACAACGAAATAATGAACATTTGGAAAAGAGTATAAACTATTAATTTTATGACCTTTGTATTTTTTGCCTGTAATTTGGGTGAGGAAAAGAATAAATACATAAAAATATAAAAATGTTCAAGAATTTTATAGGTTTAACTTGGGTTATAAAAGACTTGTTTATAAGATTTGAGAAATCAGATTCCAATTTATTTTAATAAAGTTATAAAAAAATAAAATTGGAAATACATCATACATACACGATGACATACTATTTATTATTTTATTTAAATTTTATTAATTTAAAATTTGCGATATTTCGGCTCATGTTGTTGGAGCAATTTTTAAACTAAAATACGTTACAATATTCGTTAGTTACCATAGCGATGTCATTGCAGCGTAATATTAAAAAAGTTTTTAATATTTAATAAATTTTTTTTTTTTTGTTCATTTGTTTGAGGTGGTAAACCACATGTGTTATTTTTGAGGGTTATGTCAAATGGCGTCATGAGCGAATACAATTTGCGAATTTAAAATAAGGTTTATTAGCACTGTTAAAATTCGAGACAGCTGACAGGTAGATAAATAGATAGATATACTTTAAATTAGTCATTTTAAAATAAAAAAAACTATTCTTTTTAATTTAGAAAAAATAATATTAGTTACAATTAGAAAAATATACAGGGTGTCTGCTAGAAAAACTAGGGAAAAGGCTGTTATTTAAAAATATGCTGTAATTTTTTAAGTTTTTGAGTGGACACCCTGATTTAAGATTATATATAAAATGGTTGTTGGA
Source organism: Hydra vulgaris (assembly GCF_022113875.1). Classification (NCBI taxonomy): domain Eukaryota; kingdom Metazoa; phylum Cnidaria; class Hydrozoa; order Anthoathecata; family Hydridae; genus Hydra; species Hydra vulgaris. The sequence continues at coordinate 12,753,971 of NC_061163.1, read as the reverse complement.
GACAATTACTCATATAGCTAATAACTGCAATTCAGTTCAGTTTATCAAATTTTGACCCTAAATGGCCAGCTTTGTAGCTAAAGTCTAGACGTATAACAAACATGGGAAATATTACTTTATGCCAACTAGTTTTACGCTAACTAGATTAAGAAAAACAAGTTGGATTAAGATTTTAAAAAAAAAAAGTAGAAAATTAAGATTTAAAAAAAAAAAGTTTAAATTGTTTTTGTTATTTTTCTAGCAACTGTTGCAAAGTTGAAGAAATATACAGAAAAAGATGTGGAAAATGGTATTGGTGTTACTTTGAAACACGCTCCTTAGCGAAAAGGCGGTTGACGTTCGTGTGTTTGTTTGGAATGGTTTCCATCGGTGAATCAGCTCTAGGTTGTTATTATCCCGTTTAGATCTTCATTTTTTGGGTAGCAACATTGCAATCTGTCTATTTCAATTATCTTCCTAATTTTTCTACTTTAATTATTTGTGATGACTGAAAGTGTTTTAAGATTATTCCAATTAATTTGTTGCAATGTCGTGCAACAATTAATTGCACCTTTGCAATGTTGTGCAACAATTCCAGATGCTTTCTAGTTCGCTTTAGTTACGTTTTTTTGATGTTCAGCTATCGTGTCGTTATCTTTTTTTTAGTTTCAATTACATAAAAAACGCCACATGTACATTCAAGTAGGTAAACACCAGGGTTTGGAATAGGTTTCATTTATTTTGACATAATATGTTCAGTGAAGATTTTCTAGAACAAAAACTGTTTTTATCCCAATTTGTCGAAACTCACTACTGGGTAAAAATTTCTCAAAAAACACAAAAAAACACAAATTTGCACCCTATATCACCAAAATTTTTGAAACTTGGCACAAATGTTTATAGACATATGTTAGGAAAGATTGTAATTTTTTCATAAAATTCCTTACTGTTTATAATTTACAGCAATTTTAAGCTTGATTTTGACTAAAAACTGAGGAGGGAAAAGTGCCGAAAATCATTCTGTTTACTTTCACCTTAACATGGTGCTGGTAGTGATCCCACAATTCTGAAACTTTGTACCAAAAGAGTTTAAAACCTGTTAAATCCGGAAAATATATTTTTTTATATGTCAAAACAAGGGAATGTAGCTTATTTTAAGATCCATAAAATACACTTTATAACGCGGAGAAAAAAGGGCATTGACAATTATAGCAATAAAAAAAATCTGACTGATATAAAAAAAATTTAATTTCGATTTTCTTAAAAATAAGATCAACACTTACTTTTCGAACCAATTTTGTTTTGGCCTTATATTTACTTGAGGAATTATTGATGTTTGATATAGACACAAAATTTTTTAATATTTTTTAAATCAGACACTTAATATAACCCCAGCTTGTACCAATTAATCAAATTAGAAAATAAAAATTTAGTCGTTTTATTATCTTTTTCATTTTCATATGATATTTACAACAAAATTTAAACGTATGTAAATTTTTTTTTTTAAATACTAAACTTTAGTGATTTTATATATGCTTTACATTCACATTATTTACAAGTTGGTTCACAAAATATAATATTTAAAAAAAGAATGGATAAAACATAATAAACTCATAAATATAAAAATCTCTACTTCCTTAGAAAAATATTTTTTTTCAGTCCTCTTTGGCTAAATAGTAGCAAAGTCCTGTTTTTGTTATCGGTATCTCAACTTTGCAAATAACTTTCAAAACTATTTAACAAGTGCTTATCAGAATCTTGTTTTCCAGCCTGCTGGAAAGCAGCATCTGTTATCCCTACTTTTAAAAATTCTGGAGAGCGATCTGATTCGTCTAAATACCGTCCCATTAGTCTTCTTCCTATCATAAGCAAGGTTTTTGAATCTTTAATTAACAAACACTTTATCTCTCATCTCGAATCTCATAACCTACTTTCTGATCATCAATATGGATTTCGATCTTCTCGTTCTACGGCTGATTTGCTAACAGTAATAACTGATGGGTTTTATTGCGCATTAGATAAAGGTGGAGAGGTTAAGGCCATCGCTCTTGACATTTCTAAAGCGTTTGATAAGGTTTGGCATGCTGGTCTTCTCCATAAGCTTTCTTCTTATGGTGTAGCTGGTAACGTCTTTAAGATTATTGAGTCCTTTCTTTCCAATCGTAGTATAAAAGTTGTCCTCGATGGACAACACTCTTCTTCACATCCTGTAACTTCAGGGGTTCCTCAAGGTTCAATCCTTGGCCCTATACTCTTTTTAATTTACATTAACGATCTTCCAGATATTCTCACATCTAAGGTGGCATTATTCGCTGACGACACTACCATTTATTCTTGTCATGATAAGAAGCCTACACTCTCTGATTGCTTGGAGGGGGCATCTGAGCTTGAAAAGGATCTCACTTCTGCTACAGCATGGGGCTCACAATAGCTGGTGAACTTTAATTCAGATAAAACTCAATTTTTTTCAGCCAATCGATATCGCAATAATTTAGACCTTCCTATATTTATTAACGGTAATGTACTCGATGAGTCTCCTATCCTTCATCATAACCATAAATCAAATCCGTTGCAAAATTAGCATCTGCTAAAGTCGTTTCTCTTAATCAAGCTTGTCACTTTGCTACTCTGGGTTCTATTCTCTATCTCTATAAATCTCAAATCCGGCCTTATATGAAATACTGTTTCCATATCTAGGATGGATCTTCTAATGATGCCCTTTCTCTTTTAGACAAGGTGCAAAAACGCATTGTAAACATAGTTGGACCTACTCTTGCAGCCAACCTTCAACTTCTGTCACATCGTCGTAATGTTGCTTCTCTTTCTCTTTTCTACAAATACTATAATGGGCACTGCTCTAAAGAGCTAGCGTCTCTTGTGCCATCTACAAAAATTCATTCTCGTGTTACTCGTCATTCAATTAAGTCTCATCCTTTTTCTGTTACTGTTCCTAAGTGCTCCAAAAACTCTTATTCGTCTAGTTTTTTTCCTCGAACATCAGTTCTTTGGAATTAGCTTCCTTCATCTTGCTTTCCTGATACATATAATTTGCAATCTTTTAAGTTGTCTGTCAATCGTTATCTTGCTCTACAATCTTCATCTTTTCTCTACCAGTAACTTCCAACACTAATTAGTGGTTGCTTGCAGCCTTGTTGGAAGTGAAGATGTTAAAAAAAAAAACTTTGCAAATAATGTGGACATCAGGAATCCAGCATGGGCTTTCCTTTGGTGGCCATTTAAACGACCGTGCAGGACCATTAGGACACATAATTTTTACAAGCACATCTTTTTTTTTTAATTAATCACCTGGTACTAGGTTTACAGTTGTTATCTGGATATTTCCAAAGTCATGAATTAAATTCTTCGTCAACACTGCATAGCTTAGTGCCTACCTAAACAAAAAAGTAACATATGCAATTGTTCCGTTTTACTTATTAAACATGTTTTATTAAATGCATAGATAGCAAATGCAGACGAAATAAAATAAAATACAAATATTTTTGATAATGATTCTGCAAAAATCTAATATCTATTTGAGTTTATCAATAAAAGTTATGCGTGTATTTTAAAATATGGTAAAAGGTATAATTAAAAAACAATAATTTACCTTTTGATGGTCAAGTGGTACAAACTGACGGTAACTAGTGATGGCTTTAACACTAGTAATGGCTTGCTAGTGTTGCCAGACGTTTGACTGTACCACCTATCACATCACAAGGTTGCTTACCGTGACTAGTTGCAAAAAAGTTCCATTTAACAGTAAAATCAAAATCTTCACAATGGAAACAAAAATTTAACATATTTTTGCAACTCTTATATTGACCTGCACACCCATCTGAAAAGTATTCAATATTTTTTATTTGAGGCAAATTTGTTTTTATATCATTGTAAACAACCTCAATAATTTTATAAACCATGTTCACATCATGGATCATATCATCCGAAATAATACAATAGGATTTGTGCTTGAGAATGCCTTCTTTTTTGAAATAAATAATCACTGGATGAAGTGTACATTGTAAATTTGTCCAATGAAAGCTTTGCACTTCATCCTGAACTACAAATTTATAGTTTTCTGAAAAATCACCCAGAAATAATGCTGTTACCTCATTCATATCTTCCTTTCTTGATCTCAGGAATAATGCTTGACTCTTTGCTAAATACGAATGTGGTGCAAGTTTTTCCAGTTTTCTACATACTAGTTCAATGTATTCAAACACTGGCTCTTTATTTATGTGTCAACTTTGACCTATCTGTTGTTGTCCATTGATCAAATTCAATCTCATCATCATCTTCAAATTCTCCAAGTATATCATTAAGTTTTTCAACCAATGCATTCATAGTTGCTGGGCATTTTTCACATTTCCTCATCCTACAGTCTTTATTAGTTATATCACAGACAATAAGGTAACAATTCTTTGTATGTCACACCAAGAGGATGTAAAAGCAGTTTCAAATTCTGATGAATAGCACAGACGCATACAGAATGTGTTCCAGAGGCACCAACAGTAATACACCATTTAGGTCGTAAGGTGCAAAACCTTGAAAATCCTATTTTTATTTCTGGGATCTTGGTTTTAAAGGCAACAAACAATTTCTTTAATTTACATAAGAGCAAACGTTTTGCATGTGGACATTTTTCTTTATGCTTACATAGTCCTTTTTATCAGGCATTATACGGCTATGTTCATCGTCGTAAAAGATCTTGACCAGTTGAACTGTTACATCAGGAAGAGCTTTTCCTAATTTAGGATTAGGCATGGTTAAAATACCTTTTTCTAATGTTAACTTACGTGCAGTTCGAGCTACATAGTTTGTTACATGCAATGTTTCAGATACCTTTTTTATTGACCAGTCTGTTGGAGCAAGTGTCACAAGTTGTACTTTTTTGATGTTGATGTAGACTCTGCAATTTTGTTAGTTAACAATACCATCATGTTATCAAACAAGTTTGCTTTTTCCATATACTCATTATCAAAACTTGACTATTTTTCAAAACTTTCTTCTGATATATTAAGGGAAATGGCTACCTTTTTTTAATGGAAGTTGTTAATGCTGTCAATTTTCGTTTACCTTCTCTGATTTTACCTGACTTGTGCAATCCTTTGACCTTAATTGGAGATACTCCGGCAGATGCAAAGTGTGTATTTACACATTCTTATTCATTTTGAATGGATCTTTTATTAACAATATCAAAATCTTCATCATTTTTATTTTCACATATACTTTTTGATAAACATATCATAAGTTTACTTCGACAGGTTGGAATCTTTTTTTTCCAGGTATAAGATTTAAACCTATGGTTTATGTTTCTAACACAATATGCATTGTAACCACTCGTAGAGATGCTTAAAAGGATAGTAATTACATTACTTAAATAACATTAATTATATATATTATGTAATTATATTACTATACAATTTGTTATATTAATAACTATGAAACATTGAACAAATCTTATTAATAAAAAAACTTATATGACTTATTAATAATGATATTACCTAATGAAATATAAATATATAAATTTTTACCTCTACACACCTTTTGGTGACTCAGAAATGGATTACAGCAACTTTTCTGATTACCCTCATATCTTACGACTAACATATCATGATGGTGTGTGCATATATTAGTAATTTGTTCTTGTTTCAGATTTGTTCGTTTTAGTAGTAGCTTACGATCATTGCTGTCAATATCTTCAATCAGATTTTTTCTCGAGTATATGATTGTTTATAATAAGCTCCATAATTTTTTATCTTTAGAAAAATTGAAAAACTAAAACATCAATAACTCCTTGATAAAACATAAGGCCAAATAAAAATTGGAGGCAAAGTAGATATATGTTTAATATTTAAAATAACGAAAACCAAAACTTTTTTTCATCAGTCAGATTTTTTCTAGAACTATAGTTGTCAATGGCCTTTTTTATTGTCATTAACAAGTGTGTTTTGTGGATCTAAAAATAAACTATATTTTATTGTTTTGAGAAATTAAAGTTTATGATTTTCAGATTCAGCAGGTTTTAAACTTCTTTGGTACCAAGTTTTAGCTTCGCAACGTTACTAGAAGTTTGTTAAAAAGGTAATGGTAAATTGACGTATATTGCTGTAAATCTTAAAGGGTTGAGAATTTTTTGAAAAAATTTTACAGTCTTTCCTAACTTATATCTTTAAACATTTGTTGATGCAGGGTGCAACCTCTTGTTGAGAAATTTTTACCCTTCTAACAATAAGGCTTAATTTAGGAATCTGTTTCGATTTTTAAAACTCGGGAATTATTATTTAGGGGATGTTATTTTTTAAAAACAATGCGTAATATTTTCTTTTGCATTCAGTATTGCAAAGACGTTGATTATGGGGACTTTTTTATTTATTTTTTTTGTAATTTATTCCATCACTATATATTTTACATACAATTAACTCTAATTCATGTATACATTTATTAATAAGATAAAAGTTAAAATAATGACAGGAGCAAGTAGAAGAATGCAGTCTTATCATTAAGCCTCTTTCATTTGCAACTTTGCAATAAGTTTCACGTGAGGTTAACGTGACATTAAAAATTCATAAGTAGATATAAAGCAAAAACTTAGCCTTGTACGTAAAAAACAAAGTTTTGTACGTAACAATCTGATAGATGAGTATAGAAAAGAAAAACTATTTGTATTGTGGTCAACCAAATTATAGTTTGTGGTCATCCAAAAGGGATAAGTTCGTTTTAGTTAGTTATTATTAATTTGATCTTTAAAAATAGGAGAGTATGTTGACGTCACTTAAGTTAAGTAGGTGCTGTTTGACTTCTGCTTTAAAGAGATTTGATGACTTCATGTTTTTTATTTCCTCTTTAAGGATCGAATTCTATAGCCGCGGTCCTCGAGATAAGATAGAGAAGTCTGTTATTTTAAGTAAAGTCTTCGGAATGTATTTTAAGTAAAGTCTTCAGAAGTTTTGAAAAGAGTACTTTGTTGCGTATTTGTGATCAATGGTGGAAAATTGATTTTCAAAGTATTTTGGTATTAAATTGTTTTGCGATTGAAACATAAGTAATACATTTTAGAGAAGGTTCATAAAAATTTAGAGCTCCAATTTCCGTGAATAATGGTTTGGCGTGGGTATATCTGTTAATATTGCATACTATTCGACACGCTTGCTTTTACATATATTTTTTTTAGTACTGAAGAGTATGTGCTTGCCCAAACAATATTGCAATAGTTGATATAACTGTGAATAAACGAATAATATATACTTTTCAAGCAAGTTTTATTTAGAAGGTGTTTTATTTTATACATGATGCCGATTGACTTGGAGATTTTATTTTCGATGTGCAAAATATGATTCTTCCAACTATGATTTTCTTGAAAAATTGTTCCTTGGATTTTCATTAAATGGTTGATCATAAGCTGGGAAAGCTGAAGTGGTAAATCTTTTTTCACTTTTTTTTTTCGCAAAAGGTCTTTATTCGCTAATGCGAAACATGATACGTTACATAATGCAAAAAAAACATTTTTAAGTAAAGACTTTGAGAATTTTATAACTTATATTTAATTTTTATAAAGATAATGATTTCATAATTCATGATTTTAATTTCTATAACAATAATAATTATATAATTCATAATTTTAATTTTTATGAAAATAATGATTTCATAATTTATAATTTAAATTTTTATAAAAATAATGATTACATAGTTCATAATTTTAATTTTTGTGAAAATAATGATTTTATAATTCACAATTGATTTGAGTGGCAAATTTAAAAATAAAAAAATTTCCAAGTTACGAAAAATTCCAAACTACTTTTTATTTTTTAGTACAGAATCCCGCTTTAAATGGGTTTTCGGAACCCCTGGACTTCTACAACCCTGAAATATGGGGTTTTAAAGAAGTGTTCTGGTACCGCTCGAGAATCTCTCCTCGTTTTAGAACCCCTCGAATTGGGGGTTCTGAGGGGTTCCAAGTTCGAATCACCTTTAGGAGACCTTATCCCTGGAAAATAATTAAAACTATAGTAGTATTAAGAGGTTAGATTATTTCAAAGCAAGTGACAAATTGCAAAATATCTGTCTTTCGTGTTTTGTAAACTTTTATAAAACAAGGTTATGTATCACATAAACTTATTAGATTTCAAAAAACTAATTCAAGTCAAATTTGAATTCGGATTCAAATGCTTTTATGAACCGCTTGTATTTGCTTAGAACGTAAATGCAAAATTACATTGGAACAAATCATTATAAGTGCAAAGCAGTATCTGGGAATCTGTATAATTACAAATTGGTATAATGCAAATACTGGCATAAGTGCAAGTTTGCGAATCAGTTGCAGGAAAGTTGAGTTCGATGTGAACTCGATCATATATATGCAAACTGACATATATGCGCTCAACGGCTTTCACTTTTCTTATTAATAAATAAATGTTAAAAATAACACAGTTTTCCCAAAACAAATTCTATGTTAGATGCATGTAAATTTTTCTGCGAGTGTTTTTACCTATAAACCGCAGTAGGTACCACTTTTGCAAATTCGTATTTAAGCTAGTGTGTGCCAAATTGTTAGACACATTTATCCCAGTTTGCACTTATGCAAATTATTTTGCGCTTTTGCCAGTGATTTAAATGCACATTATGCATTTTTTTGACTGCTGTTTGGTTCCATTTGAAATTAAATTTGAAATGAAAGTAATATCAGTTTTAATTTTAATACTGAGGATAAATAATTTAACAATGTTATATTAATTATGCATTCTCCCAGTAACTTTGGATCAATGCTTATTAAAATTATAGAATACAGCGGACAGCATTTGATATAACGGCATTTTAACAAAACACCGTATTTTTAATAAAAAAAGTAATAAAAAAATATTATTATTTATAGCTATACTAATATGTATTACTATAAAAATATATTCAATAAACACATATCTCTTCTATATATATATATATATATATATATATATATATATATATATATATATATATATATATATATATATATATATATATATATATATATATACATTTTACCCTGCTGTAGTTTAAGCTACTTTTGCATACAACGGTTTTTCCTTAAGAGAGTAAGAAGTAAGATATTGTTTTGTAACCCCAAAACTTTCATAAGTTACGTTCAAATGTATACTTATGTCACCTTCTAACCGTTCTAAGTTTGATATTCTTACAAATTCCAAAACACTACCCAAGTTGCATATTCGAGCAATCTTAACTGGAGCCCCTCCAATCTTGTGAGGCAAAATGAACTTTACATCACAATATTCATTTATGTTGTGATTTTCTACAACGCTATGGATTAATAATACATTTGAAAACTCAGCAGTAAAACTTAATTTTATGGTAACAGAGTTATTCTGTAAAATTGTTATTGGTGATTCTGGTGCAATATGCGCTAGTTTCCACAAGTTAGATAAACGTGTTTGAAACCTTGAAGGAAGCACTTCATCTGTCAACTTCAGTTCTTCAACAACTGTACTGTGTCTATACATAACTTGTTTTTTTCCACTCGATGGATCAATAATGTTTGACGAGTCGATGCACCGAGCAACTTCATATAACATATCGTCTACTTTAATTGGCTTAATAATGTATTCTTTAAGATACTTAGCATAAAAACCATTATTCATAACTGGTGACTCCATCACTCGGCTCTGAGAACAGCATCCAAATCCAATTATAACATTTTTATCTTGAATTGTGTGTGGTAGCATTGAATCGGATGTCGTATCTAAAAGTTTAGGAAGCGGGTTACTGATGCAAGGCTGATTGTATTCTGGTTTTGATCGACAACAATCAATAAGCAGCACACTCAGTTTAGCATGTTTAATAGCAAGAGTTCTTAAAATTCTTGAAATAGGAATGTTTTCATCAACAGAGAAATTCTCGGTTGCATCTACAGGCATTAAATAAACTTCATTATTAACTTCAAAACCGTGACCTGCAAAATAAAATAAACCGTATGTTCCAGAATCTAACTGTTCATAAAAAAAATCAATTGCTCTTTTCATCGCGAAAAGGTCAAGATTGACAAGTGAGACAACTTTAAATCCAATTGTCGTTAATGTTTCGGCAATCTCATGCACATCGTTAATTGGGTGAACAAGTTTGCCTAATTTTTCTTCTTGATAATATTCACCATTGCCAATTAAAAGTGCTACCTTTTGAGAAGGTAAATTCGATGGCGCAACTTTTGTATCAATGCTAGTTAAAGATGGAACTCCTCTACCCTCTAGCAAGCTGTTGCTCGACGATTTTAAACAAACTACATTAGAGGATAACGATGTTACAGTTCCATATTTATTAGACGCTTGCATTTGATATAACCCTTCATTATCTATGGTTGCTCGCTCAATTACTAAATCACGCCCGCAATGTCCAATTAAACATTTTCCGTTGAAAAACCATTGAAACATTGGAGGTGGGTTACCAACAGCATCGCTGTATAAACGTAGTGTGCCACCATTTTCAAATGAAGATGATCTAGGGTGTGTTGTAATTGTTGGCAAGTTTGAAAGATGTACTCCATCGAAAACTTTTATCCATTTACTAAAAACAAAACCAAATTGATTCCATACTCGACAAATATAGTTTCCAACACTTTCTGGGCAAATCGGAGAAATTTGCAACACCGATTTTGTTTCACCATCCAACTTTTTTTCGCCTTTAAACCATTGAAAATATAATGGAGGTTCTCCGCTTGCTTCTACACTTAGTGTTATTTCGTTTCCTACAAAAACACTTTCTTCAGGAAATTGTCTTAATATAAGCGGATAAATCTCGTTTTTTTTAGCACGATTTAAAAGAGAAACTAATTCATTCCATTCTACAAAGCACTCAAGCCATGTTACAAGTTGAGACACTGTTTTGTTTTTACGACCTAAATCTTCAAGTAGTTTCATGCTTGGACTACCATGGGGGGAAAGCACTTCCATATAAAACTTATTTATTGTTTTACTGTCATAAAGATTATTCTGAATTTTACTTATTAACGTTTTCCAGTTTGGTTTGGATGTTTTATCAAGTGTAAAAGCTATATACCAACATAATCGGTCTGGTAAATCTTTTATAAGAGGTTCTTCCATTCTAAAACCAACTTTTTTATTTTTAACTATAATATTATTTTTTATCTTCACCAATAAAGTGATAACATATAAAAAAAAACTTTTATAATTACTTTAAAATTACATATGTTATATAACATATGTGCATAGCAAATAAAAAATAATATACTTTTTACTTTATCAACGAAGCTAAATATTATTTAGCATGCTATTTATTCAAAGTATGCTGTTATAATAGATTAAATTGGCATGCAAGCAATATATGTTTGATTATGTACTATATATTAACCTAAAACTATCGTTTATATTTAATATGCAATATAAACAATAATAGTTTCTAGCATATACTATATAAACGATTTAATTTCCAATCTTGCTTACTTAATCCTTACTTAGTGTCGATAATAAAGATAGTTTAAAGAAGTATTTTATAATAATTATTTTATTATTTACAACTTTGTTTTGAAAATGACTTATTGATAATCAAGGCGATTTTACTTAATTTGCAAGTTGTTTGAACAAAATGTAAGATTTTTTAACAAATGTTATGTTTATAATCTAGTTTAATGGTTTTTTGTATTAATTAATAAAAGAAAAAACTGAAAATAAGTGAATAATAAAACACTTCTTAAACATCTTTTCTTCTATATTTTTATTAAATTTCTAATGTTAATAACAAACTTACATTATTGTACTATACAAGTTCAAAAGTACGTTTTAGTTTAACAAACTTTTAACTTTTAAACCACAATAAACAAATAAATCATAAAATATCTGTCATTAAAGGGAATAATTATTTTTAAATAATAAACTATGATAAGAATTGCAGATTAGAAGAAATGCTAATTTATTTTTTTTAGTTTAGCAATTTAAATCACACATTTTAATTCCATTACGTAGTAATATCGTTATTTGCGTATTTTGTCAACAACAAATTTTTCTTTTTATTTGATCACAATAAGATAATAAACGGTAGTTGCTCCACTGGAATTTTTTTTTTTTTTTTAAATACTTTTTCCCAATATCTTGGCTATTTATGTCGAAACTATAAATGTCGAAGTTTTTAAAAAGTCTATTTTTACTTCAATTTTTACTTGATTAAAACGCTTTCCATTATGATAATAGACTTTGTTTGTCGAGGTAAAAATACTGTTTAGTTTTAAAAAAGTAAAAGAAACTAAAGATGTAAAATGACAAGATTGCAAATAGGTGACTTCTGACCCAACTCTTAATGTTTCCCTGTTTGCAACATCAACAGTAAGTGTCAAATAGTTTTTATAATCTTAAGATAAATAAAACTTATTCTAATAGTATCTATTTCCATTTATTTAAAAAGATTAATAAACTTTTTGATTTATTTTTATTGGCGGTAGATTTGTAAAGATGTATTTTATCTAAATATATAAAAATAATCCGTTGCTTGTTTTTTGTTTATAAAAAATTTAGGATTTTTCAAAATAAGAACATTGTTTATAAATTAAAAGTGCAGTTGAAGTAAAAATGTTGCTATTTTATTAGAAGTGTATTAAAAACATAAAGACGGTTGAATGAACATCGTTATGCAACCTGTCAAATTAAATTTAATGCCTCAGGTTTCATGGTAGACTTGTTTTAGCGTTCAAAACCGACTTTGATTGCTACAAGTTTCTCTGTGAATGATTGATTAAAGCAAGAAGTTAATTACATCCGGAAAAAACGCCAATAGTTCAATAACGACGTAATTAAAAATGACGTAAAAAAAAAAAGAAACCGGTACTACCATACTAAATGTATCATATGCCGAGTCTACTTTTTAACTATTTATTTTATCAGTATTTGTCAAGAAAGAAAGCTTTTTTATGTACCAAAACGCTGGAATGTTTATAAAAAGAACTTTTTTTCTATATTTTTGAGATTAAATTATGCTAAGAACCTTAGAATACCTCTGAAAATACATAATAAGTGTGGTATTATTATAGTCTGTAAATCAACAATATAGATGTAAACAGAAACTTTTTGTCGACTAAATCTCTCAGTTAAAAGCAAACAAACCAGCTGTATGGCATATAAATTTAATCTCGTTTCAGTTTTTAAGAAACTGAAATACTCCTTTAATTTTAGGAAAACCGCAATTTCTTATGTGAAAAGGTAAACCTTCGTTTTTGCCTTTCAGTGAGAGTATAAAATTTATACATCTAACAAATTTAGTATCTCATATCATAAAATAAAAATATATATTATTTCGTTCTCACTTTCAATGTTGTTATTTTCGATATTGATTAGTTAATGTAAATAATCTTCAAAATGCTCTCCTTCTTTATAAATTTAACAGATTAAGTGTCATAAACCACGTGGTTTTACATTACTTTGTAACGTTATATCACGTGATAAAAAATAGCCAATGAGTATTTAAAGAATTTCATTTTTAAATTTTTGTATGGAAGAATACATTTAAAAACTAAAAATTGTTTATGAATTATATTATTCAATAATTTTTACTTAAATTAACTAAACTAAAAATAATATACATTTTACTACATTTTTTGTTACAATTATTTTTAAATAATAAATTTATAGTTGTTAGTTGTTAATTTTATAATATTTTTAACCCCCTATTTACCTTTTTCCATTCATTGAGCATTTTTGCCGCCATTAAACACGCTACTCGGTGTCTTTCAGCACGATAACGTTGAGCGTTAGGACGTTTGTCTTAGGCTGATTTTTCTCGAATATTCTTAAACTTAAACAAAATAACATGGCCGAAGAAACTGAAACCCACACTGCTGATGAAGTTGAACAAGAAGAAGATGAGGTTAATAAATACATTATTATATCTATTTTGCGTTGTCGTTATGTTTTATTGGTTTTCAGTTGGTTGGTTTTAGTGAGTTTTTCAATTCGCTCTTGCAAATCGATGACAACTTATTAAGATGTTTTATTTTGTAGGAAGTTGATGAACTAGAAGAGAACGCTGAAGCTGCTGAAGAAGAAGAACCGGAATCTACTGATGAAACAGAAGATAATCCTGAAAACGACGATGTTCAAGAAGCCGAAGACATACCAGAAACAGAAGATGTTGATGAAAACCCAGAAAACGATGATTACCCTGAAAACGATGAAACAGCTGAAACTAACGGCGATGATGGATATGCTGATGAAAAGGTGACTTACAAACGCAAAGAGGTTTCTGAGGTAATCATACATTGAAAGTGTACTATTTAACATGATTACACACATTTAAACACAGTTTAAGTCAATACCATTTTTGTTTTGCTTTTTTTTATTTTGTAGTTGCTTTTTTCTAAATTTTTTCCCCTTGCGTCTAGCATGAAGATGATACCATAAAGAAGAAAAAACTTGACAACGGTGTAGAATCAGACGAAGCTAAACATGTTCAAGAAGCTGAAGCGTAACCAAAATATCGATGCAAACCCTTAAATTGCGAATTCATCTTTAACTACAAAGTATATGGTCTAAATAATGTTTTATATTGTAAATATTTTGTTAAGTAGATATTTAGTTTTAAGACCTTATGCTATCTCTGTTAGGCAGTATACATGTAAAACTTGATGGATGTTAATTGGTTTTTAATGCTTTTGTGACAGCATTTGTTAAAGGAGTTATTGTATTTTATTAACGCTTAAATAAATTATTTAGGTTGTAATAAAATTTTAAGATATTAAATACTGGTTTTTAATTGTTTTGTTTTTTTTTATCTTTTTAAAATATTTAAGTTAACTTGCGTTTAAATAAAAAATGTTTTTAAACGTAGGGTTGTGCTACAAACCAGGTAAACTATATCAGAATTTAAAATTTAGTACTTTTTTAAACTAAACAATTTTTTCTTTATAGATTTTTATCATTTTCAAAAGAGTTAAGTTAAGATAAATTCAAGGTAAAAAGCGACATATATAGAGTAAAATGACACTATTTAAGTCGTCATAGTGTATAGGAATTTATTTTTTTTTGAAATTTTGTCACAGGGTTATTGATTTTGTAAATTTAAAATAAGATAAGCATAGCTCTGCAAGATATTGCAACTAAAATATTTTTGGTTTTCAAGTGTAGACTTAAATATAGAAAGTTCATAGTGACTGTTTTTAATTCGTCCTTTGATTTGTTTAAGTGATTATATTGTTCAAATGCCACTCGTACTGATATCTAAAAGGGTTTTTTTTAGCCCTCATTAAATTAGATTACTAATAAGTCAAGGAAGTAATTTATTTCAACGTGATTTTGTTACTCAAATGTCTCAAACGAAAATAAAAAGTTCAGAGCAGACTAAAGTTATTTTCTGTTTTATTCTGTTAGGTCTAAGCTATTCCAATCGTTAAATACTTAAGTTTCGCCGTAGATTTTTTGTTACATGTTAAAGCCCAATTACGACCTTGAGCTGTTAAAGCAATTGAGTTATCAGGTGGATAATTACAGGTTTAATTATTTGTTTCTACATTTTAAAAACTGATTAAGGCCATAGCAGTCCCGTCTTCTTTCGAGAGTCTTTATGGAGAATAGGTAATTGATTAGTAATTTGTTAATTACAGCAGTTTCTTCCCTAAAGAGATATTTTCTAACTATAGTTATAATTCTTACTAATATAATGTATCATAATAAAAGTTATTGAATATATTAAACTATTTGTCGTAACATATACGTAATAAATATTTATTGTATACCAAATACACTATATATAATTAACTTTTTCAAATTCGCCCTACTTGTTTTTTTCGTAGTAAAATGGTTTATGTTTATTGACATCTGTCAAAGGGGACTACTGAATAAGTGCGAACTGGCAGAAACGCAAAACTGACATAAGTGCGCCAAAAGATTTTTTAAACATTGGCATAAGTGCGAATTAGCATAAGTGCGCCGAATAAATCTGCAAACATTGACATAAGTTTAAAATACTAAGTTGCACTTGTGTTAATATATGCAATTTTATTCGGCGTACTTATGCCTATTCGCTCTTATGCCAGTTTTTGTAACTGCTTCATACTTATGCCAGTTCGTACTTATGCCAATGTTTGCAAATTTGTTCGGCTCACTTATGCCAATTTGCACTTAGGCCAGTTCGCACTTGTGCCAGTTTTTGCAACTGCTTCGCACTTATGCCAATGTGATAGATACTTGTTCAGCCTCCCGCTGTCTCGTATCTATCAGGGTTTTAGTTGCGGTTTGTAAATATGGAGAGATATACGATTGAATAACGCGTCTTATATACGCTCGAGTAACGCATCTTACGATCGAATAACGAGTTAAAAATTATTATAAGTTTTGTAAAAATTATGCAGAAGTTGGAAGAAAATTTCCTACAAGGTATGGAAAAAGAAATTGTCCAACAAACTCCACTATTCGAAATACAGTGAAATATTAATTTGAAAAAACGGGTTTAATTTTAGATCAAAAAAATAAAATTTAAAGTCGTAGTAGTTGTTCTCTAGGAAATATCGCTGCTGTCATTGAAAGTGTTTGTGAAGAGCGAAACACTTCACTTAAAAGCTTACAAAATACAATTAACAATTACTTACAACTGATTATAGATTATTTTATGCATTTGTTAATTGGGCTCTTCCAGCGAGATAAGAAATTAATGATTTAATTAACAAAGTGATCTTTAGTGATGAATCTTATTTTGAAATTGGTGGGTATGTAAGCAAACAAAATTTTCGAATTTAGTGTAAAGAAAATCAACGAGTAATATTTGTAAAATAACTACATTCATAAAAGTAACTGGTGTGGTTTTTGGTCTGGTGGATTGATAGGGGACGACCGAATAAGCGCGAATTTCTTAAGTGCGAACTGGCATAAGTGCGAATGGCGTAAGCGCGAACTGGCATAAGGGCATAAGTGCGAACTGGTATATGTGCGAATTGGCATAAGTGCGCCAAAACATTTTGCAAACATTGGCATAAGTGCGAATTGGCATATGTGCGAACTTGCATAAGTGCAAATCAGTTACAAAAACTGGCACAAGTGCGAACTGGCATAAGTGCGAATTGGCATAAGTGCACCGAACAAATTTGCAAACATTGGCTAGTGCGAATTGGCATAAGTGCGCGAACTAGCATTAGTGCGAAGCAGTTACAAAAACTGCCATAAGTGCGAACTGGCATAACTGCGAATTGGCATAAGTGCGCCAAATAAATTTGCAAACATTGGCATAAGTGCGAATTGACATAAGTGCAAAACACTAATTTGCACTTATGCCAATATTTAAAATTTTATTCGGTGCACTTATGCCAATTTGCAGTTATAACAGTTCGCACTTATGGCAGTTTTTGTAACTGCTTCGCACTAATGCCAGTTCGCACTTATGCCAATTCGAATGTTTGCAAATTTGTTTAACGCACTTATGCCAACTCACATTTATGCCAGTCCGCACTTGTGCCAGTTTTTGTAACTGATTTGCACTTATGCCAGTTTTTGCAACGCTTTGCACTTATGTCAGTTCGCACATATGCCAATTCGCGCTTATGCAGCCTCCCGATTGTTTGATTCATTGGTCTACATTTCTTTGAAAATAAAACTAGACACACTGTTACTGTGAATGGTGCTTGTCATCGAACAATAGTAGGAAACTTTTTGTTTGAGGAATTAGAGTGTTGCCTATAACTCAACCTAATTTTGAAATTACATAAATCGTAGATTATGACGTTTTTGATTTTCAACCGACAATTTTTGATTTTTATATTTACACCTAATTGAAACATGGACTACTAATTTTCCAACCTACTAAATCGTTGACCTACTGTTTTTTTGACCAACTGAATTTTCAACCTACTGAATATTCAACCTACTGTGTATTCAATTTTACAACTACGCCTTTCCGGTATATTTTGTTGTTGATTTGAATACTAGCTAAATTTTATCAGCCTTGGCGCAGTGGATAAAGCGCTGTCTTCAGAATCGGGAGGTGTAAAGTTCGATGAATGTTTAGAAAACTTGTTGATTGTTAATTTTAAAAAAAAAACTTTCTAGTTGAAAAAAACAACGTTAAAAATACAGGCCGGATGATCGGTTGAAAATAAATTTATCTCAAATCGGTTAAAAATGAAAGTCTATAAAATAGGTCAAAAAATGAATCGGTCGAAAACGAAAACATCATAAATCGGTTGAAACTTTAATCGGTTGAAAACAATTTAGGCCTCAAGATTTTTGTAGGTATAACTATCTGACACGAATCGACATATTAATTTGCAGAATAAGCGGTTTCAACAGGACGATTTTAATTTGCAGAATATGCGGTTTCAACAGGACGATATTAATTTGCAGAATATGCGGTTTTAACAGGACGATGCAACAGAAACAATCAATCTTTTGAAAGAGAAATTTGATGATCGAATAATTTTTCAAAGAGGAACTGTTAACTGGATACCAAGATTACGTGACCTGACACCATTAGATTTCTTTTTTATGGTTTTTTTTTTAAAAAGCTAATAATCCTAAAACCATTCAACATCTGAAAAAAAACATAATCGAGCAAATTACTCCAAATGAACCTCAACTATGTCATCATGTATTGGAAAATTTCACAAAAAGATTAGAGGCCTGTAGAGCTGTACGACGTAGCCACTTACCTGACATTATTTTTCATTATTAACTGTCATGTGTCTACATTATTTTCAATAAAAATATCTGCTTATTTCAAAAATAAATATATTTTTATAAAAAAAAAAAAGTTAATTCAAATTTGAACACCCTTTATTTGATCAATAAGCTGTTACACTATATAGAAAATAGAGAGGTTTTATATTATAAATCTAGATAAAATATAGGGGAAAGGCGCCTATAATGGCATAGTTAACTTTGAAGCTTCATTATTCAGTATCCTGAAGACCAATAGTTAAAGTTTTGATATGGATACCAGGGGCGGATCCAGGGTGTCGCGAATGATGCGCATGCATCAGTCTTTTTTCAATGCTAAATTTAAGTGTATCTCTTTTTCACTTTTTTTTCTTAATAAAAAGTAAAAGTAGAAATTGGAATCTGGTATTCTCAAAAAATAAAATACTTGTTTGAAACTCGAAAAAAATTCATTTAATTTTATCTCTATAGTTACTTATTCGTTACTTATACAAAATTCCTGCGTTTTGGAGCAACTGATGCAATTGTTCTTCATTAAATACAAATGTGATTAGTTAAAAAAAAAAAAAGTACGTTTTAACCAATCATATTTGTACTTTTTCACAAATTTTTCCGATCACTTTGTAGCAACTGATGCAATTGTACTCTAAATCATTAATGATTGGTTAAAAAACAGTTTAAACCAATCACTATTTAATAAAATAACAATTGCATCAGTTGCTACAAAACTTCCGCAAAAAACTTTACAAAAAAGATAAGAAATGTTATTTATAACCAATCAAATTTGTAGAAAGTTTAGAACAATTGCATCAGTTGCTCCAAATCGTTCAAATTTGACAAAATTCTGATACGCCACCTGATAAACGTTCTTCGCTTGTAATTTTCGTCATTAGGACTTAGTTTGTAAACTAAAGTTTAAAAAAAAAAATGAATTGTTTAGTCTCAAATGCAATTAAGGCTAGACATTTGCCAAATATTCGCAAATATAAAAACCAGTTGACTGAAGAATTGAAAGTTTTAAATAATATTATTATTTGAACTGAACTGAACTGAAGCTGAACTGGACTCTTATTATTAATAAGAGTCCAGTTTAGCCACATAGTCAGTCTTCTGAAAATACTGAAATGGATCGTTTTATCTCAAAGCAAGAAGATACTAATGATTATGTTGCTTTAAGGTAAAACCCTATTATTAAAGTTAATGGTATTTTATATTTCCAGCTAGTATTTAATATAAACTGAGCTTGTTTTAGTATACTTTTTATTTTATTTAAGGTCATCTGAAGATGGAAATTGCCTCTACAGTTCAGCTTCTCTTTTAAGCAATTCGTCTCTGAAGACAGTTAATGTATTGAGGCTTCTAACTTCGATTGAAAATTGTTTAAAAAAGCTTCCTACTATGCGAGGTATTCCCTTTTTGTTAAGCAGGTTGAAAACAATAATTCTAATCTTTCCAGTGTTCTAGTAGCCTGTGTTTCTTTTGAATGTTCAGATCAATTTAAATTAATTAACAGTGAATCAGCTTCTGAAATTATAATAATGGAAGCATTGATCAACTGCCAAGCTAACAAGTTTACTTCGTTTTTATGTCTAATTGCTTTGTCATCAGTTTTAAATATTTCTATTAGATCAATTTATCCTGATTTTGGCTTAGAAAAATTCAAAAAACTTTTTAATGCAATTATTTTTCCATTTCGTTCAATTAAAATCAAGATCAAAATGTTTTGAATATTTTATGGTGTAATACTGATATTATGTCAGTGATGCAAAATAATAATAACTGGACACCGAACCATTTTGTACCAATTATTATAAGCCTAAACTAATTTCTAGCATTAATTAGATTTTGGCTATAAAAAACGATGCTACTTATTCTTTAAATTTTTTAGTCCTAAAACTGAAACAAATAAAAAAAACAACTTGATTCTGCAAAACATGTCAAAATTCAATCTAAAATTAACTTTAAAAAAGACAATGCTTTCATAGAGTTGCCTTTTGAACCTTTTGTAGATTCAAAAATAGTTAAGTCATTAGACTCCAACTCAGTTATTATTCCTTCATATAATGAATTAAATTCTTTGTATGACGTTTCAACATATCTTGTTTGAGGTAAACTTTTAATCGCTGGCAAAGATGATTCTTTTTTGTTAGATATGATAAACAAAGTATTTTGTCCTAATTCTATGTTTGTTTTTCCAATATCTTTAAATACAAAAAGATCATTTAAATTTGAATGGCTCAGCCAGTTTTCTTGGTTAGCTTATTCTAGGAAAGAAGATGGAGCTTACTGTCTTGCTAGGTGCTAGTATTCCAAATAAGTCTGGAATATTAAATTTAGTTTTCAAGCCCCATCAAGAGTGGGGTAATGCTGTTCGTGATTATAGAAAACATGTGGAAAATTGTGTTTTACATAAAAAAAATCTATGCTTTCATTTAATGCATTGCTTTCACGTTGCAATTCCAAAAGTAATGTTATTGAGGTTGATTTAAATAATTCTCGTTTGAAACTTCTTTCTGATAACCGAAAAAAATTAGTTCCAATAATTAAAACAATAATATTTCTTGGTAGAAACGATCTAGCATTTCGTGGATATCGTGATGATAGCAAATATCATCATGATTTGGGGAATCTTCTACACAAAAAGTAGGAGTTGGTAACTTCATAGAGCTTTTAAATTTTCGTGTTGATGCTGGTGATCAAATATTATCTAATCATCTTTCTTCAAGTCCAAAAAATGCAACCTATATATCAAAAACTACCCAAAACCAACTTATTGATTCTTGTGGGAAAGCAATTAAGGAAGTTTTAATAAAAAATGTCAAGCATTCAATTTTTTTTTCAATTCTTTGTGATGAAGCAGTTGACTGTTCAAATACGGTGTCCTATGATTCAACCGAATCCCTAATTTCAATTTAGAACCGAATATGAGAAATTTATTACACAACCGAAAATATTTACAAAAAAAATTAGAACCGAAAAAATTTCAATCAAATTTTCGATCGAAAGTCATTAATGATTTTAGAACCAAAAAAATTTCGATCGAATTTCAATCGAAAGTCATTAATGATTTTAGAGCCGAATTTCATTAAAATGGTTTACAACCGAAAGTTACACTGTTATCAAACATTGTATATATATATATATATATATATATATATATATATATATATATATATATATATATATATATATATATACAATGTTTATACATATATGTATATATATATATATATATATATATATATATATATATATATATATATATATATATATATATATATATATATATATATATATATACAATGTTTATACATATATATATATATATATATATATATATATATATATATATATATATATATATATATATATATATATATATATATATATATATATATACGTATATATATATATATATATATATATATATATATATATATATATATATATATATATATATATATGTATGTATATATATATATATATATATATATATATATACATATATATATATATATATATATATATATGTATGTATGTATGTATGTATGTATGTATGTATGTATGTATATATATATTTTAATAGTAAAATTTTAATAATAAAAAAAAAATAGATTAAAAAAAGAAAGGATTTTGTAATTCGATCCTGCAATGAAATTATACTTTTCGGTTCTAAAATTTTCGGTTGTGAAATGTTTCGGTGATATTTTCGAGGATAAATATTTTCGGGTCTATCATGTGACACGTTCAAATACTGAACAAATGTCACTTGTTTTAAGATATGTAAATTCAAATAATGAGATTTGCGAGGATTTCTTAAGATTTATTGATTGCAAGACTGGTACATCTGGTCTTAGTCTATCTCTAAATGTACCTAATGCACTTCAAGAGTTCGGACTTGATATTCAAAATTGTAGAGGTCAAGGGTTGACCTCTACAATTGCAAGACGGTGCGGGTTGTATGGCAGGTGAGTATAAAGGAGTTGCTTCTCGAATAAAAGCTCTTAATCATAAAGCTATATTTGTTCATTGTGCAAGCCATAGATTTAGTTTAGTAGTAGCAGCTGCATGCCAAGTTCAAAAAGTAAAAAATCTTCTTGGCCAAGTAAAAGAAATTTCTTATTTTTTTAACTTATCTCCTAAACGTAGTAACTGTCTCAAAAAATATTCAAGTCCAAATCAAGAAAAAATAATAGATACTTGTTGAACAAGATGGGTTCAACAACTGAGAGGTGTTGATGTTTTTTTTGATAATTTTATACTTATTATTCATGCTTTAGAGGAGATGGGATTAAATGAGTCAAAGGAATATAACAGTGAAACTGCTTCCAAATCCTCTACTTTTTTAAGATTATTAACAGATTTCTCTTTTATTGTAAGTTTAGTTATTACAAAACAATTAATGGATTTTTTTTATGCAATTACTGTAACTCTTCGAACTAAATCTTTTGACATATCCCAGCAGTGTTTTGAAATAACTAATCTAAAAAATCTGTTATTAGAAATTAAAAATAAAATTGATATATATCACACTGAATGGTACGCTATCGCTCTTAGTTTAGCCAAAACTCTTGATATACAAGAAGTGAGACCTAGATTGTGTAATGTCCAGGTTTACCGGGATAATTATCCAACAAATACAGTTTGTGACTATTTTAAACATAGCATTACTTCTCCATTAGTTGAAAATCTTATTAATGAGCTAGATAATAGGTTTCCAGAAAATGACATGTTTGGTTATAAAGGTCTAGCAGCAGTTCCTTCAACTGTACTATCCAGAATACAAGTTAAAAAACCATGGAAATCTGATTTTTTATAAATTTTTAAATTTCTATTCATCTGATATGCCTCATTTTACTTCAATACATGCTGAGTTAGATTTATGGGAATTATTTTGGAAAAACCAGTCAAGTATTCCTTCAACTGTTGCTGGTACTTTAAAGTCCATTGACATGAGAGGTTTTCCAAATATAAGGACAGCATTTATAATTTTAGGAACAATTCCAATAACAACTTGTGAATGTGAAAGAAGTATTTCAGTTATACGTAGGCTAAAAACATACTCCAGAAGAAATATAATTGAGTCTCGCATTAACTCTTTAGCATTAATGTCCATAAATCAAGAAATTTTTCCAGATGTTGAAGTCAGGTGTAAGACGTTTAGATTTAGCTTTTATTTAGTAGTGTACTAACTTTTATTTTACTTTTTTCTAATTTGATTTTTACTAATATTGTGTGTGTGTGTGTTTGTGTGTGTGTGTGTGTGTGTGTGTGTGTGTGTGTGTGTGTGTGTGTGTGTGTGTGTGTGTGTGTGTATTTAAAATATAGAACTTCAATAAAAAAATATAACAAAAATTATTATAACAAAAAACATTTTAAAATTAAAAAAAAAAAGAATCCAGATATGGAGGGCTAACCTTAGGCAAGATTAATAATATAAGATTAATAATATAAAATAAAATAAAGATAAAATCCAGAAATGGAGGACTAACCTTTATTATTATATTTCTAGTTACTTAACCTAATATTACTTAACTTTAATAAATAACCTAATATTACTTTACATGACGTGCCTCTCAAGAAAAGGAAAGAATCCATAAATAGAGGGCTAACCTTGGGCAAAATGACAGTATACAGATGAAGTGCTAAGTCCTATGGCTTACCTTCTCGTTGGTGCACTTTGTTAAGTAAATTAGGCTTAAAATTACATGTCTAATTTATGAACAAAATAGCCAAGGCAACATTTGTAAAAATTTCTGCTAAAAATGGATACTGCAAAAGAAATACAATATTTAGTTACTATTCAATGATATAAACAGCGACGCCACTCGTAAAAAAAGCTGCCTGGGGCGTGTCCGCCCCACCCTCGCTACGCCTTTTAATGTTTCTCCACTTTTTGTATTGACTATACTTAAACCCTAAAGAAGTTGCGGGGGGGGGGGAAACGTCAATAAAAATATTTCGCATCACCCATTTAAAATGCTAGATCCGCCCCTGGATACATTCCTTGTTACAAGTAGAACAATAATAACCCTCGGATTTTTCATCAGTTTTGTTTTTTTTATAAGTTATTCCTATTTAAAAAAAAAAAGCACAAGTATGCCATCATAGGCAACCACTGCTCCTATTATGGCATAGGGAAGGATAGGCTGGTTAGGATTAAGCATTTAGCATTGCATAGTTTTGCGCATGCGCATAGGATATATTGTGTTTTATGCATTTTTTGGACCAAATAAAAAACTTTTAGAGGATCGCATTTTTTTTACTTTACTTAAAAATAAGTTTTTCTTATAAAAAAAAAGTTTTCCCAAATTTGCCAATATTGCAAGACACCAACTCGTCAGTATGCCATCATAGGAAGAAGTCATCATTTTTATTAAACAAGCTGTGTCTGCCTTATTTTAAAAATGAAATTAAAGTTTGTATTCCACTAAATGCACAAAACTTGAATATAAAATACATAAAAATTCCCTTTCTGCACAATCAACGATGAAATCACAATCTTAAATATATGAAGGGAATAAAACTACAACAGCACATCCCAAAATCAATTTTTGCTGATTTTAAAAACAATATTTGTGCACAAGGGACGTATTTTCACTAAAACTAATGTTAAGCCAGTATAACCATGTAGATCTATTCACTTTTTCACAAAAACCAATTTTTATGGAAATATGACAAGTATGCCATCATAGGCGCCTTTCCCCTACGTTTTATTTTATTCCATTTATTCGTTTTTGGTTTTTTGGAAAAAATTAAAAAGATATTTACTATTAAATAAATATTTACGAAATACATTATATAAATATATCAAAGTATTATTCATCTATTTATCATTATAAATTTAATTTCGGAAACAACATATTAAAAATAAATATTCTTAATATACTTATTTTCATGTTTAAGTTTAAAAATGGTATGCTACCAAGCATTTTCCAAACTTATTTTTTTTCTTTAAACCACAAATACGAAACTAAATACTCAACAAATAATTTTATTATACCAAAAACATTATCAAAACAAGCTGATTTTTCGATATCTTGTCGAGGGCAGCGGTTATGGAACTTGCTTTTAACAAACAATATAAAAACTTTAAATTCAACTCAACATTTTAAACGTGCAACAAAACAACACTTATTTGGTTTTGACACAAAGCAATTACTATCGTATTATTAAAAACTTTTGGTAATCTTAGTTATTTAATGTCTTATAAATTGACTCAACATCACAATTATATTGTATGGTACTTAGAACATGTATGATATTATTTTATTTTACAATACGTAATTTGTAAATGCAATATTTATTATATCTTACGCAATTTGTAGATGGAATGTAATACAGATTTATTTGATTTGTATGTATATATGAACGGACATATATTTGTGTGTACGTGTGCGTATGTGTGTGTGTATGTGTGTGTGTATGTGTGCGTATGTGTGTGTGCGTGCGTGTATAATAAAAATAAAAGTCGAATAAAATAGAGAATTAAAAAAAAATAATAATAATAATGAGAAGAAATAATTAATATATATTTTTTTTTTTTCTCTTTCTGTAAATAATTATTTGATTTTTAAGTTCTTTTCTTCTTAAAATCAGTTCTTGCTTTAGTTTCTTTTTTCCTTTTTCATTTTTATCGGCTGAATTTTTTAGTTATATTAACGGGGCTGGATGATAAGATCATGTCTTCTGCCAGCTCCAGTCGAAACTTTAATGTTATAATTTTTATGTTGTAAAAAAACATTGTAAAAGATTATTCATTTAATGACGAAATAAATAAATAAATAAATAAAACTTATTATTTTTCATGGCAAAAAACACATACCTAAACTTTTAGTTCCTGTGTAATAATAAGATATATACATAGTATCAAAATCGCTAATCTATTAATGTTTGCAAACCAATGGAACTGAAATATGCTGCATTTATTGGGTCGGCTCTGTACACTGTATCTTTTTCTTGGATAGCTCTAAAATCGAAAAATCTCTAAATGGTTAAAGACCTTTTCACAAGCATGCTCTCCGCGGCACTTGGAGTACTAGAAGCAGTAAAATATCAGTTTGAGGTGCATAAAAAACGTTTTTGAAATTAAAATTGATATCTTGAAGAAGACATTCTTTAGAAACGTGTCTATTATACCACAATAAATCAACAGGCGAAGCCATCTTACTCTAACCTACTCAGTAAATCACGAAAATAAATTCTAGAGCAGCATCAACTTTTCAAGGATTTTAACAACGACTCCAAAGATAGACAAGCAAGGGAATGCAAGGTTGTTTTAGTTGGTATCGTCGAATTGGATAAATCCGATTATATCAAATTCGAGGAACTCAAATTTGGTATAATCGGATTGCTGGCTCAACAAACCAAAGCTCAACGAATTAGCTGCTAGACTAAAACCAACATCTCAAAACGCCATCCCGGATGTTCTCTTTGTCACAGAGACTTTTTCAATGAGTCTCAAAGAGAACTGGTAGGTTATAATCTGTATTGACAAGATAAGAGACTCTAGTGTAAATGGTGTTGCTTTATACACCGGAAAAAGCTAATAAAGCTAAGATAATTAGATAACTAAACTCTAAAAATGTTGAACAAGTCTGGCGTTTTATTTCGTTTGGTAAAGAAACTATTCTCCTTGGATCAATGTACCAACCCCATGATCTAAACGACAAAGTGCTTCATAGGATAATAATATTGCTCGCCAAATCGAAGGCTTTACTAAACAAGATTGGGTATGCAGCAATCTTAGAAAATGAGCGTCAAATAACAATTACAAAGACGCAGTATATATAGAGTAGAGCAGGAAAACATCAACATACAGCGTTAGACTGAAAAGACTTATTCAATGGCTTCTTAACGAACGAGTGTTACCATCTTTAATGTCAAAAGGGAGAAGATGCTTGCAAGCGTTTTATACCAACTACAATCACTTCCATTGTCGAAGTTCCCAACCCATTGGTAACACCAAAAGGTTATTGAGGCAATCGTAGAAATTGGAATTGTTCAAAGCCTCAAAGAAAAATCGAATCGAATTTTAAATAATTACTTTTAGTTTGTTTTTGTAATTTTGCCGCAAGGTCCAATGCCGGATTTTGAACCACACACGCAAGTGACTTGCACAACAAAGATGCAGTTTATAACACGAGATGAAGTACAGAAGAGACTCGAATATATATATATATATATATATATATATATATATATATATATATATATATATATATATATATATATATATATATATATGGACAACTGATTTGAATAGCTTATTCGAAAACTACTTAGCTAACAAATGTTACAATCTATTCATATAAGTGTGCGATAAACTAATTACAGAACTCATTCCGTCAACTACCTCGCATTTCAAGAAGAAACATTAACCATAGATAACAGGCAAAGTTTTAAAAGCTATTAGCGCAAAACAAGAACTTTAGAATATATATATCGCCTCTGGTTGCCATACACATAGAGAGTTCAGAGACAAGCACCAAGAAGCATGTAGAAATGTATCAAAAACTTTGAGACTAGCCGTGTTAGATTATAAAAAGAACCTAGCTAATTTATACAAAAACGACCATAAAAAGCAACACGCTCATATCAAAAACAAAACCAACTCAAAATGTGTATTCAGCTCTATAGAAACAATTCAGCTCTGATGAAACAATATTAACAGATTTTTAAATTATTTGCACTACCCTGAACAATTAAATCCAATCAGTATTTGTCAACGAGCTAAACGTACCTGTGCCGGAATTAGAACCCCAAATTGACAACAAATGTATATTAGACGAGGATATCTTTTCAATCAGCGATATCCATGCTTAACTCGCAAACCTAAATGAATCTAAATCTCTCGGTGTGGATAACGTTCATCCTCGTGTACTCAAACACTGCGCAGAAGCTTTCGCATCTCAAATCTCCTCAAAACTCGCAACTTTGTCGCAGAAGCCGCACACAAAAAGTATCCAGTCGATGTGATCTACACTGATTTTGCAAAAACATTTGATAAAGTTCCACACAATCACATATTGAGCAAATTAAAAGCATATGGCATCAACGAGAAAGCATTCATGTGGATAAATGCTTGACTCAACAATAGACAACAGCGTGTTGTCATTGTTACTTATTTAGCTGCTGAAATATTCACATCAGATTGGAAAACAGTCACAAGTGGTGTCCTTCAAGGAAGCGTCCTTGGTCCACTCCTCTTTGTACTATTTATAAACGATCTGCCGGACAACATTAAAAGCCAGTTTAAGCTCTATGCAGATGATAATAAAGTTATGAAAATCATAAAGATATGCTAGCTTTACAATCAGACATTAATCATGTCATAAACTGGTCTCACAAATGGTTGATGTTCTTTAATGTAGAAAAATGCAAAACGATGCATGTCGGTCGAGGAAAAAAAAATCTAATCAAGTCTTTTCAATGACAAACACAGAAGGCACTTGTCAATACCTGGATGAAACTGAAACTGAACAAGATCTAGGTGTTCTGATATCAAATGACTTCAAAGTACATACCCAAATGGAGTCTGCAGTCTCAGTAGGTAATTACAAATTGGGCCTACTCAAAGAAGCATTTCGAAGCAGAAGCATTCCGAAGCAGAAGCATTCGTCTCTGGCGAACGCTTTACATCACATATGTGCGCCCACACCAGGAATTCGCTATTCAAGCATGGTCTCCTCACCTAAAAAAAGATATCAATATGCTTGAAAGAGTTCAGCGCAGAGTAACAAAAGTTTCCTCTATAAAACATTTCCCATATGAGCAACGCTTAAATATATTTAGGTTGACAACACTGGAAGAGAGACGAGCCAGAAGAGATCTTATTGAACAGTTTAAAATTGTGAATAAAATTGATGATGTTAATTTTTTGTTCCTCAAAGGTTCTCTAACAACACATACAGCAGGAGAAGTCATATTAAACAGCTACACAGATAATTTGTTAGCAACTGCGAAAATCCGTCCTAGAATATGCTACCAAAGGAAGCAATTGACACTCACACGGTCAACTTATTCAAAAATTTCCTAACTTGTCCCGTCGACAATTCGCCCTACACATTACAAACACTAGATCTACCACACGGAAAAGCAGATACTGTTGTTAAATATATAAAAAAAATACCGTTTTGGAATAATACAGTTTGTGTAAGAGTTTGAAGATAAAATGCAGCGAACACTATGAATGTAAACACTGGAAGAAGGAATGGGATTGTTAGTCTGTTACAAAAACGATTTACTGAAAAGAAACTAGAAGAACCACAATTTATTGGTTGTCAACACTATGTTTTCGATCAAGTCCTTTAACTAGTAATAGATGAAGAATGAGAAATTTTAAGTATGGTATAGAAGTGGTTACTGAAACAACAGGATGGCTCTATGATACAAATTTCTATTTTATTTAAATAGGTATTTCGCTTTTTTTTGTGAAGAAAATACTAAAATTAAACAATGCAAGATGGAATTCCTAAGCAATACTATCTCTTTTGGCATTTATTCCTCTACGAGGAAATAGACTCGCTAAATATTTGTAGATTCATCTTTTACAGATGAGCGAACCATTGGTTTACTGACCAAATGTACAATTTGAGACTCGAAACTCCCAGAACAAATTAATGTGCAGTACGAGCAAGTGTCTTCAAGATCTTTTTGGCATATGTAAAAAGAAGGAAATCTCCAGCTTAGATTTATTTTGTCTAACAAAACATAAGAATTGTATATTACGCTTTAGTTAAGCTGAAAAACACACAACATTTTCCCGATAAATACAGTAGCTTTTCATACTTGTAGAATTGTTATTTGTAATTTTATATTTATTTGTAATTTAGAGTGTTATGATGTAACAATAAATTGTTAAATACCTAAAAACTACATTATAACTCTCCAATTAAAAAATAGAATTAAAAAAAGCGATCATTAAAAAGGTTTAAATTTTATCCATACTGGTATATAAATCCGAATTTATCATTTGTGGGTGACCTTTTCAACAAAAAAAAGAATTAATATTTTTTTCATTACTTTTGCAAAAATATTCATTGATTCATATAACCCAGGAACATATGGTCGCGAAAAAGTCGTAACCCTCATACATACATACATACATACATACATACATACATACATACATACATACATACATACATACATACATACATACATACATACATACATACATACATACATACATACATACATACATACATATATACATACATACATACATAAATACATATATGTATATCTATATTTATATATGTTTATACATGTATATACATGTTTTAGTATGACATTTTCACGCATTGTGCAAACTCCAAACTTCAGTATGTTCATGGCTATGCCAAATTAGGAGGCTTAAATAGCATAAAACGTTTGTTCCTCTAAATTTATATAGTTTAACTACAATGCTTTTCCGGAATAAAAAAATTTGTCAAAACAAAACACTATAAAATCTTTAGATAACACAAAGTATTCTTTAGATAACACAAAGTATTCTTAGAATTATTAGGATTATACTTGGAGTTAAACTATACGATTTGTTTCAAACGTAATTTGTTCAACACATTCAAAAGAACAATTTAGTAGAATAAATATAGTTAATTTTTATCAAATAAATATTTACCAAATACTCATTTTTATGTAAAAAATTAAAAAGAAATTGACACCTCTAAAATTTATTACACTATAGATAGAGGTAGACCCGAATTACGGCAAAACTAAACATAATAATGACATCAAAACTACTTATTTCACTTAAACAATTTAAAATAAAACTTAATCAAAAACTTCTTACTATTGAAAATAAGTTAAAAATAAGTTCATTATTATGACAACGATTTAAGTTCATTTCTAAATATGATTGACAATCTTATTGTCAATTTTTTCTTTCTACAAACAAAACAAACTTAGGTTTTTCCTGTTGTTTATTTTAAGTTAAATTTCTAAATAAAAGTAACAAATTCATAATGCTGGTTAATTATTTTTGCTAACTCATAATTGATAAACTAACATTTTTTGTTAACGTTTTTTTTTTTTAACATTAAAAAAAAGGTAATGTTATGGTAATATAAAAATAAATAATGTTTAATAAATGTTTAAACTTCTATTCTTAGAGTTATTATTGTCTTTTTTTAGCTTGAGCAATTTCTGCAAATATTTTTTATACATTTATTTTTGCGCTGGCCATGTAAATAAATATATAAAAATTTTGTTAATGTTACAATCTATAAATGGCGATATATATTTTTAAAAATCTTGTAATGGTTATTTTTAACAAATGTGTAAAAAAAAGCTATGAAAAGTAAATCAAAAATTCTTTAATAATAAAATAATGTTTTTAGTAAACTAAAAACTTCATTTCATCTTTTTTTTAAGTTGAAAATTTTTTTTGATACAAATCACGAGCTATAAGTTTTTATAGCTCGTTTTTTTGTGATACAAATCACAAGCTAGAATTTTTGTGATACAAATCACAAGCTAGAATTTTTGTGATACAAATCACAAGCTAGAATTTTTGTGATACAAATCACAAGCTAGAATTTTTTTGATACAAATCACAAGCTAGAATTTTTGTGATACAAATTACAAGCTAGAATTTTTGTGATACAAATCACAAGCTAGAATTTTTGTGATACAAATCACAAGCTAGAATTTTTTTGATACAAATCACAAGCTAGAATTTTTGTGATACAAATCACAAGCTAGAATTTTTTTGATACAAATCACAAGCTAGAATTTTTGTGATACAAATCACAAGCTAGAATTTTTGTGATACAAATCACAAGCTAGAATTTTTGTGATACAAATCACAAGCTAGAATTTTTTTGATACAAATCACAAGCTAGAATTTTTGTGATACAAATCACAAGCTAGAATTTTTGTGATACAAATCACAAGCTAGAATTTTTGTGATACAAATCACAAGCTAGAATTTTTGTGATACAAATCACAAGCTAGAATTTTTTTGATACAAATCACAAGCTAGAATTTTTGTGATACAAATCACAAGCTAGAATTTTTTGTGATACAAATCACAAGCTAGAATTTTTGTGATACAAATCACAAGCTAGAATTTTTTTGATACAAATCACAAGCTAGAATTTTTGTGATACAAATCACAAGCTAGAATTTTTGTGATACAAATCACAAGCTAGAATTTTTTTGATACAAATCACAAGCTAGAATTTTTTTGATACAAATCACAAGCTAGAATTTTTGTGATACAAATCACAAGCTAGAATTTTTGTGATACAAATCACAAGCTAGAATTTTTGTGATACAAATCACAAGCTAGAATTTTTGTGATACAAATCACAAGCTAGAATTTTTGTGATACAAATCACAAGCTAGAATTTTTGTGATACAAATCACAAGCTAGAATTTTTGTGATACAAATCACAAGCTAGAATTTTTGTGATACAAATCACAAGCTAGAATTTTTGTGATACAAATCACAAGCTAGAATTTTTTGTGATACAAATCACAAGCTAGAATTTTTGTGATACAAATCACAAGCTAGAATTTTTTGTGATACAAATCACAAGCTAGAATTTTTGTGATACAAATCACAAGCTAGAATTTTTTTGATACAAATCACAAGCTAGAATTTTTGTGATACAAATCACAAGCTAGAATTTTTGTGATACAAATCACAAGCTAGAATTTTTGTGATACAAATCACAAGCTAGAATTTTTTTGATACAAATCACAAGCTAGAATTTTTTTGATACAAATCACAAGCTAGAATTTTTGTGATACAAATCACAAGCTAGAATTTTTGTGATACAAATCACAAGCTAGAATTTTTGTGATACAAATCACAAGCTAGAATTTTTGTGATACAAATCACAAGCTAGAATTTTTGTGATACAAATCACAAGCTAGTTTTTTTGTGATACAAATCACAAGCTAGAATTTTTGTGATACAAATCACAAGCTAGTTTTTTTGTGATACAAATCACAAGCTAGAATTTTTGTGATACAAATCACAAGCTAGAATTTTTGTGATACAAATCACAAGCTAGAATTTTTGTGATACAAATCACAAGCTAGAATTTTTGTGATACAAATCACAAGCTAGAATTTTTGTGATACAAATCACAAGCTAGAATTTTTGTGATACAAATCACAAGCTAGAATTTTTTTGATACAAATCACAAGCTAGAATTTTTGTGATACAAATCACAAGCTAGAATTTTTTTGATACAAATCACAAGCTAGAATTTTTGTGATACAAATCACAAGCTAGAATTTTTGTGATACAAATCACAAGCTAGAATTTTTGTGATACAAATCACAAGCTAGAATTTTTGTGATACAAATCACAAGCTAGAATTTTTGTGATACAAATCACAAGCTAGAATTTTTGTGATACAAATCACAAGCTAGAATTTTTTTGATACAAATCACAAGCTAGAATTTTTGTGATACAAATCACAAGCTCGTTTTTTTGTGATACAAATCACAAGCTAAAATTTTTTTGATACAAATCACAAGCTAGAATTTTTGTGATACAAATCACAAGCTAGAATTTTTGTGATACAAATCACAAGCTAGAATTTTTGTGATACAAATCACAAGCTAGAATTTTTGTGATAGAAATCACAAGCTCGTTTTTTTGTGATACAAATCACAAGCTAAAATTTTTTTGATACAAATCACAAGCTAGAATTTTTGTGATACAAATCACAAGCTAGAATTTTTGTGATACAAATCACAAGCTAGAATTTTTGTGATACAAATCACAAGCTAGAATTTTTGTGATACAAATCACAAGCTAGAATTTTTGTGATACAAATCACAAGCTAGAATTTTTGTGATACAAATCACAAGCTCGTTTTTTTTTGATACAAATCACAAGCTAAAATTTTTTTGATACAAATCACAAGCTAGAATTTTTGTGATACAAATCACAAGCTAGAATTTTTTTGATACAAATCACAAGCTAGAATTTTTTTGATACAAATCACAAGCTAGAATTTTTTTGATACAAATCACAAGCTAGAATTTTTGTGATACAAATCACAAGCTAGAATTTTTTTGATACAAATCACAAGCTAGAATTTTTTTGATACAAATCACAAGCTAGAATTTTTGTGATACAAATCACAAGCTAGAATTTTTTTGATACAAATCACAAGCTAGAATTTTTTTGATACAAATCACAAGCTAGAATTTTTGTGATACAAATCACAAGCTAGAATTTTTTTGATACAAATCACAAGCTAGAATTTTTTGTGATACAAATCACAAGCTAGAATTTTTTTGATACAAATCACAAGCTAGAATTTTTTTGATACAAATCACAAGCTAGAATTTTTGTGATACAAATCACAAGCTAGAATTTTTTTGATACAAATCACAAGCTAGAATTTTTTTGATACAAATCACAAGCTAGAATTTTTGTGATACAAATCACAAGCTAGAATTTTTTTGATACAAATCACAAGCTAGAATTTTTTTGATACAAATCACAAGCTAGAATTTTTGTGATACAAATCACAAGCTAGAATTTTTTTGATACAAATCACAAGCTAGAATTTTTTTGATACAAATCACAAGCTAGAATTTTTGTGATACAAATCACAAGCTAGAATTTTTTTGATACAAATCACAAGCTAGAATTTTTTTGATACAAATCACAAGCTAGAATTTTTTTGATACAAATCACAAGCTAGAATTTTTGTGATACAAATCACAAGCTAGAATTTTTGTGATACAAATCACAAGCTAGAATTTTTTTGATACAAATCACAAGCTAGAATTTTTGTGATACAAATCACAAGCTAGAATTTTTGTGATACAAATCACAAGCTAGAATTTTTGTGATACAAATCACAAGCTAGAATTTTTGTGATACAAATCACAAGCTATAAGTTTTTATAGCTCGTGATTTGTATCACAAGCCATAATAACTTCCCCCTTTGAAAACTCCCATAGTTGATTTGTTAAAATATATATTATAGTTTGGTTTTGTTTGGATATTATAAATAACAGATTTTCAATGAACTTTGAAATCATAGCATGAATTACTAGTTACAGTTACATATAAAAACTTTAGTTGTTTTCCATTATTTTTATCTATAAATAATGTTTTATTGCAAAACTTTGCTTTATTTTTTTAAATAACGGCCACTCACATATCTTTGGTATGATTTTGTTGAAAGTAATAAAAATCATCTAAAAAGCCTTTTTTTTTTAATGCGTTGTAAATGCGCTTCAGCAATAACGACCATTAGGGAGAATCCTATTTTTCAAAGTTTAGTATAGTTCTAATGTCGGTTTCATATAGAGAAAATAGCATTGACTGAGACAAAGTTCAACCAGCACTTGTGTATCCGTAAACGTCAGTTTAGTTCTTTTTGTGATTTGAATGTTTAAAATGTTAATAACCACACGAAATGCTTTGTCTAATAGATGGATATAAAAGTTTCACGTCAAAAGTTGATTTGAACTTTATTAGGATCAGTTATGCAAAATCTTGTGTCATTGACTAATAAAGCAGAGTTTAACAATGTTGTTTCGTTTTTATTCATAGTTGGTTGCATAATATATACACTTTTTGGAGTTAATGAGTTTTTATAAAGCATATAGAAGTGTAGTAATGTAATCAGAAAGGTATTATTAAAAGTAGAAATGTCATGAATAGTCATTTTGCCGAATACCAAATATTCGGTTAAATGCTCGGCCAAAGCACCGAATATTTGGTAACACTAGTTCATTTTGAAGTTAGTTCCAACCCGCTTCATTAAAGTGGATATGTTAACTACGCTATTTTATTTTGTTTAATCTGTGATTAGGCCGTGTCACAGCACGCATAATTTCTTGAGTGTTACATAAATTGTTAAATCATACTCTTCACATCATTAAAAAAGATTGCAAAATAACAAGCTCAGGTACTTGTTTGCACTTTTAAGGTAATTTAAAAAGCTGCTATTAATAGATGTAGCACAAAGAGCTCTAAACCTATTAAAAGTGATATCTTTATAACATCCTGAACTTTATTGGGTTTAACTTATGGTTTAACTTTAATGAGAATGTCAATTAGACGGTAGCTTTTGTTATTCATTTAAAACAAGAGATTAGTTAAAATATAACGAGCAAAAGAATAATAAAAAAAATTAAAAGCTCTCAGAAATATTAAGTCATTGAAGAGTTAATTCTTCTTGAATACAAAACTAAAAATTTTAATAAAAATTTTATTATTTAATATTATATATATATATATATATATATATATATATATATATATATATATATATATATATATATATATATATATATATATATATATATACATATATATATATATATATATATATATATATATATATATATAGATATATATATATATATATATATATATATATATATATATATACATATATATATATATATATATATATATATATATATATATATATATATATATATATATATATATATATATATATATATATATATATATATATATGTATATATTACATGTATACAATGTATAAAAAAAACTTAAAATTAAAAAAGTGCGGAAGCGGGACATCCTCATGGTATTTTCATAGGAGAAATTGTAACAAAAAAAGAATTATTACCAGAAATATTGAGCACTAAAATAATGGTATAAAAGTAATCGGGACTCATCAGCAGCAACCGAGCACTATTAAACTGGATGCATTCGAAAATTTTGGCAATTTCTTCAGATTATCTTGTTTGAAAAAAAGATTCTCTTTTAGTTTTGCTCAAACGTATAAGAAGATAAAACGTGTTCGGGTATTTCTTAAGTCCGACAGTAAAATATTTTGTACAGTAACTATAAAAATACTGTAACAGTTAAAAACAGTTATTAAGAAAAAAAAGTCATTAAGAAAAGCAATAGAAATAACTAAACAATTTAACATGACTAACTTTAATTAGCGTCGCCAGGCTACACTATACTGTAAAATATTTTACACTGCTTTTTGTATTATTATTAAGTTTTTGGTCTAATGACGGATCTGTACTATAAAGATGGAAATAAAGCGAAAGAAAATTGTTCGTACGAACAATTTTCTCTCGCTTTTTATAAAGCAGCGCGCTGCTATATAAAAAAAATTTGACAAGTGATCAACCAATCATATTTTGCAAAACGTATGCTCAAAAAGCTTTTTATTAATTGGGAAACCACGGTAGCTTATTTCAAAAACTTTTTTTACATATATTAATTTTTTTATTTTGCTGTTTATTTTTAATTTCTGTAAATGTTTGTAATTAAATTTTGTTTTTGTGAAAAGGAATTGCTGTTTATATAAACTACAAATCTTTTTTACAAAAAACAAAATTTAATTACAAATATAAAAATAATAAACAGACAGGGGCTGAAAGAAGATATAAAAACCTAGTCTTTTCAAAGCCCCTTCAAATCAATAATAATAGTAAAATGCGGTACATAAGTAAAGTATTAAGCAAAAAAAAATAGTTAAAAAGAAGATGCAATATTCGAAAATAAAAATAGAGAAAAAAGAATATATTTTTTAAAAGTACAAATAGTTGCAATAGTCAAAAAAAGAGAAGAAAATATTTAAAAATACAAATCTGTCAGAACAATATATATATATATATATATATATATATATATATATATATATATATATATATATATATATATATATATAATATATATATATATATATATATATATATATATATATATATATATATATATATATATATATATATATATATATATATATATATATATATATATGTGAAAATTTCAATAAATGCTTTATTAATTATACATGTTTCTTCATTTTTTGACAGAGTTGTTAACAAGGCCAAAAGGATCACAACCAAGGCTAAAGCTAAGGTCATGCGTTACAAGGCCAAGTCCAAGACCATGGCCAAAAGTTAGAAGACCAAGGACAAGGCCAAGGCCACGAGGTTTAGGTCAAGGCCAAGATTAGAAGTTTCAAGGCCAAGGCCTACGCAAACATTTTCAAGACCAAAGACTTCAACTTTTGTCTTACGTTAAGACCAATTATTAACACAACTGTAAGTAGCAAATGCTGTGGCAATAAAACCACATTTTGTAAAAATAGAATAAGGTTAGATTAGATTAGATTTAAACTTATTAGAACAGTGATACATGTTCTAAAGGACACGCAGGTCCATAAAATATGAAGGACTCTGACAACTTGGTCCACAATCATATAATACATATGCTAGATAATTTTTTTTTTTTTTTTTTTTTTTTTTAGTGTAATTTATTTCGCCGTTAAAAAATTTTTACATTGCATATACATTTTTATAAATTGATGGCTGGAGCAAGAAGAAGGCACATTTCGCCTTATCGCCGAGCCCCATTAAAAATTCTACATAACCGTGACATACAAATATATATATATATAAAAGAAACAATTAGAAATGAAATAGAAAATAACTAATATAATAAAAAAAATAAAAAATAAGAATTAATTAAGAAGCGTTAAGATGCTTAACAGTTGCTAAAATGTTTAAGAAATAAGTTAATATATAAAGAAAAAAAAAAAATTCCTGAATATAAAAGAAATTGAAAAAATAAAATCTCATAATTAACACTAAATGAATATGTAACATCAATTTAAATATATATTTCAATTATATATAAGACCACAGTTATAAAACAAAAACCAGTTAGCCGGAACAAAATTTTTTAAAGTTGATGGAGTTAATTTTAATTTTGAAGCTCTTTATATTTTTGGCGTTCACGACGTCAGACGGCAAGTCATTGCAAATATTAACAACCCTGAGTGAGAATGAGTATTTACGGACACCGAGTTTACATTTTAGTCTGCGTAATTTGAAATTATGTCCTCGAGTGTAAATATAGTTGTTAAATAAAATGAAACTTGATTTATTTAGGCAAACTAAATTGTTCAGAATTTTGTAACATGTAATCATGTCTTGCTTAAGGTGACGAATTTCTAGTAGTTCAAAACCAAGAATTCTAAGTCTATTTGAATATGAAAAGTTATTTAGGTTAGCGATTCTCTTGGTAAAACGTCTTTGTACTCTTTCCACTGTATTGTTCATTTCAGTGCAATTTAACGACCAAACCGGAGAGAAATATTCTAAGATCGGACTTTTATAAGTAGTGTAGGCTTTAACGATAACACGTGGATCACGACTTTTAAAACACTTAAGGGTTATATATCCTCAAATGTTTGATGCGCGGACAATATTTGAAATATAATTATTAAAATTTAAGTAAGAATCCATGGTCACACCAAGATCTTTTGGTTTGTAGATCAGGTTAAATTATGATCTCCTAATTGATAGTTGTAATTTATATCTTTACAAAATGAAGTAGGTGCTATTCTATGAGTAAAGTACTTATTATTGGCTACTTTTAACTGCCATTTTTTTGACCATAGAAAAACTTTGTAATTGGCTACAGCAAGATTGTGACTGTAATAGGTATCCTTAAATGAACTGTATAGCTTGATATCGTCAGCATATAACATTAGAGAGAAAAAAACACCTTTTACTATAGAGTGTAGATCATTAATATATCCCTGTGGAACTCCTCTTAGGATGCTGGTCGGATTAGATTGTGAATTTTCAACCAGAACTCTTTGATATCTGTTTGAAAGAAATTCTGATATCCAATGAAGCAGATTATCTATTATGCCGTATATTGCAAATTTTTTCAAAAGTTTTAGATGAGGTACAGAGTCAAATGCTTTTTGAAAATCAATGTACACCACGTCAATAATTAAATTGCTATCTAAAGCTTTATTCCAGTCATTTTTGTGCACGTAGATCTTTTGGATAAAATACCGTGTTGATTAGGTGTTATTAGGATTATTTATATTAAGATAATCAGCAATACTTGAACTAACAATACTTTCCATGACACGACAGCTAGTTCATGTGAGGGAGATAGGTCTATATTTTTTAGCATCTAAAGTAGATCCTTTTTTTAAAAATAGGGGAAAGCTTAAAGCCATTGTTTTGATAACGAGTTACCAAAACAGTGTTATGGGCAGAATTCAACGAAAGAAAATATGTATTTCTTTTAAGCCTAAAACAATCAAGGCCACGGCCAAAATTTTTAAGGCCAACACCAAGGCCAAGGCTTTAATTTATGGTCTTAAGGCAAGGTCAAGGCCAAGTTCAAGGCACAGGTCAAGGCCAAGGTCAAGGCCAAGGTCAAGGCCAAGGTCAAAGTCAAGGCCAAGGTAAAGACCAAGGTCAAGGTCAAGGCCAAGGACTAACAACTCTGTTTTTAGAACATAAAATTAAATAAAAGATTGACTTTAATGTAATGT
This sequence comes from Hydra vulgaris, assembly GCF_022113875.1. Taxonomy (NCBI): domain Eukaryota; kingdom Metazoa; phylum Cnidaria; class Hydrozoa; order Anthoathecata; family Hydridae; genus Hydra; species Hydra vulgaris. The sequence continues at coordinate 12,713,080 of NC_061163.1, read as the reverse complement.
CTAGCAACTCTTATTAATGTACTGACCTCTAACAGACCAAATTTTAACATTCAATTTACAATTGAAATTTTCAATAAAATAATACTTGAGCGATAATAAAAATAAATTGCACTTATTATCACCTAGACAAAATTGATTTATACATGAAGTAACTATACACAAATTAATTTAATAATTAGTTTGTGTCATTTGAAAATAATCTCGGTTTTGTAGCCTAGTCTAATAATTTGGCCACCACTGTATATATATATATATATATATATATATATATATATATATATATATATATATATATATATATATATATATATATATATATATATATATATACAAAGGCGGTTTTACGAGGGGGAGGGTGTGTGTTTTAAAGGTGGTACCCCCCCTCCCCCATAAAAAGTTGATTCTCAAGTTATAGTCGGTTTTTTTTACGAAATTAGTCGGCTAGTCGGGGGTAAGTTTTATTTTTGAGGACCTTTTTTTTTTTTTACGAAGCCAGTTGGTATTTTTTAAAGGTTCACCCCCCCCCCCCTTCATTTTATTTGTAGAATCACCTCTGTATATATATATATATATATAAATATATATATATATATATATATATATATATATATATATATATATATATATATATATATATATATATATATATATATATATATATATATATATATATATATATATTATATATATATATATATATTTATATATATAAATATATATATATAATATATATATTTATATATATAAATATATATATTATATATATATATATATATAATATATATATTTATATATATAAATCCAAAATTTAGTTTTCACTAACTGCCCGTTAGTTCTGCCATGTAAAATTAAACATTGGAACCTCTGTATTTCAAGAGCTTCGTGCACTTTTCGATCAAATTTTTTTGTTTCAACTTGTTTTTACGTTTTTCCACTTTATTTCTTGTGAGCAAAACTTACTATGGGCGCTATTGCAGATTGATAATGTTTCCCCTCTTTTAAACTTTTTAGATGTTGTTGAGTTCGAGTCCTAATTTGAAGTTTAGTTTCGGGTTGACTATTATGCGGCAATTTAGTTTTGTTTTTTGACGTTAGTAATGTTTCTAAATTTGGATTTGATTTGAAGGCTACTCTATAGCCAGCTTTCCGAAAAAGTTTCCTTAGTTTCGGGTATAGTGATGGTATCCTCGGTAACGATACAGTAGAGATGTTAAGAGAGTCTAATTGAATTTTGTTGATTTTTAGTGACCGTTTACTTCCAATTAAGCAAGAAAACAAGTAGAAAATTGCCATTGCAATTTTCTGCTTGTTAATAAAACTAAAAATCTCCAGAAATATCTTAAAGTTGAAATAGACTACAAAAAAGTTGAACAAGTTACTGAAAAAGCTCGTGAAATAATGTTTCTAAAATCAGAAGAGAGGTTATTTAAAAAGTTTAAAATTCTTTAAAACGAATTTGAAAATAATCACAGTGATAAAATATGTAAGTTAACAACCCATACAAAAAACGCTGTTTTAAACGATGCGATACCGATATTTCATGCGATGTCAATATTCCAAAAAACCAAAACGATCTTCTTAATCTTGGGCCTAGCCCGTAAGGGTTAGAGTTACGGTCATCAAGCGCGATTATTTTCCAAATCACAATTACTGTCCCCGCGAAAGAGGATGTTTGTCTCTGGAAGACACCTGGGCTAGCTTTTTAGTCATAAGTCAGTTGTAAATCCATGCATAAGTGTTTAATCCATCATGATTTTCTGGAGTATGACTGGGCTGGCTTGGTATAACTCAGAGATAAATCTTAGACGCTGGTTACTAACAACACAAGACTCTACTGTACGATGTAAACAGCACAGACTTACCCATTACACACCTATACACCCTTATGCACATACAGCCTGTTTACATTGTTTGCATACTTTTTTCTCTTTCATAGATAAACTATCTTTGTTTGAACTCATCCTTATTCAGATATTATTTTCTTTTAATAGATAGTATGTGGTTGAAATGTAGATACAGATTTGTATGTTTTGTATATGTGGTTATTATGTGTGATTGAGTTTTTCATTTTAGGATTCATATATATATATATATATATATATATATATATATATATATATGTAAATATAAGAGCGATTCTTATAAAATAGCAGCTTTCGACATGTTTTGGTGATGTATGTTTTTCCTTAATATTTTGTAATGGTCTCAAAATTATATTTAATTCGAACCGTAGAGAAAACTTTATTTCTTAACAATATTTTTTCCCGCTTCGTACATCGTTTTTACGACTTGTATAATTGTTATATTACCCACAACTAATTTTTTAACCACTCATTTGGCTTAAATTTATCAGGTTTTATTACAGTATGTAGTTAGTCTTATTGCTATATTTATTAATATATTATTTATCTGCTGATTTTTATATTATTACTGTTAACAAGGAATTTTTATGTTATCAGTGCCGGCTCAAGCAAGCGCGAGGCCCGACTCGAGTTTAGTTTGCGAGACCTTCAATGAAAACCTAAAAAAAAGGGAGGGGTTAAAGAGTGCTAATGTGCGAGGGTAAAATTGCGTTTTTATATATAATCGTCTTTTAAATATAAAATATATAAACATATATAAATAAAATATAGTATACAATATATAAATACTCAATAGTGTCACTAATTATTATATTGAACAAAAATACATGCTGTAATATGTTTTTCACAAAAATCATTTATTATGCACGTTATTATTTTTATTTTGATTATTAAATTTTCTATAGAAAACTTAAAAAAAAAATTCCGCCTTTTTAGAAAGCTAGAGATAGATATATACCTATTTATCTAGCTTTCCGCAGAGCAATGCGAGGCCCCTTTAGGCGCGAGGCCCCACACGGCCGCACTGCTCGCATACGGTCTGAGCCGGCCCTGTATGTTATACTATCTTGCATTCATTACTCAGCTTTGTTTTAATTTTCACAAGCACAATTTTCATCTTTTATTATTATTCAGAGAATTTTTTTGTATCCTTCGTTAAATATTAACATTTATGCCGGTGACATTTTTAAGGTTTTTGTGCGACGCTTTTTTTCGTAATCATATCATATTCAATTATTGAAATTCAATATTTATTCAAATTCAAAATTATAACAACAGCTTATTGTTATAATTTTGGGTTTCGCGGGTTGCTCATTTTCCTACACTTTTGATTGGTTATCATATTTCGAATGAGGTATCTTTGACAGCGTTAGAGTTTATTTAAGGCTATTGTTGTTTTGTTGATTAAAATTTTTTTTCATGAGGTATACTGCTTTCTGATTATCTTGGACTTGTTTATGCTAACAATAACTATTCGGTTTTTTATTTTAAAATTAATTTATTAGTATTTTTATGTTTCTATTATAATTTTAATTTATTGTGTTTTCACGTTTTCTTTCGGTTGTATGGTAAGTGATTTATTTAGTTATTTTTGTTTGTTTAGTAGATCTACATTTTTAATATCATATCATCAAAAAAATATGGTGCTTTACAAATTTGGGGATGGTTGGGTTTTGGCTATTTGTAGTGAGTCCTTTTTTACTGCAGCATGGAATAGGCATAAGTCGCAGGGTAAAGCATAAGTGGCGATGACGGGATAAACTAGTTATAAATGCTGATCTTCATCGAAACGCCAGTAATAATAGACGCGACTCTGAGAAGATGTTTATTACTTAATCACTACATAAATTATGTTTACACATTAGCATTAATGTTTTTTTTCCATTCTGAAGCCTTACATTTTTTTAGCATACTTTTTATTTTGGAATCAAACTTTTGTTTTATAAGTTTTTGTCTGGGGATATATGTGTTGCATATCTTCGTTCATATTAGTGTTTTTAAAACAATTTTTTTATTATTATTGTTAAGTACTGTTTTAGGTGTATTGCCTGTCTTATTTATTTTAAAATATTCCTTTATTAATATTATTCTTTATTTTTGTCTTGACAACTGTCAAAATATGTTTTGTTCAAAAAAGAATTCTCTTTTATTCTAATGTACTTCATTTCTTCCCTCAGCCGTTCACTGTTCGCGTATGACCATTCAACAAATTTCATATGCCAAAGTTTTAAATAATATCTTGGACAAACAGTACTCTGCGATACAATATACAATCGAAACTGAAAGCGAAAATAGAACTCTAAACTTCCTCGATTTAATCGTAATAAATAAAAACAAAGGAAAATACGAGTTTAAAGTTTACAGAAAAGAAGCCGTTATAATTTTCTAATTAAACCTCACTTAAATCATGGCCCCTGAGATTCTAAACGCAATATTTAAAGGTTACGTTCAAAGGGCTTATTCTTTATACAGTAATTTATATTTACAAAATGAAATTAATTTCCTTATTCAAATGTTTAGCGAAAATGGGTACAATATATGCCAACTTAAACTAATTGCAAACTTAATTGGAAGTAAACGGTCACTAAAAATCAACAAAATTCAATTAGACTCTCTTAACATCTCTACTGTATCGTTACCGAGGATACCATCACTATCCCCGAAACTAAGGAAAATATTTCGGAAAGCTGGCTATAGAGTAGTCTTTAAATCAAATCCAAATTTAGAAACATTACTAACGTCAAAAAACAAAACTAAATATCCGCATAATAGTCAACCCGAAACTAAACTTCAAATTAGGACTCGAACTCAACAACGTCTAAAAAGTTTAAAAGAGGGGAAACATTATCAATCTGCAATAGCCGCCCATAGTAAGTTTTGCTCACAAGAAATAAAGTGGGAAAACGTAAAAACAATTAAAGTTCAAACAAAAAAAATTTGATCGAGAAGTGCACGAAGCTCTTGAAATACAGAGGTTCCAATGTTCACTTTTACATGGCAGAACTAACGGGCAGTTAGTGAAAACCAAATTTTGGACTCCGTTTATTACTTTTTTACATTTTTACGTAAGCAAGAAAGAAGCCATTCAGCTAATGACGTCAGTTAATTTTAACGATACAAAAAATTTGTTGTATAGTTTACGAGCTGATAATGCTGGTAACCATAATCCAGCAAAAATTTCTAATAATAAATTATTAATTATATTAAGAGAATTCGTATTAATTGATATTTTCTTACTAATATATATATATATATATATATATATATATATATATATATATATATATATATATATATATATATATATAATATATATATATATATATATATATATATATATATATATATATATATATATATATATATATATATATATATATATATATATATATATATATATATATATATATATATATATATATATATATGTTGTCATAATAGAGATCTAATATTTAAAGATACAATTTTTTCAAATAAAATATGACAAAGATTTAAAACGTAAGTTTTTTTTTAATGATTAAATGAACTTAATAACTTCGCCATATTCAAATTGCCTTTCAAAAAAGAATTCCACAGCTTAGGTTGTCTATAAGTTATACAATACTCTGTGTATTTGTTAACTTTTTTAGGTAATTCATATGGGCTACTTTGATTTATTTTTAAGGAATACTTTTCAATTAAATTTTTATTAAATTAACTTTTAAAGGTTTCTGAAGTTAGACTATTGGTATATTTATACATAAAGTTTAAGTGTTGGTAAATATTTATTTGATGTATGTTTATCATTTTCATATCCATCATTAAAGGTTATATACCTTACCTGATAGAAATACCTTACCTGATAGAATTATTGTGGATGAAAAAGAATACAACGATAAAAGTTCTATAGCCGAACATTTCAACAGTTTCTTTGCAAACATCGGCCCTAACATGGCGTCCAAAATTCAATGCCCAAATACCTATTTTGAAACCTATCTTACAAATCAACAAAGCGAACTAAAATTCAATGGACTAGACTATGATGAACTCGAAGCTGCAAAAAATTCTCTAAAAATTAACAAAGCACCAGGGATTGATGAGATTTCTAGCAACGTAGTAATAAGTGTCTTCCCGGTGATACGCAAACCCATATTCGAAATTTTTAAATCTTCAATTACAACAGGAACTGTTCCAGACAAATTAAAAATTGCAAAAGTTGTACCAATATTTAAATCCGGAGAGCAATGCTCACTTAATAACTACAGACCCATATCAATCCTTTCTGTCTTTTCTAAACTTCTAGAACGAATAGTTTACAATAAACTATATAAATACCTAACTATTAACAATATTTTGAATAAAAAAACAATTCGGATTTCAAAAACAACATTCAACCGAACATGCGATTATAGATCTTGTAAATAAAATAAATGACTCTTTTGATAATAACAAATTTGTTCTAGGAATCTTTATTGATCTATCGAAAGCATTCGATACTGTTGATCATGCTATACTACTTAAAAAAATGGAAAAATATGGCATTAAAAATGTTGCTTTACATTGGTTTGAGAGCTTTCTTATAAACAGACAGCAATGTGTTATTATGGATAAAAATACCCATTCAAAATTACTTAAAATAAAATGCGGAGTTCCCCAAGGTTCCATTCTAGCTCCCCTACTCTTCTTGCTATACATCAATGATCTTCCAAAAGTCTCAAAAAAACTTGATGCCATAATGTTTGCAGATGATACAAACTTATTTTATTCATCTACTTCTATCGCAGAACTCTTCGAAACTGCAGGTATTGAACTTGAAAAACTTAATACTTGGTTTAAATCTAACAAATTATCATTGAGTACAGAAAAAACCAACTACATTCTATTTCACACCAATCAAAGGAAAAAATCTATACCAATTCCATTACCGTCTCTAAAAATAGAAAATAAATTTATCGAAAGAACCAAAGCAACAAAATTTTTAGGAATACTTATTGATGAGAATATTTCATGGAAAGCTCACATAAACTTATTAAATACCAAAATAAGAAACAACATTTGCATGCTTTACAAAGCTAGACCGATGCTACCCCAAAAAAATTTAAAGCTACTTTATTTCTCCTTCATTCAAACCTATTATACGTATGGTAATATAGCATGGGCAAGTACCCATAGATCCAACCTAGTGGCACTTTATCGACAACAAAAACATGCTGCAAGAATAGTATTTAATAAAGATAAATTTACTCATGCGGAACCTTTGCTAAAGCTTCTAAATGCACTAAATGTCTACAAAATTAACATTTACCAAAATTTGATATTCATGCTCAAATATAAACTCGGACTTGTCCCATTACATTTTTCAGAAGAATTTTTTAAATGCAATAGAAATAAATATGAAACTCGAGGAATATGAAATTTTAAAGTACCATATAAAAAAACAAAACTATCACGTTTCTCCATCTCGTATCGCGGCCCTTACCTCTACAACAAACTAATAGCTAAAAATACTATAATTACAAAACTACTTAACCATAATTCTCTGAAAACACTTTTAAAAAAACTTGTTCTAAACTTAAACAATTTTACAAACGTATATTAAAACAAATAACTAAAAACCCCTAAAAAATCCACTTTAAAGCAAAGTAAATGTTAGATTTTATTTATATTTCGTACATGTCAATATACTAAGTATAACAAACCATGTAACTATATATTTATGTGTATCAAATACAGCTCTTTTCCGTTTTTTGTTTTTGATTATCTAGTAGCTTTTTATGTGTGACTCTTATGCCACCATGAGACTTTGACAAACTGAAATTTCTTAATAAATTAAGTATATAAAATATCGCAACTAAAAGCGGTTTCTTGATGACAAGACCAAAATGGTCTTCTGCAAGTTTCCCGCGTCTTTTAACAGTGTTACTTTTTTATATATATTATTATTTGTATTAAAAAAAGTTTTCTTATTATATGTACGGTATTTTTTTATACAATGTAAACGAACTAGTTTATATTTATGATCACGTATTTGTAAAGCTTTGATAAAAGACAAAAAAAAAAAAAAAAAAAAAAAAAAAAAAAAAAAAAAAAAAAAAAAAAAAGGTTTGGTGTGGTTACCCCCTCCTTCTTCCAGTTTAGTGTAGTTTTTTGTGGTATATAATTCTACAAGAATGTTTTTGTAAACAAAGAATTTTTTTAAGGAGTGTTAGTTGACAACTTGCCCACGTAATATTTGCATAAAAATAAATTCACAAATACACTTAAATTTGATTTTAAAATTTTTTGATCCAATTAGTTTATCAAAATTTCATCACTTCAATATAAAAATTTTGGTTTTAGTTTCGAACGAAGTTTTTGTGGAAAAAATAAAGAAAAGCATAAACAACTTAAGCAAAAAATAGCGCTACTTTAATCCAAACATATGCGACTATCAAATAAAGACGCTCTTGGTTGGCGAGCTTTTTTTAAAAGATGAGCCAAGTCCATTTTTTTTCCAAAATTAAGTTTTTTTTAACACTCAGATTCTTTATTGAAAAAGGTACAAATCTAATTATGTTAATATTAATGAAAAAAAATTGTTCTTCATCTTTTCTTAGTATTACAAAATTTGTTAAATTTAAAAAATACTTTGCCTAATAATTAGTTTTTTTGTTTTGTTTTTCTTAAAATAATGTCGGTGACCGTGAAAAGCGCTCTTTATATTTTTCTAACATTTGTATCTAAAATAATGTGAACTGATACAGAAATTATTTACCGCAAAAAGTTAAGACAAATTAAGTTAAGTACAACACAAAAAATTATCGCAGAAAATGTTTTAACATTAATGTTTTACGTTGTCGCTTTAAAAATGTAAACAAGAATTTACACATAAAACTATAAAAATTGACTAAACATACCAAGTTTGAAAACATATTTAGTAACACAGTTAAGAGGCACAAATATTATTTTTTTTGATTTTCTTTTGCATATAGGATTAAAATCTCAGTAATTTAGTGATCGTTCAGCTACAATTAGTTGTTTTGGTGATCGTTCAGTTACAATTTTGGTGATCACTTAAAACCTACAGTTTGCAAGTGATAAAAACAAAATTATAAATGTATTAAAAACTAACTTTTACTAAAAAAAAAACAACAAAAAAACAAAACATCAACAATCACCAAAAATTTTTGTTCTGATATTCAACTATTAAGCAAGAAATTATGAAATCTTAAGTTAGCGCTTGACAAGGTTTCCTTAAAAATTGCAAAAAATGGAAAAGTGATCCTTATCAGTAGCAATATTTTAATATTATTTATTTATATCCCAATTAATGCAAATATTTTTTTAACAAGGAAAGATAGATCGCTTATATTCTTTTTATTTAAAGATGAAAATGCATATTAAAAAAAATTAGCATTTTAAAGGCAGCGAACTTTCCTATTTTTTAGGCGGAAGTTGTTTATTTTTTGATAAACACGTGACGCCCAAAACTACGTCGCGTGAAACATCTGTGTGCTGCCATGCCAATTACATCAATTTATTAACTATTTATTTTTATTTTTTGAAATCTAGTATAAAATTAATAATCGATAACGAGCGATTTTTCTAAAACATTTATAAATAAAACAACTTTTTGGAAAGTATTATTTTTTCACTTTTTGCACTATTAGTTTTTATTTTCAATTGCAAGTCTAGCCTCATGCAATAATGGATTATAATAATAATATAAAAATAAAAAAACTTCTTGATTAATTATTTTAATAGCTTAATATTTTTAAGTACAGCCGTTATGTATGTTATTCCGTTTGCTCCAGTCATCTTTTATTTTATTATTAATAATCTTTAATTGCGATTACAATAAGCTAAATACTTTATGTATTTTAGTGGAGCCATCATGTTTTGTTCGGATAGAAATTAACTAAACATTATTTTTCAAATATTTTCATAGTACAAAATTCTTGTATTTTATAGAGCAAAAGTTATTATTAAATTTTTTATTTTTATAAGGTTAGTTAAAATGAGATTATTTTTTACAATTTAATAAACTTATAGAAAAGTTCTTTTCTCTCAGAAAAGCCTTAGTTGTATTTTGTTGAATTCGTTTTGCATAGATTCATCTAATTTATGAATCAATAATAAATTTCTTGTTATGGGAGTTTGAAAAATAAGCATTAGAAGTTTTTAGTTATCTAATGAGCGCATGTTCAAAATACAATTAAAATGGAAATAAAAAGACTACCATCAGTATAAGCATAAATATACATGGTATACTCTGATAATATGCTTGTAGATGCATTTAATGATTTTTATTAAAGAATTATTTCATGTTTATATTGCATAAATTAGTACTGGTCTTAAAAAGTATGGTAACAACAGCAAACACAGTTTTATTCAGACTAATCTGTTTGTCACATCCAATCAGTCACATTGTAGACTACATTATTGATTTCATTTTATCATGAAGCGCACTTGTGCATGCATTTATGGCACCTGTAGGGAGCCTAGCTCTTGAAATGAAAAAGTAATGTTAGAAAAAATCATATTTGAAAGAATCAATGCAAAATATGAAAAAATGATGTCTTCATTACACAATGAGCTTTACATAGTAGGTGCAAAAAATATCAGTTTTGTCTTCGCAGCAACTGATATTTGATCCGTTAATAATAAAAGTTTCATATGCAAAACGCTTACTGGCTGAGTACATGATAGTTACAGAGAACTTAGAGCTGAGAGAGGAGGACCTAAAGAATAACAAGCAAAAACAGAAGGAGAATTAGCAAGTGGCCAAAGCAACTCTATACACAAACAGCAAAGACAAACAGAACTTATTGTATAGGTTTTCTGTGAGATATTGAAAAAAATGCAGATGTTTTAAGTGTAAATTTGCAGCTATGTTTTCTCATGTGGCTAAAAATGTATCATGCTTGCATGAGAAAATGCTAATTATTATGGAATGCTTTAAATTGTAGCAGCATGGTTGCTGATATCGTAGTTGAAATAAATGAAAACAAAAGTGGATCAAAAGTTACGTTACTTCAATATGGAACTGAGATATCTTAAATTTAAGGTTTTGAACACATTTTTTTCTAAATATTTTTTTTATAGCAAAGATATGTAAACATTTATGGTTAATAAATATTTTTAAGTATCTGAAAGTGGGTTACTTAAAATCTTTATCTGTGTAAGAAACCAGTTAGTAAGGATTGTTTTTATTTTTATTTGAATTTCATATTATTTTTTGCTTTATAATACTCTTACATCTGAAGATATCATTAGTATAGCATAAGAACAGCCACAAATAGTCATAAAGACTAATTCAAAGTAAGATCTATTATAGTCCAACATTTTGCGTAATGAAATATTACTCAAGGGCTGATTTGACTGTATGGAAAAATGGTTAAGGTGATTTTTTTATCTTGAACATTACAGAAAGTAGTATTAAAGAAGTGCTGACTGCAGTGTCACACCCATGTTTAAAGTTGAACTTTCAAACCTTTTTTAAATGTGTAACTCAGCTGTTGATAAGTATTGTAACAACATAAGCAAGCAACTTGAACAAAGCATCTGAACAAACAAAAATAGGTTAAAAATACCAGCTGTCAGTAATGATGACTCTGGTTATGGTGATATACAGTGCTCGAAGTGGAGAAAAAAAAAGGGTGGTATTCAGTAAATTAAAAATATCCTGCCTAATCATTATTATATATAGATATTTATAATAAGGTGACCTGGTAGCATCCCACCTCACTTCAAGCACTATATATATATATATATATATATATATATATATATATATATATATATGTATACATATATACATATATATATATATATTTATATATGTATATATATATACACATATGTATATATATATATATATATATATATATATATATATATATATATGTATACATATATACATATATATATATATATTTATATATGTATATGTATATATACATATATATATAAACATATATATATATATATATATATATATATATATATATATATATATATATATATATATACATATATATATATAAATATATATATATATATATATATATATATATATATATATATATATATATACATATATATATATATATATATATATATATATATATATATACATATGTATACATATATACATATATATATATATATATATTTATATATGTATATATATATATATACATATATATATATATATATATATATATATATATATATATATATATATATATATATATATATATATATATATATATATATATATATATATATATATATAAATATATATATATATATATATATATATATATATATATATATATATATATATATATATATAAATATATATATATATATATATATATATATATATATATATATATATATATATATATATATATATATATATATATATATATATATATATATATATATATTAGGGATATGACAATTTTGCAACCCTATATCCCCATACTAAATTTAGTGGAGTTTTTGTTCAAAAATCAAAAAAATAACAAGCATTTTTACTATATGTCAAAAAAGTTCACCCCCCAATTAAAAAATATTTATAAAAAAAATAAAAAAATGTAGTTTTGAAACATCTTCCACTACTTTACAGAAACCAATAAACATGTATAAATAAAATTTGTCTACTGTGCATTTAACAATAAGTATTTAATATTTAGTTTTTCTATGCTATGGCATAATGGTATTAAATCTTGCATCACTTTCACAGCACGTTCTGCACATATATTTGACCGT
>NC_061163.1:12672981-12695481 GCF_022113875.1 Hydra vulgaris | reverse complement strand
TTGTGGAGGTGGAGTGAGGGTAGAAGGCTATAGCCCCGGGACTCACAATGTTAGGGGAAATAGTCAAGGGGAACATGCGGTATTTTTTAAGTCATTTTTACGCTGTGGCACATAAAAAAGGCTGCCAAAATAATGCAGCCCCTGGCCCTGAAAAGTCCAACAAGATTCAACCTATGATTTATTTATAAATAAAAAAGTTTTTTCAATAACTGTTTTATGCTTCACGTAGTTTAAAAAGTTTAACACATTTGAAACAATTCTTCTTAATAAGATGAACAAATGAAATAATTAAATCATTGAGTTACTGTAGAAGTTCAATTAGCTAGATAAAAGTTAACAAAAAACGTTAAATTACTTTGTGAGGAGGAAGCGGAACTGCTTCACAATAGCTGATGATGTTTAGTGAGTGGGGTTCATAATTATAAGTAGTATTTAAAACAGAAAAAAGTAACTTTAAGTATAACGAGTTTGTAAGAATGGCTGAAGCAAAAATAATTGAAGTTAGTAAACCAATTTCTAAGAACTTGAAAACTTTTTTTTTTTGGGAGAAAGAATCAGTTATCGGGTACACTGAGGGAAACGGATTAGTGGTTAAAATTATTTGTATTAACTTTGGTGATTATTAATAATTTCATTGAAAATGCAGTTATTATTGAAAGTATTTTTGTTTACAAAATCAATCCACAAATTGCTTCAAAAGATTACATTTGAATAAAATACACATAGATAAAATTACATAAAAATACATTACATACATAAAAATACATTACATACATAAAAAATACATCCCTTACATATAAAAAATAAGAATATACTAATAAAATCTAAAATTTACAAAATGTTGACAAGTTAAAAAATATAATTTTAAAAGATTTATTATTGTAAACAAATAATGTCAGTTTAAAACATTTATAGCTTTGTAGATGTGGCTCCAAGAATTAAAATAATAGTTCGTTTGATAGTATACTCTTAAAATAATTTATGCTAGAAATCTCAACAAAAACGTAACAAAATTCAAATAATACAGTTTTAAAATATTTCAACAGAATACTCGGACATTCGGTTAGTTTTTTTGTAGATTTGGCGGGTCTTTTGTGTTTGCGAATATTCTTTTTTTATTTTTTCTAGGCTCATTCTAAGGTCACTTTCTAGATAAAAAACAATTTAAAATGGAATGATTAGTGAAAATAAAAGTTCTGTAATAAATCAATCTAGGTGTTGCTTTAATTGATAAGTTATAATGAATTGCTTTTAGATGAAGGGTTTAAACGCACAATGGAGTTGTTTTGGTGAAACATCCTAATAAGATTAACAAAGCATTTTGTTAATGGATATTTAAACTTATGAAAGGAAATGAAAAGGAATATGAAAACAAAAAATAAGCAGAAAGAGTTGACCTTTTCTCTTTTTTTATTATTGAGAAAGGGTAGTGCTCTGATTATATCTCTCAGTGAAGATCTAGAATCAGGAGTTTTGTTGTTGTTAAGTGAAGAGGAGCTAAATTATATAATTATTGTATTAAAGAGCTCTTAATACAATAGCTTGCATACATACAGAGCCGGTTAGCATACACCAGAGAGAGTTTTTATAGTTTTACTCCACTACAATTTTTTATAAAAAAAACTTATTCTGGTCTTATAACTAATTTTTATATACAATCAAAAAACTAAATCTTTGTCTTATCTTAAGATAAACTATCAAGGTTTCCTAGAAAGAAATAGATTGATGTGCTATATGTTGATCATCATTTTACATAAAAAACATTAATTAAAAATGATGCGTATTATGGTGTGGATCATAGATTTGTTGCATTATTTTTTTGTTCCCTTTTTTTATGATGGTTGTTTGTTATTTTCACTAATGTCATTTTCACTAATGAAAATCATTAGTCAGGAAGCATCACATTAGAAAAATGTAATGAAAATATCAATTAAGTTTGTTTTTTAATTGGATTTTTTAAGCTACTTGCATCTACTAAATAAAAATATAAGTAGTTTATTTCTACTAAATATTTAATCTGTTAATAACTTGTATTTGTCAGTATTGTTAGAAATGAGTTCATTATTTACACTAGAATTATACACAATAAATTTTATTCTTAAAAATGTTTGTGGAAAACTCTAAGTTTTTTATTTTTTCAGTTTCATATTTTTATTTGCAATGAAAATATAAAAGGAAGGCAATTATTTTCTTCACACAGCTTGTTGAAATTTTCTTTATTCAAAAATAATAAAAATTACTTGTTAGTTTTTAGTAAAATATAGTTATACATTTTTCAAAGTAACATGTAAGAAGATATTAGAAATATTTCAGAAATTTGCTGTGCTGTTGTAATATGTTTTTCATTTATTATTACTTATTCAAATATATTTTTCACTTAATTATTGTTTAAAAAAAATTGCTTTCATGGAGATTATAGGTTGCTTTCATTCCTTAACAAGATACATAAATAGTTATATTTATTAGCTTATCTTTTTTCTGAAATTGTGCACAAATCATTTTCTGCTTTCATTAGTTAATTTGGTTGCCCTATAGTACAAGGTAAAACACACATCTAATCATCATTGCAACCATCATTGATCTTTATTCTTCTTATCATAAAATAGGAACTCAGACACATATGTCAATATATGTAAGACTCAATTTTTTTACAAACATTTATGTACTAATAAATTTTTTACCAGTCTTCACCACACCCTACAGCTAGTACACCTTTTTGCCTTTTTCAGAAAAGTCTTTAAAACATATAATGAAATATTTATAACATTTTTCTCAATTAAAGATTCCCTTAATTAAAGATAGTTTTTCCTTAATTAAAGTTACTTGAAATATTTTCCTTAATTAAAAATTCCTAAATAAAAAAAAAATATAAAAATAAAATTTCCTTAGTTAAGTATCATCACATATAGAATTTTCAGCATAAAGGTAAAATTAGGTTTTTTTTACCTAGGATTGGAGCACATTGGATAACATTGGGAATTTTTTAAAACAATTTTCTACTTTTATTTGGGCTGTAATTTTTTGTCAAAATATTTTAAAAATTTTATTCATGCTTTGCCTATTCATCAGGTTTGGTAAACCTATTTTTATTAATACAAATTTGGTGGATATTATGTACACCAATACAAATTTGGTGGATATGATGTAAACCAATGCAAATTTGGCGGATATGATATAAATTCTGTAAATTCTGTATATGATGTAAATTGTGTAAATGATGTAAATTCTGTAAATGATGTAAATGATGTTAATACTGTAAAATCTTTATATGATGAATATTATGTAAATGATGTAAAATCTGTAAATGGTGTAAATTCTGTAAATTCTTTATAAGATGTAAATTCTGTATATGGCGTAAGCTCTGTATATAGATACTATATAGAGGATTAGGCACTATTCTATTTTTAGTAAATAAAGATAACTTTAACTTTTTTTTTTAAAATCTTAAAAAGTTAAAATAAACATGTCTCTTAATATGAAAAAGCAATTATGACACAATTTATAAAAAAATTTTATGGCGCGTGCAAAGGTCTTTTGCATAGTTGCATTCATTTAATTAGGGAGATTATGCACTATAGTATACATACATCCATTGACTTATATCATAATATATCAGTATTTTTTCATAGTTTTAGTTTATCACCCAAATTTTTTTGTTATCACCCAAATGTTCTGAGTGTTTCAATATAATAAAAAAACAGAAATAATTTTCATTTTTTAAAAATCATTATTGATTTTTTTTAAATATATAATTATATTTTTTTAATACATAAATAATATTTCTATATATATTTTTAAATTATATATTTCTAACTTCTTCTATAACGTTTGCTTATTTTTCTATTTTTTTTTTTTTCAAGATTAAATACTTCAAACTACAATTTTCTATTTTTTTTTTTTTAAGATTGAATACTTTGGACTACAGTTTTTGACAAAGAAGGAAAAGCTTCATTGGGTTGATCTTGATAAATGTCTTAGAAAACAGCTTGATCGACATAAAAGTTGCAAGGGGACAGAAGCTATACTGTTATTTAAAGTTCAATTTTTTGTACCTAATTGCTGCACACTTCAGCAAGAAATAACAAGGTTAGTAGAGTCTAATGAGAATCTAAATTATTAATAAACTTTGAAATATTCAAGTATCATTCAACATAATAGTTTATCAGTTTTAACCAGTTATTTTAGCCAGTTTAGAAAAATAGATTAAACATGGCATAGTTAATTTGTTTTGTTTTACCAAAAGTAGTTGTAATATATTTTATACATTTTTACCAAGTGACTAAACATTACTTTAAAAAAAAATGATTGACTTGACTGATGCAGTGTTTATTAAAAGCATGTACGGTTATAATAAGCAAGTCTATATAAAAATATATATATTTATATTTAACCATTCATTTTAACTCAGGATTGATTTTAAATTTTATATTATTATATATCATTCAATAAGCAAATTTTGTTTTTTAAAAAATATTATCTATCTTTTAAACCTATAAAATTTTTATTCCACCTTTTTATTTTATTTTATTTTACAAGAAATAAAATTTCTTGTAAACATTAAAAATATGTACAAAGCGTACATTTAGTTGTTGAAATACCACAAGTGTTAATAACACATTTTAATAACACAAGCCTATATCAATCATTTTGTTAAAAAAAAAAAAATAATAATTTTACATAAAACTGCCGGTAAAAAAAACTATTGCTCTGTTTTTTTTTTCCAATATTTAAAGTTTTTAGTTACTTGCTGACTTTTTTAAAAAAAAAAAAAAATTTTTATTTTCTTAAACATCTTTGCTTCCAACAAGGCTGCAAGCAACCACTATTAGAGTTGGAAGTTATTGGAAGACCAAATATGAAGATTGTAGAGCAAGATAACGATTGACAGACGACTTAAAAAATTGCAAATTATATGAATCAGGAAAGCAAGATGAAGGAAGCGAATTCCAAAAAATTGATGTTCGAGGAAAGAAACGAAACGAATAAGAGTTTTTGGAGCACTTAGGACTAGTAACAGAAAAAAGATGAGACTTAACTGAATGACGAGTAACACAAGAATGAATTTTAGTAGATGGCACAAGAGACACAAGCTTTGTAGAAAAGAGAAAGAGAAACAACATTGGGGCGATGTGACGATGGTTGGAGGTTGGCTGCAAGAGCAGGTCCAACTATGTTTACATTGTGTTTTTGCACCTTGTCTAAAAGAAAAATATAAATTAAAAAAAACAGAATCCAAGTAAATGCTTGATAACATCATTACACAATAACATTTCTACATTGTTTTAAGTTAATTAAATTAGTATTGTGATAGGTTAGTAAATTGCGGTAGTAAAAATTTTTTAACTACCACACTTTACTAACTAATTTCAAGATCTACTGTAGGTATATTGACCTAGGGTTTTGGTTAGGAAAGGCAATCTTTTTATTAAAAAATAGATTCAAAAAAGATTTTTTGTTTTATTTCTGTTTTTGTAGTGTTCGATTTAAAGTAACCTATTACAAAAAAAAAAAAAAAAAAAAAAAAACTCATTACCATGCATAAGTGTATCAAGCCTTCCCAGGAAAGGCGTGCGGTTTTTCGTCTTGTATGACCACATGCAAGTATTTTATTTTAGAAAACTTGGTCACGGCCGTTAAAAACTAACAAAAAAAAAAAAAAAAATTAAATTAAATTAGAAAAAAAAAAAAAAAATTTAATAATTTAAATAATTTGTGTTTTGTTTTTATTTTGTTTTTGTTTCTTTAGACTGGTTGTTCATTCAGCAACAAAATTAGAAAAGACGATAAAAAAAAAGAAGAAGTTTTAAGTCTACAATAAAAAGAATGACTTTCCTTTATTTAACTTTTTTTTTTTAAGAGGAAATCAAAAATATAAATTGCAATGTGTTTGTAAAATATATTTGTATAATTTTAATGTAACAATAAGGGTTGAATTAAGCGATTGCAAAATGCAAAATCTGGAAAAATATCTGGTATTCAAAATTTTATCTAATGCAAAGCTGTGTAATTTTTTTTCAAGGAATGATACAACTTAAATTTGTTAGCAAAAAATAAAAAATAAAACAAAAAACTTACGACTACTAAAGTAATAACACTCTAGTCACTAACTGCATTATTAAAGTAATAACACTATAATAATGTTATTACTTTTATAATGCACTTGTAACTTTTGTAATTCATTCTTTGTTAAATCAACATAAGAAATCACAAATTTTAATTGAAGTAGAAAAGCATCTAGAAGAATAGAATGGATATTCAAATAATATGTAAAACTTAAGTAACTTATAAAAACGTGACAAACAACTTTATAAAAACGTAATGTATAAAAAGTTAAGCATTATGAAACACGTTACTAATGGTCCTTAATAATGTGTGTTAATTTTAAAATCAACCAATTTTTATTGATTGATTTTAAAATTAATGCACGTTTTTACGAACTATTAGTAAGGTTTTTCATAAAGTTGTTTAAGTGATTTGTAAAAGTTCCTGAAGTTTTTAATATTTGAGTATCCATTTTATTTTTTCTAGATGCTTTTTTACTCTAATTAATGTTTGGAATTACTAATGTTGTTTGAACAAAGAATGAACTTTAAAAGTAATAAGTGCTTTATAAATGTAATAAGACTATTATAGTTTTATTACCTTTACAATGAGTTAATAACTAAAGTGTCATTACTTTTGTAGTCATAAGTTTATTTTGTTTTTTTATAAGTTAAATTAAAACTTTCTCGCTAACTTATAATAATTTGCTCCTTAAAAACAAAGTACACAGGTTTGCATAAACTAAAATTTTGAAGACCATATTTTTTCCAGAGTTTGCAAATCGCGATCGTTTAATTCAACCACTGATATATACTTGTTACATTAAAATTATACAAATATATCTTACAAACAGATGACAGAACATATTTTCGTTTTACTCTTTAAAAAAAACAAACAAATAAAATATAGGAAAGTCATTCTTTTTAATGTTTAAAACTTTTTTTGTTTTGTTTTTTGTTTTGACTTTTATGAATTTTGTTGCATGAAAATAATAACCATTATGAAGAAACAAAAATAAAAACAGTTGACAAATTATTTAAACTATTATTATTATTTTCTATTTAAGTTTATTTTAATTTCCTATTTTGTTATTTTGCTTTCTTTGTTATTAAAACTTTTTTCAGCAACGCATACAATAAAACTTGCAAACAGCCGTGACCAAGTTGTCTAAATTAAAATACTCATGCATGGTCATACAAGACAAAAAACCGCATGCCTTTCCTGAGAAGGCTTGATATATAGACAAAGATTTTTTTTTAAGTACCTAATAAAAGACAATTATCATGTTATAAGTTAATAATTGTCACAAGCAATTGTGTTTGCTTGTGAAATTGTTAACAGTGTGAGACATGGATGGGTATGGTGAATATAAGTAATGTAATAAATATAGTAAAAAAAAAAAAAAAAAAAAAAACATATATATATATATATATATATATATATATATATATATATATATATATATATACATATATACATATATATATAAATAAATAAATAAATAAAAAAAAACACGGTTTTAAGCATTAAAAAGATTGACTTTCCTATATTTTATGTGTTTTTTCTTTTAAATTGGAAAGAGAAAATATGTATTGTCATCTGTTTGTAAAATTATTTATTTTATATGTATAATTATAATGTAACAAGTATATATCAAGGGTTAAATTATATGATCGCGATTTGCAAA
This sequence comes from Hydra vulgaris, assembly GCF_022113875.1. Taxonomy (NCBI): domain Eukaryota; kingdom Metazoa; phylum Cnidaria; class Hydrozoa; order Anthoathecata; family Hydridae; genus Hydra; species Hydra vulgaris. Next base: position 12,687,752 of record NC_061163.1, on the reverse strand, counting down.
CTCTGGAAAAATATTAGGTCTTTAAAATTTTAGTTCATGCAAAGATGTGTACTTTTTTTACAAGGAGCAAATTATCAAAAGTTTGCTAGCCAGAAAGTTACAAAAAACAAAACAAAAACAATAAACTTACGACTACAAAAGTAATAACACTTTATTCACTAGCTGCATTATAAAAGTAATAAAACTATAATAGTGTTATTACATTTATAAAGCACTTATTACTTGTAAAGTTCATTCTTTGTTCAAACAACATTATTAATTCCAAACATTTATATAAGTAGAAAAGCATCTAGAAAAAATAAAGCAGGTATTCAAATATTAATAAAAATTTCAGTAACTTTTACAGATCACTTAAACAACATTATAAAAAAGTACTTTATAAAAAGTATAATATTATGAAAAACATTATGTATAAACGCATGTTAATTTTAAAATCAACTAATAAACAATTTTTATTGGTTATTTTTAAAATTAACCAATAAAAATGCATTCTTCTATAAAGGAAATAAAAGATATCTTATTTTTAATTGCTATTGTATCTATGTGTTTAGCTAAATTCTAGTTCACTCTACTAAATTCTAATTCAATCAAAATGATGTGTGTAAAAGTACAGTAAAATAACCATTCGGTATTATTTGTGTAGAAGTATAGTGAAAAAGGCATTAGGTAGATGCTGGTGTCTAGTAGTATAATAGAGTAGACATTAGATGTTGATGTGCTTTCTTGTACTATTTTTTGAAAGAAATAATATTAGGGGTATTTTTATTAATATTTAATATTAGTAATATTATTTAAATAATATCAAATGACAATAATATTACTAAAATCACACAGACTGAGGAGGTTGAAGAAAACATCTAAATTTAATAATATTTTTTTACTTTTTCTTTTCTAACCAATATTCAAAAATAATTAATGCAATTAGCAACCAGTTTTCACTTTTTTTGAGTGCTTATTTAAATTTCTTTTATACATATAATGTTGTTACAAATGATAATTATTTGCTGAAATACTAATAAATCGTTTTTAAATAATTGGTTTTTTACCAATCTTTTAATAATTCTAGGATTGTAATTTTTTTTGTGTGTGCAGTTACCACAAGTAATTTCTTTATTTAACTTTAAAGTATTTTGCTTATGGCGTTAAGTAAAAAATACTCCATTCATGCTGAGGACAAAAACACGTTTTATGTTTTTAATATTATAAACTGTATAAAACAGCAAAAAAACAACATGCAATCTTGTTTTATATTAACACAAGCTTTTTATATTTATATTTATTTTTTTTAAATTATTTATTTGAAATTTCATGCTATATTTTTCTATACAATGTTCTTATATCCGAAGATATTGTTGGCTTAGCATAGGAACAGCCACAAATAGTCATTAAGACTAATCCAAAGTAGCATCCATTATTGACCAACATTTTTGAGTACAGAAGTAATCAAGCGCTGAGTTGGCAGTGGCAGGATTTACATCCGTATCGTACAACAATCCGCGTTTTAACTTTTTTGTTTGAGGCTCTAACCAACTGAGCTATCCAGCCACAACCAACTGAGCTATCCAGACATTTTATTGGTTATAGTGACAAAACAATCTTTCAGTATTATTTTATTGTTGTTTTATAAAACTTTTTAACATAACTATTTAATTTTCTTTTAAAATAAAATGTGTTTTATCATTGGTTTTATCAGTATTATTGAGGTATAAATCTCTTACAATCAATAGTATTTAGTTTGCACAAAAGCAAAACTTGTTACTTATTACACAATTACAATATTTTTTAAAATATATTTTTACAGATATGCAATCTACAGACATTCATCTCTTTCAAGCACATTTTATTTCTTAGAGTTTTAGTATATGATTTCAATGTTGATTTTTCACAAAGATTTAAAATGTAATCAAAAAGTTTAAAAAAATATTTTAAACTAGAAATGATTTATGCTCCTAGAAATGTACTTAGCTTGTAGAAATGTAAGCAGGAAATTAACACAAAGACTTTAAAAATATTGCTCTATTATTGTTTTTTATAGTTAAAAAGTTATTACCAAATAATTTTTATCTAATAATAAATTATTAAATTATTCTTTACACACGCACATATAATAATGTTCTGTTTTTTTAAATTAGGTATTAAATTGATTGAATTGAATGTTTTTTTAGGTATCTTTATTACCTTCAACTTAAGTCACTAATACTTAGTGGAAAATTGAAATGTAATCTAGGAATTGCTCTGAGACTTGCTGCTCTTGCTGTTCAAGGTTTTTTTTTCCATTTTTTTCCGTTTTTTTTTATATATGATTTTTTATATAAATATAACAAGTTTTTTTTATTTAATTTTAGTATTTAAGCAAGAATCGGATGTCCCAAAATGAGTTCCTGTTTGAAAGTCACAACATTATTTTTTTGATCTTAGGTGTAATGGAGCTTTGAAAATATTGAGAGCTTAAGTACTACATTTGGCAAAAAGTTCATGACATTTATGGTACAAGAACTCTTAGTTTTGAACCCATAATTCTTACGTAAAATAATGGTCAGGGACACTGAGAGTCTGGACTAAAAAATAATAGGTTCCAAAACTTTGAATCCGTTATATTATTTTATAAACATAGGTCTCAATATTTTTCAAGCTTCTCAACACCAGAGACCAAGAAAAAATATATTTTTAAAACCAGAATTCTTTTTGAGACTTTTCCATCCTTTATTTTTAATTTGTTAAAAAGTTTAATTTTAATTTTGTCAAGTAATTTTTATTGATCTTTTTTTTTTCAAATTAAAAAACTTAACAACTTAAAAAATAGCATATAATAACTATGAATTAATTAATATACTAAAAGTTAGATAATTACAATAATAATTTATAAGCATTTAAATATTATAGCTTTTCCAGATCATTAATAACAGCTGGAAATGCTTAAATATTATAATATTTAAGCATTTCCAGCTGTTATTAATGATCTGGAAAAGCACGCGTTATTATTAAAATCAATGATTACAAAATTTTACTAATGGTCCAGAAAAATGCACGTTTTTCTGGACCATTAGTAACCAAACTTAAAAAAAAAAACCAGATATTTTTCTATGCCTATGTACCCTTGCTAACCATGCCCTGTACTGGTTACTGCACCTTCTTAATTTACCTGGACATCTGTTAATTTGTTATATACTCTATTTTATTTATTTTAAAGATTGTGAATCTTTTCACTTATTAATTACTTATGTTCCTATTAAAGATAAATTACTAAAGCGAAATTCAAATATAAAATTACGTTTTTTATTTGTCTTTTTCTTATTTAAAACTGTTTTGTATTAACATCAGTTACAAAAACGCATTAATCAGACCAGTATTTAAAAAAAAAAAAAACTAATCAAAGAGCTGGAACTTTCCTTCGAAAGTAACAAAATGGCATTCAAAATTATGAAGTTTTTTAATAATACCTCTATAAATAATTTATTTTGGAAATTTTCATTAACTTAAAAATTATTTTTTAGTTATTGGGCTAATCTTAAAAAAACCTATTTAAAGTTTTTTTAAGATTAGCCCAATTTGTCATGGGACTCTTTAAAAGCCCCTTTAAAAGTCAATATTTAAAAATTTTGTTAGAAAAATACCTAAAGAAACTGCTGCAATATCAGTTGATTCAGTTTTCTGATCTATTACTAATTTACAACAAAATCCAATTTATAATTAAAAAAAAAATATCTAAATTAAAATATACTATCCATCTTAATTAACTGTTATTAACATTAGCGATTGCGGAGTAATTATGAATCATACTGCAGATAATTATTATATGAGACATTTGATGGGTTTTACCTAGGGTATAAACAGTAACCAACTGTAATTACTATAACAATCAACTGTAACTACACTCTCGCGGGAAGTGTGGAGTTTTCCTTCACACTCCTCCACATCAGTCTGTAGGCTTCACTCCTACATACAAATGTGTACCAGTTTTATACAATTGTGGAAAATATTGGAAATAAATTCAATAACTCTTTAACTAAAAAATCTCATAATATACCAATAAAAATCATCTCACAATTAAAAAAAAAAATTAACAAATGTCTTTAAATCTGGATTTACACATTTTGAAGAAAAGTTATTTTTGTAAACAAGTCAGCAACAGTTGCACTTTTTACAGTACATTTAAGTCCCGTAACTTTTAAAAAAAAAGCCATTAAAAAATCTTAGTTTGGTCAGATATTCGACAGCAAAAACATAAAAAGACATGAACAAAAACTCTAATGCCTCCATAAAACAGCTGCAACAGTCAGTGTTATAACTGTGCTGTCTGCCTTAATGTAATATCCACTAGATAGAATCTAATAGGAATATATATATATATATATATATATATATATATATATATATATATATATATATATATATATATATATATATATATATATATATATATATATATATATAATACATTTTATATATTATAGTTTAATTTTTAATAATTTATAATTTTATTACTATTTAATTATTATTATTTTATATAAATTAATTCATGTATTTTGAAAATCAATCTATGTTTGAATAAATAAACTTAAGTTTATTGATTCTGGGATGTCTAGTTGTTGAGGGTACTGGTTTACGATTTCCACAATCAATGGGAATGATGTGTTAATCTATGATTGTTGGTGGTTTCTTCTAACCTCCATGAGTTTAATTAGCTCTTCTTTGTTTTGGGTATTTGGTTGTTGTTCGTGTAGTAATCGAACAGCACTTTCAATATCATCACTAGTTGTGAGACCTATTCTATTAGTAGCTAGGCTACTGAAAAGATGATAGATAAAAAAAACTTATTGAAATTAGGCAAATTAGAAGTTAACAATTATTATAATTTTATTATCACCATCATTTATTAAATGAAAAAACATTTTAAATCTATTATTTAACTATTTGACAATGAATGTTTCCATAGTGTATTCTAACTTTCCACTAAATAATTTTCTATCGAAGAAGTATCCCTAAAGGTAACAAAAAAAAAAAAAAAATCATACACAGTTTAAAAAAGTAGTTAATTAATAAATATATTACTCACATAACCACTCACTGTTCCATCATGTAAAATACTCATTCCAAGAGACTGTGCATAATAAATAAACATCAATTATCTGTAACATGGTACCCTAGGCATAGAGGTGTAAAGACTGAGTGGAATTCAGTCTTTATAGTGATTTTTCAATTTATTTGAATTGTTCTTATTGCTTGCCCTACTGGCTACTAAATTAATCAGATTCGTTTTTTAGTTATGTATATTACACATTTAAAACAGTTCATCCTCAAATTTAATTTGGATGTCATTTTTTGTTGCATAGCATATTGTACAAAAATGACTGCCAAAGATAGACTCAACAAATCCAAGGAAGCCATTGAGAGCCAAGTTATCACAAGTAACTTGGCAAAGAGTTGTATGAATTGTACAACTACCTAAAATTAGGAATACTCCTTGTAATCCAATAGTGCTTAACTCCTGTATCTCATCAACAAATTTGCTTAAAATTGGCCCATGACCATAAATTGTAATATCATGAGTGTAACCCATGGCTAACAAGTGCACATTGCCAAAACAAGAGTTAAATGCATTTGGAAGATTATTTTATAGTGTAATATAAAATACCAATGTTATGAACAGAGCCTTGACTGCTCAATCTATTGGTTACACCTAAGCCACCATAAAACAATCAGATCATTAGGGAAATTTTGAAGGCATCACTAAAGAAGTAATGCTCTTTGAAATGACTTCTGTCTGAAAAGTCGGTTAATACATCAGTTCTGCGCTTTTTCTCCAGAAATGCTTTTACATAAGCCTCATTCTTTAACAAAACAAATAAAGTTTTTTTTATAGAAACTTATTGGAACTGATCATACACAAATTTGCTATGCCCACAATGAGACTCTGTTTGTGGTATATAACAAATACCTTCAGGTTGAACCATAAGAGGATGCCCTGCAAAATAAGAGTCAATGTGATAGTGTGTTGATAAAAAATCAAGAGGATTGTTGCATAGTTCTAATTTGGGTTGCATCTCTTGTAAAATTTGGTCAATAACTGCAAAATCAATACCAGCTAATAATAAACTTTTCTTAAATTCTTCTTTAAAGTAGCATGATAGTGATCCAGCCATATTATTATATGACTGGACAATCGTAGGTATGATACCATAAGGTATACTGCTATTTGCACAAAGTTGTGTTACAAGCAATGCTCTTTCAGCTTTAATATCCTGCAAAAAATCTAAAATATTTACAGACGAAAGTACATCGAGATTAGGAAATAAATCTTGTAAATGGTTATTACAAGGGGCATAGTTGTCGTGTACAAACAAATTATCTGGAGTTTCTTCTATAAATGCTGCTGTTTCATTAACTCTCTCTGTATTTATTTGGTTATATGTATTTAAATGTTCAATAAAATTAAACAAAACTGAAAACTAACTTTTGCACTTATCCTGACAATAAAATATTGGTATAGATAATTGTTGGTTGTCTTTATGCTGTTGTAAATGAACCCTTAACTCGGAAATATTATTTTAACCTTTATTGCAAAGATAACATAAAAACATTCTTAAAGTATGCAAACAATTATAACTTTTGTAACTATAAATACTCGAAATGATGGCTTAAATTATATCACGTGTTTCTCGCGCATTATTTTACTCCACACTAATGTGCAATCTTTTAATTTTTATAGAATTTTCACTTAACTCTAAAGTTTAACTTTCTGAAGCAATAACTCCACAAATTTGTGCAAATTACGGCCTCTACACTTAGTGTGGAATTTCAAGTTCACACTTTCAGCAAGAGTGTAAGTAAGTAAACTTTGACATTAATCAACTGTAGCTATGTAAGTAAACTGACAGTAACCAACTGTAAATACATAAGTAAACTGCGACAGTAACCATCTGTAAATACATAAGTAAACTGTGACAGTAACCATCTGTAAATACATAAGTAAACTGTGACAGTAACTATCTGTAAATACATAAGTAAACTGTGACAGATGTAACCATCTGTAAATATGTAAGTAAACTGTGACAGTAACCATCTGTAAATACATAAGTAAACTACGACAGTAACCATTTGTAAATACATAAGTAAACTGTGATAGTAACCATCTGTAGCAATTTCTAATAAGCACAAGTATGATGAAATAAGTAACAACAAAAATAAAAATACTTTTGTTGGTGAAAAAAAAGCAATGCGAAGATTGATGATAATGGAAATTATGATGATAATAATGATGACAATGATCAAAACCTAGCCCTGATTGATTACTGCTACAAAAATGGCTTTGGGGTTGTTTTATGTTGATCTGTGACTTGAATGCTGTAATCTAAAAGGTTTGACCGCTTTAGCCTGAAGCTCAGCATTGGACTTAGTAAATTATTTTGAAACTCATTAATAGATGGGTTATTTGTAGTAATTTACTAAACTTTAAAAAGTAAAAGGTTTTATGTATTGCATAATAGTTTTTGTGGCTTGTTTAAAAAATAAATAAATTATTAAGCAATACTGGAACATTAAAAAAAAAAAAAAAAAAAAAAAAACAACAAACAAACACATCTTTCTATAAAAATCTGTAAAAAAAATTCTTTCCATTCTGTAAAAGATAATAAAAAACTTGTTTTCTACAAAAGTAAGAAATATCTTTCTAAAAAAATCTGTAAATAAAATATACTTTCTAAAAAATTGTTATAAATTTTAAGTCTACAAATTTTTCCCATTTTTTTATTTTTGTATTTTTTGAAGCTAGTAAAGAAATAATAAAGAAATAATAAAGAAATAATCACTTTTAAAAATTGATAAATTAAAAAATATAAAAAAAGCAGCAACAGCAACAACAACAAAATAAAAAAACAAAAAAAGAAAAATCTAAAACACTTAATAAGTATTACTAAATAAATAAAGTTGACTTAATAATTTTATGCTTTTTTTTTATTTTTTTATATTTTATGCTTTTCGAGTGTTTCGCAAAAACTGTAAGAACAATTTTTTTTTATAAATTAAAATGTTGATTTGCACAATTACCCACTTGCACCATTACACATTTTACACAAAATACTTTCAACATTGGTTTTATGGACTCATGATTTAATTAACTTGACAATGCTGATTTTTTTTACTCAACATCAAGTCTACTTAACTAATTTTTGGAAGTTGCTATCAAATATTTTTTTGCTATATTTGATTAACTTTTTTGAATAATGTTTTATGTACATGATGAATGACATTGTTTTGTTTGCTTTCTTTTGTAGCTGAGTTAGGTGCAAATGAAACTACAGAAAGTAAAATTCAAGATCTTGATCAGTTTATTTTGTTACCATTTGTAAGTTATCTTTGATAAAATAAATTTAGAAAAACCTTGTTTAACCACCATGTGTTACCTAAGCAAAAATAGCGAATTTTTAAAACGAGTAAAAAATAATTTATATATTTTTAGTATTTAACACATAAAGAAGATGAAAACAGACTACATGAGGAGGTAAAATTTATTTTTAAATATTTATTGCAATTGCAGTATTAATGCCCACAAACGGTAAAAATTTTTTTTTTTTTAAAAGAAAATATTGTAATAATTAAATTATTGTAAAAAATTAACATATGTGTTTATGTATATATATATATATATACATATATATATATATATATATATATATATATATATATATATATATATATATATATATATATATATATATATATATATATATATATATATATATATATATATATATATATATATATATATATGTATATATATATATATATATATATATATATATATATATACATACATATATATATATATATATATATACATATGTATACATACATACATACATATATAAATATATATATATATATGTATATATATATATATGTATTTACATATATATATGTATATATATATGTATATATATATATATGTATATATATATATATATATATATATATATATATATATATATATATATATATATATATACATGTATATATATATATATATACACTCTAAAAAAAATCCCGTTAAAATCAACGGAGTTGGTTACGGAGTACTCCCTCATTTTAGCACCAACGGAGTACTCCGTTAATTTTACAGAGTAATAATTTAACAGATTCTATCCGTAACTCTAATGTAACAAATTACTCCGTAAATGTTAACGGATAGTTCGTTGAAGTTACAAAATACTCCGTAACATAAAAAAAACTATTTTGTTTATCATGAAAAATTGCTGAAATAAAACAGTTATAGATATTTTATTCCGTATTATTTTTGCAACAAAGTACTCCTATAAACTTAACAAACTAATTATTAGTGTTTATCTAAAAATTAGTTTAACTGATTTGTATTAGAGATGAGGGTTTTAGACAACATAAACAGCAACAAAACATTTATAAAAATAAATAAAAATAACACGCTGTAACAAAATTGTAAATCTTCATGTATATTAAGATAAATAAATGATACATTTAAGTAAAAAAAAATTTAAAGAGTGTTGATCGCAGCTCAACCACTCCATTAGGCAACGAACCGTACTGCAGCCCATAAATATCTTGCATAAACTGCCAGAACATAATTGTTGATGGCTGGTATTCGATGTTAAAGCACTAAAAAATCTTGAATAAATGATCGATGCCTTCTACGATAGATGTGCCGGCTTCAATCAAAGTTTTTTCAAATGCAATCTTTATAGAGAGAATTTTTTCACCCTCAATCCCCTGTATTAATATTACCGGATAAGGGACTCCAACTTTTCTGCAACATCTTGCAGTCCATGCTCAGCCTAAATTTGCAATGAAACTTTTGTTATCTTGGTTACAATATTATTATAAATTGTATTTATATATTTATAAATTATAATTTTTTTTTTTAATTTTATTTAAAACTTATGTGCGCTGTAAATCAACTAAAAAACAATTTCTTACATGCATATCCGAATGATTTCATTGGCTACTTCTTGAGCAGAACGTTTCTGTTTTCTCCCTTGTCGCAGAAGCGAGCTCAAAATCTTGCATGCATAATAAGCTTTCCAATCTAAAACAAATATATAAACCATACGAAAAGGTAAAAGTGCCAAACATACAAAGGTAATTTTATGCAAAGTATTTGTGAACAAAAAAAAAAGAATATCTTTAATAAAATTAATGCAAACCATGATGTTTTTTAGGTGCCATTATAGCTAGAGCTTTGATGTAATCACTATTTGACAGTGAAGCATATTTTAATACTGGGTCTGCAACAGTCTGATTAAAGGTTTTGAGGATATCAACCATGCAGTCTGAATATTTTAATTGAAATTCCATATCAATCTAAAAATAAATATTTTTGAATACAATGCCTAAAACTGTATTAATCTTATCAATTTAATTGCTATAAATCATTTAATAAAATCTATCTGTGCAATTAAAATCTATCTGTACAATTATTTTATTATCACTTTTACATGTATGAATATTATACACTAAAGTTTGATATCTGATAAAAAGAGCCTCATTATAAATAATTTTGACAAAAAAAAATTATCAGCTTTGGAATAATCCTGAACTTTAATTTAACCATCATTCGGGATAATGAAGGTTGATCTGTTAAATGAACCCAATTCTGCCGAAAACAAAACATTGACTTTGTAGAAGCCTTAACTTCTTCTACACGTGTAGAAGATAGTGAATTGAAGCTTTTCAATTTCATCGAGGTTGCTCATTCCTGAAATTAATTCAAATAAAAAAAACACAGAGCAACAATATAGATATTAAAATATAATCAACAATAATTTTGAAAGACCTATATTACTAGGTCTTTTTTTATTTTATCTTACTTAGTAAAATTGTTAGCAACAAATAATTAGTAAATAATAAGTCTTTACAACATATATGTTTTTTATAACAAAAGGTTTTTACAACAACTTTACAGATATAGATAATTAGATAACCTAAACATAATGTGCAAAACATGAAACCACGGGACACTCTTCAGGTTCTACTGCATGATCCACTGGTTGAGATAGTTCAGTACCTGCAAGTTGAGTTGTATCACAACAAGTTGAGTTGTGTCCCCTTTTACAAGACCAAATAAACTTTATTTCTGATCCTAGTATACAAAAGAAAATATAGCTTGTAAATGTAGCTGCTTGCATGACAAAAAATAAGGCAATGATTCAAATAAGCTTTTAGTAACTAAAATGAATTATTTGCAATCGAGGCATACAGTGGAGAAATTACATCACAATAACACATAACAAGGAGATTACAAAGCAAGTTGCTAATATAAAAAAAAGTTGGTAAGCATCTACAGTTAAATTTATATTCAATTAATTTAACTAATTTTAATAAACACCAGGTAACTTTCTTCTAGCATTTTCCAATCCTCTCTCCAGGAAGCCATGATAATTAGTAGAATCATAAAAAATGCATGCTGGAAGTACCAGTGCCTCACTTAGCACTGCTGCCACTAAAATCTTTTGATATCTATCAGGATAATTACACACTCATCCATTTGTGCACAACAACTCGAATGATGTGCTGTCTAGTAGAGATTGAAACTCTACCAGATTCAATCTCTTCAGTATATTGACAAGTACTCTATAAAGTAATACATGATATTGCTATTCATTAAAAAAATGTTCACAAAACCTTGAAAACTATTATTCATTAAAAAAATGTTCACAAAACCTTGAAAACTATTATTCATTAAAAAAATGTTCACAAAACCTTGAAAACTATTATTCATTAAAAAAATGTTCACAAAACCTTGAAAACTATTATTCATTAAAAAAATGTTCACAAAACCTTGAAAACTATTATTCATTAAAAAAAAGTTCACAAAACCTTGAAAACTATTATTCATTAAAAAAATGTTCACAAAACCTTGAAAACTATTATTGCTAAAAAAAGCAAGTAAAGTAAAATTATTGCTAAAAAATTATTACGTAAAAATCAAGTACAACTATGTATGTAAAAACTATTCAAGTATTGTACTTACAGGGTGTTGCGCAAGAAAGGCTTTAATCGAATTAGCTGAAACAAATGCCTCATTTGCACCTTTCATTATATGGCTGTTGTTAACAGAAACACTAGATTCTTAGAGCGTAATACTGGAAGTTAATGTAGTTTGATTTGGCTGCAATGAAGGCAACACTAATGGTGAATTTGATTTTGTCTGTATTAAAACAAATGATTTTTTTTAAATTTATAAAAACAGTTTATAAAGTTAAAACACACTAGAAAATGCTAATTTCAAAATATTACAAAGTATTTATAATGAAAAAAAGTTTGTTAAAGAATTTACACAGTAGTAGTCTTTAGTTGTAATTTAAATTGATTTACCGAAATAGCATTAGTCTACTGCTGACCATCTATGAGTAGAATAAGAATTGTGTTTGATTCTGCTAAATGTTTTATTATTTCAAAATCAACTTCATCAACTTCTGTGCCATCATTTTCGTAGACAAAGCCAACGAGTTGATCTGATTTTAAACCAAATTTGCAATGCACTGGAATAACAATACACAGTCATTTAGCTTTTTTTATACACAACACAAAAAAATTCAGACTAGTTAAAGTGAACATATATGAATGCACAGTAATAACTTCATATACAATTAAAAAACTATACATATTTAATAACTAAAGGTTTATATATTTTTCAGTTTGTAATGCATAAATAAAAAAACAATCAATATTTCTACTTTAAATTTTTATTCTAAAAAATTGTGTATCTCAGATTTACAAAGTTGCTGTATTTGCCGTCTTCTCCGGCTATACATTTGACATTGTATGGATGATAGTCTTTGAGCTGATTTGTATGTAAAACAAGCAGTGTATTTGGATTGTTAGATTTTTTAACTTCAAAAGAATGAAAATGTTCATGAAAATGTATAGTTTCGAATGGATAGTATACAAAGTATAATTGTTTTGCAAGAGAAACAATGCGTTTTAGCTCTCCAAACTGAGGATGACTTTCCACGATGCCATGACACAAAACACAACCCGGCTTGATTTCATAACAGCCAAATTTTACTGAATGAGCAACATATTTTATCACATTTGTCCACGTTTAAAACTGTGCACAAACTATTTGATACTGCTGATTGCAAATTGCCTACAATTACTGTATCACATATGCCAATTTGTACATAGTCTGTATACAAAGACCCACTAAACAATGTATTTGCTAGTTTGAGTTGACTACGATGCATAACAGTTTTGCAAATGTTTTTAAAATTGCGAACAACAGAAGCAAGTTCTTTAGCAAATCGATGCTTTGCCTCAAAATGCATACACCAGTACCTGCTTAAAGGTCCATACTTTGCCATAAATTCTGAATAATGTAGCATAAAATGATGTTTTGGAATAAGTCTCTTCTCAGGATATAAGTTTTTAAATTGGGCATGATGTTCCTCCAAATTAAACTCCAGCTGACGAATGAGGCCAACAGTTATAGTTGGTGCAAATATTGCATCCATGCAATCAAGTAACATTAGTAGAAGTCTCCAATGAGCATCACCTTCTGGAATTAGGTTTCCAATCATTAAAGGCAGATTTCTTATCAAACACCATGATTCAGCAGCTTGAATGCGAATAATTTTTAAGTTAACTTCTGGTGGTTTGCTGTTTTTGTCAGCCAATGAATAGTTATAGAAAGCAATCCTTGATGAAGCTTGTTCCAATATCTTGGCAAGTAGGATATCAATAGGCACAATGTAGCATTTGTCCTCTACTATAACATAATGCATCAATTGCAATGCCATAGAGTATTTTTGCTCTTCACTTCTTCGTGTTAAATTTGCATTGTTTTCTTCTAGTCTTTTTACTTTCTCACTAAGTTCAGCTATTTCTGCATCTTTTTCCTTTAATTTCACTTCAAACAGTTTAGTTTGTTGATTTAGTTTCACTTGAAAGTCATCCTTTAGCTCTTCAAATGCTTTGTTAATCATCAAAGCTATACAATTCTTTTGTTGGTCAGTGAGTTTAGTCATATCTCAATCCTCGATTTCCACCAATGAAATGAAAGAGAAACAACCACTACAAACAACAGTGGATTACTTCTTTGATGTTGAGTTGGTCTTTATAGGAGGGCTACCACTCTGAATACCAGTGGATTACCTCCCGTTCAGAATTATTAGAATATTTTATATCTTATTACTTATTACACAGGGACTTATTAACACAAATTCAACGTAAAGTTTTTTGTGTTTTTTTTTATGTAAATATATATATATATAAATATATATATATATATATATATATATATATATATATATATATATATATATATATATATATATATATATATATATACTCTTGCATGGTAGTTAAAAAGAGTTAAGAGCGCGTTAATAAACCAGACCAGGAAAAGTTCAAAAACTTAAATTTTTTTTTTTAAATGATAGACTGCCTGCCCAAACCAAACCCTCAGTCGATGTAGTAGCACTCCCTTGTGAGTCAGGCTATTTGTCAGTCAATGTAGCAGCACTCCCTTGTGTTTCAGGCTATTTGTCAGTCGATGTAGCAGCACTCCGTTGCGAGTCAGGCTATAAGATAGTCGATGTAGCAACATTTACGCATGTTTTAAAAATGTTTTTTAATAAAACAAAAACAAAAACACTACTAATTAAAAAAAACTTTCTAGTCGTTATTATTGCGGTTTTTTAAAAAATTTTTAAAAAACAATAAAATTTAATGTACTTCCGCATTAATTTAATTGCTTTGACATTTCGACGACAATCAAATACAGCTTAAGAGACGAGGTAATT
>NC_061163.1:12667981-12670481 GCF_022113875.1 Hydra vulgaris | reverse complement strand
AAGTGAGAGTTTATAGGAGAGCCTAAGTTCCATTTTATAAGAAAAATATTTATTTAACTATGTTTATTAACTTATCTAAATACGCATTTATTTAACTATAAATATGTGTTAATATAAGTATGCTGCCCGAAAGAAATGCTGCTATATTTTCTATGGGTTTGAACTGGGGCGGCAATCTTTTATTTCATTATTCTTTGTTTTTTACTTTTTTTGAATATATATATATATATATATATATATATATATATATATATATTATATATATATATATATATATATATATATATGTATGTTTTCATAAAAATTTTGAAAACAATCTATCAATATTTAATGGTTGCTTAATGCAACTTAAGTTTTACAGTGTTGGACATAATATTGTCATGTTAAAATATGCAGTTTTTAATGCTAAAAGTTTAACAAGCAAATTAAAGTCCAATAACAACAGTTTCAGTTTGATTCAACAGATCCAATAACAACAGTATAAGTTTAGATATTTATTCCTTTATTCTTTTTAGATTTTTTTTTTATAGCTTATTTATAACTTTCAAGAAATTTTCAATAAAATTTGTTAATGCTGCTCAATACCTACAACTATAAATTTAATATTTGACAAAATTCTAAAATATTTCTGTTCATCGTTAAAATCAAGCCCTTTAACAATGGTTTAATCATGTTTGAATCATTTTTTGTTTGAATCAATGTTTGAGTCATTTTTTCTATGCTTTTTAACCACTTGAAATAGATATTGTTTCTGTTCTTGATTTTTAAAAACTGCCTTGAATGATTAAATCAATACCATACCTCTTTCAAAAGCTTCATTCACTTTTTTCGCTTTTTTTAAAAGACTTTTAAGGATCACCTGGATTAGGACCTTTAAGTGCTGCAACCATTACAACCTTGTATCATAGATAGTAGGATCAAAAATTGCTAGGCTCGCAAGTGTCATGCTCAAATAACTTAGATGATGAGAAAAGCTTTTTATTGCCGCATTTTGTCCTTGCAATGCTTGATAAGTTCTGTTAGGCAAAGAACTCCTAAGAGTTTCATGATTTCTTCAACTGATACCAGCTGCCAATCCACAGATTGCTAGCCAATCCTCTGATTGCTAGCCAATCCACAGATTCTCTTTATGTCAACAATGTTCCATCCAATATATTGTCAAAGAAACATTAGGAGCAAATGATGCAAGAATTTCTTTGGCAATTTTCACTTGATGCTGGCACCTGATGAATTCCTAGTTCCTGACAACTGCAGGTGGATCATGGCCCAATGATTGAAGCTGAAATTGACACTGACAGTCTCACAACAAAGTCAAAAAGATGACTATTTGACTTTGTTCCTTCATCTTTTTCACTGTTACTTTCAGTAGCTTTAAGTAGCTCACCCAGGTTAATTGATTCAACATTTATTTTCAGTTACTCACAATGGTTCTTTCCTTTTTCTTTTAAGTTTTTTTTGCTCAAGTTATTGTAGAAGGCACTCTTCTCATCTTGCAATTTATACATCAACTGCCCGCAAGTTACCTCTTCTTTTCTCCTATTGCGGTTCTCTGTCTTCTTTATTCTCTGTCTTTGTTAATTTTGATGAGGGGCAGTGAATGAGTAATATTGGTCATCAAGTGTATCAACAAATTTTTTGTTATTGTTGTGTTGTTATATTATATTACAATAGTTTATATTGAAATATGTTTAATCATGTTAAAAAGTATCTAGAATTGAATCCCCTGGTATTACAAAAACAATGATATGTGAATTAGTTTTTTGTATATCTTTTTAGGGCGATAATGAAAATGCTAAATACTTTTGGAAAGTATGCATTAGTCAGCATAAATTTTTTCGCATATCTGGTAACTTTTTGGCCAGGACAGCTTTCCGGTATTTATTTGTTATATTTTAACAGTTTTTTTGTTTTTTAAATTTTTAAATTTAAAGTATGTATCATCATTATTATCAATCCAACAAAAATCCACTTTGGCATCAGCACCCTTTTGTTTTGAACTTATTAATGTAAATGTTTGCTGATTCTCATCATCATAATAAAAATAATTAATAAAAAAAAACATTTATAAATTATAAAGACAAATAATAAACAGTTTACTATTTTATGTGAAAATTTTTTTTTTATCAAATCATTACTTTTTTAGGACTCAAAAAGAAATTTCAACGGATGCTGCGATGTTAATCAAGTTAGCTATTATTTGTTCATTATAATATATTATGCTACAACCATTTCTATGTAAAACCCTTTTTAATTTTCAGTGAAAAATGTAAAGATTAGTTAGTATGTATTCAATGAAGTATTTAACTTCAAATATGACAGTATTTTTTCAATTAACCTTTTTTTTTCAAGTCACTAAGTTTTTTATGCTCTAAAATTTTCTAAATATAGTCTTTGTATTTAAAAATGTATATAATGAAAAATTTAAGATTGATTGTTCTCATTGTTCAAATAAAGAAAAAATAAAAAAATATTAAATATATTGTTTTTTTGATTAAGTGTT
>NC_061163.1:12642981-12660481 GCF_022113875.1 Hydra vulgaris | reverse complement strand
GAAAATTTGCTGCGGAAAAAGCAAATCAATTAGTGCCAATCTTTCCTAAAATTATTTCTTCAAAATTTCAATTTTTTGCCCAAACAAACAGGTTAAATTAAATGAGCATACTATAAAGTTCAAATTAAAATTTACTTACAATTAGTAAAGTATTTTTCATAGTTTTTATCCATTTCATCTTAATAAAATCACCTTTTTAAATCAATTTACTTTTTAATTAAGCTATATAATAAAAACCTTAGCCTTAATGAAAGTAATCCTCCTTAACCCATGGAATGAAAAATATTTTTATTAAAAAATATTTTTTATTCTAAGGGTTATATATATATAAGAAAAAAAAAATTTTAGTTGATAATTATACTTTTATTAACATTAACTAAAAATATAAATTAATTAGTTTTGCTAGTTATTTTATATATTTAATTATGTAAATATTTCTAGCTTTTAATGAACTTTTTTGAAGTATCTTGTTGCTACACTATATAATAGGCTGACTTGTATAATTATAATAAAATAAAACTGTAAAACATAATATATATATATATATATATATATATATATATATATATATATATATATATATATATATATATATATATATATATATATATATATATATATATATATATATATATATATATATATATATAAAATTGATATATTTTTAAAAATATTTTACAAAAAGCATTTATGACAGTTTGCATATTTTGCAATTGCACTCCTGCACTGAATTGTCTTCTTTATATTGGACACGTGTAATATGGAACCATTTTAAGCATTTGCAGCAAGCAACCATAAAATCATAAGTGCAAGACATTAAACAGGTGCAATGCAGTTAAACATTTACAGCTGAGGGATTGTTACGCGTAATATTCAATTTACTTCATTTATTGAGTAATGGAACGGGTTTAAACTGTCCAGCATAAAACATTTTTTCAAGATGTTGTTTTATAAACTTTTGATTATATGATAAGTTTTCTGGTTGTTTACCCAAAGCCAAGTGGACAGCATTAGCTATAGCATATAATCCAAAATCCAAACTTCTAGTCTGTTGTTGAACACTTTTAATATTTACAACAATACTTTCACAATCATAAATGGAAATTCACAATCATAATTGGCAAAATTCTTATAACATCTAGCTAACTGATTAATTAGATGCGAATCTAATTTGCTATACATACTATCATAAAGTGAAATTGATCCATTTATAGAACATGAAGTGACCCAATAAGAATTAATAAAGTGAATCTGAACTGAAATTCTATCTGTACTGACTGCCTTAAATCCATCAGTCTGTGACAACAAGGTATTCTGCAAACCAATAATATCAGGAAATTGCTTCTTTATTATCAACTGAGCAAAATTTATATGTTCATCAGTCAACTTTTTTCCGTCTAGTATAACTTTTTTCATTGTCAGTGTAAAAATAGAAAGTTATTTAGATATAGATTGAGACTTTTCCTCAGAATTATTTTGGAGTATTTCAACAATATTTTTTGGAACCATATTTTCAGATTTTGGGTAATAAATCTTCAAACGAGTCATATTGCATACTTGTTTTAATTTCTTATTGCAATCATTTATATAACATAAACGAAAAGTATTATTTTTTAAAATTTAGCATGGGTCAGTCTAATTTGGCTCCATCTTTGAACCTTTTCTGCAAAGTTTATTACTATTTTTTATTAACACTTGAGTGCCAACTTTAAATAACTGGTTTTCTGAACAATGTTTGGCATCATATGTTTTTTTTTGGCGTTCCTAAGCTTTTTCAATATTTTTTAGTGCATTTCAATTACATTTTCTAATAGATTTTCTCTATTTTTTAAACTGTCATCAATTATAGGTTTATTTTCAAAATTATTTTTTATAGATTTTATTTGTAAATCAACAGGAAGCCTGGCTTGTCTTCCTAAACTAGATAAAATGGGGTTTGTTTAGTAGAGTCTTGAACAGAGACACAATATGAAAACAAAATACTCTCAATGTATAGATCCCACGTGTTTTGCTTTTCATCAACATTTTAAAAGTTGACGCTGAAGAGTTTGATTGAACCTTTCATCTTGACCGTTGCTCTGTGGGTGGTAGTCGCTTGTAACATTGCACTTTGTTCCCATCATTTTATTTAATTCATGGTTTACCTAAACAAAACAAAAAAAACTATTTGTATGAAGAGAAATAATATAAGAAAATAGACCATTTAAAATGGCCTGTAAAAAATGTTTGTATAGGGTTTATATTAAATAATAAACGAGTATAACATAACCTAATAAATAAAAATTAGTTAATAAAAGAATTAAGTTTTGCAAGTTTTAGCATAAAACATTTTTGTTGTGCAAAACATTGACAAAGCCTAAAAAATTTTTTTTTATAAGTAATGCAGATGAGGCTGATTAACTGATGTTTTTTTAACTCTCATTTTGTTTATCAATTTAAATGAACAAGTTGTAAAAATTCTGACTTGATTGTTTATTCACTCTTCACCTCCAATTATGATATATGAACTTATCAAAATATAGAATCATGTTATACAAAAAATAGAGCTTTTTCCAAAAAAGTAATGAAAACTAAAAATTAGCAACAACAAAAAAAAGAAAAATAAATAAACAAAATCCAACACAGTATCTCATTAGCAAACTCTCTTCCTTGATCACTTATCTGATCTTCACAACAACCATGTCTTGGAAAGCATGTATACAAGAACTTTGCTGCACTTGTAGCTGTTTTATCAGATAAGGAAGCTGCTTCAGGCCACTTTGAGAATAAACAGGTTGCGGTTATGATGTATTTGTTTCTTTTTTCTGTTAAAGGAAGAGATCCAATTAAATCGATTCCAACTGTGCTCCATTCTTCATCTTTAACTTAATAGGATGTAGTTCAGCTGAGTGTTTTTCAAATGCTCTATAAAGTATATTATGAAAGAAATTATGCATATTTTAAGGTTAGTTACAAATTATAATCTTAGTTAAATAAGTATTTATCAATTTGAAAATTTTTTCACAATTATGTTTAATTTTTGTTATTACTTAGATAATATTTTTGTTATTACTTCAATAATATTTTTCTTAGATAATACATTTTTTTACAATTATGTTTAGTTTTTGTTATTACTTAGGTAATATATTTTCTAAGTTATTATTAATAATACCTATAAGGATTATTAATAATATCTGTAGTATTATAAATTACAATTATTATTGTTATTGTTTTATGTAATTATTAAATAATAAACTTTAGTATATAAAGTTATTTAACAAACATACCTGTTTGCTCTTTGACATTTATCACAATATTTACAAAAATTCTTCACATCATTTACCATTCTTTTCCAATAGTAATACTCTGAGAGTTTTTCTAATGTTTTATCTCGACCAAAGTGACCAGCACCTAGAATTGCAGAATGACAGCCTTCGAGAATCATAGTTTTTTGACTTGTTGGAACTACTAGCAGATCCATGTTTCTTTTTTTATCTTAGTAAAAAAGTAGGCCATGTTTTGCCAAATATCTTTTGGACTTTCTTTTTAACCCATCTTTGTTAATCTTATCAATGCCTTGAGGGTATATTCCTCTGACAATTAAATCAACAAGATTGTT
This sequence comes from Hydra vulgaris, assembly GCF_022113875.1. NCBI lineage: Eukaryota > Metazoa > Cnidaria > Hydrozoa > Anthoathecata > Hydridae > Hydra > Hydra vulgaris. The sequence goes on along the minus strand of NC_061163.1, from coordinate 12,656,883 downwards.
GTATTCCTCATCCATATTTATAAAATGATATCAAGAAAAGTAAAGAGAAAAAAAGCGGCAAATTTTCCTGCGAGCTACAATTTTTCCTAGGTTATAATAAAAGCTGAGCAGCAGATTTTCCTAGGAAATTATGCCGCAGCCGCGAAATTTCCTAGCATCAAAATTTCCTGTGACACCGGACCCATAAAATACAATGCTTTGCTAAGTACATTTCAAACCAACAATTTCTATACTTATTTACTTCATTATTTTTTAGTAATCTGTAGAAAAATTCATACTTAAAGATTACTCTTAGAGCAAAACAAAAATATTATGTGCACTTTTTCTGCATACTTAGGGCTCAGTAGAACTCTTACTAGGTTTTTTTATTTCCTAAGATAACGTCTGAATTTAAAATCTTCTTACTTAAAAAAAAAAAATTCTTTCTTTACTTTATTAGATGCATAGATTTACCTAATTGATTACATAAACACATAATAAAAGTATCTCTAACATAAATGACAATTTATATTAGAGATATATAATTTTTTATACATGTTATACACGATCGTTCCATATTGAACCCCCAAACTAAACTTAACCTACTGATGTTTACACTTACAGATGTTTGTACATAACTTATACAAATAGAATTTTAACATTAAATGTAAATGATTTATTGTTATCTACATATTGTTATCAAGTTACATATTCACATATTTGTATTTAACTCGTATTATACTAATTTATAAAAATGTCTTTATAAAAATGTGTTTCTTTATAAAAATATACTTGTATTATACTTCTTTATAAAAATGTGTTTTTCATAATTTTTTTTTAAAGAATTTGTTAAGTTTGTGTTTTTTTAGTTTTTATTTTTTATCATTATGGAAATTTTTTATATAATTTCACTTCTTTTATGATACAACATGACTTTTAAAAAAATTAGGATTATGTTCGGCCTAAAACACAGTTAAGGGTTCCAATATAACATTTTTTAAAATTGTTATTTTTTGAACTGCTCTATTATATATATATATATATATATATATATATATATATATATATATATATATATATATATATATAATATATATATATATGTATATATATATATATATATATATATATATATATATATACAATATATATATATATATAATATATATATATAATATATATATATAATATATGTATATAATATATATATAATATATATATATTTATATATATATATTTATATATATATATATATATATTATATATTATATATATATATATATATATATATATATATATATATATATATATATATATATATATATATATATATATATATATATATATCTGTATATAAAAAAAGCACATGTCACAAATTTCCACTTTTGAGATAAATGAAATTTTGTCTATGTTTGTATGTATTTTCTATAAAGTCACTATGTTTTTATGTATTTTCTTTTCTTTGGATATTTCCGTAGCATTACATAGGTCTTTTTTTGGTTTGGATTTTACTATTTTGCTATGTGTGTATATATATATACACATTTATATAAACATACACTGCTGTCCATAATTATTCAAATCGTCATGCTTTTCAAAGTTATCAAAGTTTTACTTATTATTGGGAGAAAAACTGTAAGCAAAAATGACCAAAAAAGTGAGCTATTTTACTATAGATTAAGTTTTCAAAACAAAACAAAACAGAAAAAATTAAAATACTTTGTAATTTTCTCTAAACTATGTAACCACCCTTGGTGGCAACAAATTGACTTGACTCACACTAGAAATTTGCTTCTTTTTTTTATTTTCCCTTTCATTTTTACAATATCAAAAGTAGAATTTCCTGAAAAACAGCCCCAAACAATAACACTACCTTAACCATGTTTCACATTTAGCAACACACATTGTTTTATCATCTGTTCACTTACATTTCCTTGGACAAACGATCTGCTTTTGGAATCAAAGAATTGAAACTTTGACTTATTGTTTCCATTGATGTTTTGTCATTGATGGTCCATTTTTTTGTGTAGTTTTGCCCACTCCTGTCTTTTTTTTAATTTAGGGGCTGAAGGAAAAGTTTTTTTGTAGCTATTCTGCCACCAAGCCCTGCTTCAACCAATCGCCACTTCACTGTTGTAACAGATACTTCTAAAAAAATTCAAAGTATAGTTTAATTCTCTAGCTATTAATACTCTATTTTATTTATTAGTAATTGTAATTTTTCTGTCTTTGGTGCTGACACAATTCAACAACGTCACAATCTTTTTCGATTGACCACACTTCCAGTTTCTTTCTTCTTTTTTATAATATTCCAATTATTGAGCTGGAAATAATAAATTTATTTTGTTATTTGACCCATAGAACATTTTTCTTGCAACAATGTGAATATTGCATATCATTTTTTTACAGTCAATTTTTTTTTCTAGCCATTTATAATGTGTAATAGTATCAACAATTTATACAAATTATTAAACTATTAAGTGCTACTAACTATCAAAATTTACTCCAGCAAAATTATAGCATAAAAAAATCTCTTGAAATAAAATATACAGTTAAATGTTTAGTTTAGATTAAATAATTTAATGGAAGAGCTGGCCTTGTTTAAAAATGTTGAATTAGTAAGATGCTGAGAGCGATTGAATGGCCTCAGCTGCTGATTTCTATTTGAGGTATGGGTTCCTCTCTCTTCTGTTGATGTTGACTGTTTTGGATGTGTCAGTTCATTTGATTTTTTTGCTGCAGATGACAAATCAAAAGGGTTTGTCAAGTAAATCTTTTGCCAATAGTTCTGCATTTTCGGTAGCACGTTTTTTGTTTAAGTTGTTGAATGTTTCTTGTTTGAGAGGTGTTCGGTCTGGACGAATATAGGCAGATTTTAATTCATCTATTGAGGCAAGTGGTTTTGCATTAGATGTGAGATTGTTGCGGTGCTCATTGGAGTCGAACTCAATGATAATCAATTCATTTGGTTCAGCTGCTATTGTAGTTAAACTGGTGGTATTAATAAACTTTTTTGAGAAATGCCCAAAAACTTTAAAAGCGACATTATAGTTAAGCTTTTTGAGCATACTTTGAACTGAAATTAGCCTCTGATTATTGTCAGAGGTATTGAGGGTTTTGGAAGACTGGCAATTATAGCTCTTTTAAATTTTCTTTCTACATTTTTGGCATTTTCCTTGACTGCTGTGATAATTGCTTTATTGGCTTTGAACCGTGCTTGACTGCGCTTGCCCAGTTGAGAGTTGTGGTCAAAATCGTAGGTGCTAACTTTGGTTGTTGAGAGTTATGCTTTTAAAGTAATATTTTTGTTTTCAAGAACAGATACGCAGGTGAGAAGTATGCTGACTGTGGCTATTAGTTTTGATATTGTAGCATCAAGCTTTTGAGAAGCAGCTGAATGATTACCTTGACCTAAGCCTGGCTGCTAGAGCTGCAAGTTGGTTGGTTGTATAAGGTGTGCTCATTATCGCCAATGACTTACAAATTGCTCAATCTGATATTTTATATTTGATAAAAGGGCTACCACTTTGAATAAGAGTGGATTAATTAAAACAAAAAATTAAAACATCTTTTTAAAAAAAGTTGTTTTAAAAAAATTGTTCCTGTTTTTTCCTAAATGTATTATCTATAATATAATAAAACCAAGTTTCAAAAACTGTAAAAAATTTTTTAGGACTAGTTCAAGACCCTTAGATTTTAAACAAGTCCTTAATGTTACTAAAATTAAATCTCATCAAAAGTATGTCAACTGTAAAAAAAGTCTTAAAAGAAATAAATTATATTAAAATTTTTAAAATAATAATCACATTTTATAGAAAAATCTCCAAAAAAAAATCTATGAAAGTTTTTTTTTTTAAATTTTTTGTTGAAAAGCCATAGTTTTTATGCAATAATGTCTAAATAATATATTATTATTTTTCTTTTTTTTAGTTAAAACACCTAGAGCAACTACTAGAAAATAATCGAATTTTAGAAGAATATCAGCAAATATTTCGTGAAAAAACTGTACGTATCTTTTTAATTTATTAGAATTCTCAGTAAAAAAATTATTTTTTATTTTAATTATTGTTTTTCTAATTATTAATTTTTAGGTAAAATAGATAAACTTAAATTATGTATACTTAATTATATAATAATATAATATACATTTGATAATATAAATTAAGAATGATGCAAAAAATAATGAAGTCTTTGAATTACTAAATTAATGAAAAATCAATTTTTGCGTACTTTGAAGCACAATATTTAACAAACCATCTGCCTACCATATATGTTTTATCCTTTTTTAGGTCTCAACTAGCTAATATATAATAATGAAATAAAATAATCATATATATTTATTTATATATATATACAGACCTGTCCAGAGCTTTTGTGATGGCCAAGTCCAAAAGTTTGATGGGTGCCTTATCATACTTCAAGTCTTGAAATGATAAACATCAATTAAGTTAGTATATATATATTTTTTTACTTTTATAGAAAACCTAAAATCATTTAATTAATTTTGGTTTGTAAAAACAAACTATCCTAAAATCAACTCTTTATTGACGAACACATCTTCTGGGCCTTCTTAATGGCTAAATTTAAAATTTTCCTTCAGATCTTGAAACTGGTAATGTTAGAAAGATTGTAAGTGAAACACACACTGGAAATATTGAATGCAGCCCCTTTGCATAAAGTTCATTTAGTAGTTCCATAGGCTTTTCACTGACTAGAATATTTCTTCTTTTGGAAAAAAAAATTCAGAACTTACCAAAAAGTTCGTTTTTACATAAGTCTTCTGGGTTAAGTTTAGCTAAAATCTCAGCTGTTAAACCTAGTTCTTTGTCTGTTTGAGATTTCTATGAGAACTAAAGGAAAGAATACTTGTTACATTCTTCTTCTATTACTTGAAATCTTGATCTCATTTGACTAGTCAGATTGCCGAGTGCAACATAAAAGACATTACTCTCAAAAATTTTTGATGCTTCTTCATGGTTGTAACTAGCAGTTTCATCAGGGAAGTGTTTCTTTTTTCGCGTTCTCTTTACATCAAACATAATTTTATTAAATTTCAATTTCTTTGCAACTGCTATTGCCTCTATCAAAATCAGGTCCCAAGACAAACAGATTCAATCCAGATCTGTCAAAAGGCCATTTAGAATCTTTACTTCATCATTGAGAGTGAATTAGGTGGATTAAAGTAGAAGACTCACATTGTTAATTGCCACTAAACATATAAACCGAATTGTTGTGAAAACAAAAAGTTTAAAAGAAGTCATCTATTTAATTAGATAATGCACTTTATTACTACTTTTGTCAGGAAGGTCTAACTCTTTTATAAAATGTAATGATTTCAATATTCTCTAGGCTTTTATGCTAGTGACTCGACTGCTTCAATCCTTAAGCTCTATCATGTAACAGAAAGTTTATGTAATGATTGGTCTGAATCCTTCTGCAAAATTTCTAACGAGCTGGGCTTCAGCACTCTTCGATAAATTTACTCTGTGATTTCAAGAATAAGTAATGAGCTTGCTTGCATTTTACTTCTTCTTGGTGCTTAGCAATAAGATGCATATGATCTTGTTTTGTTGTGACGAGCAATTAATTCTAGAGCTCCAAAAACTTTCTATTCCTGTTTTTGAACAACTTTTGATTGGGTCCGAATTGCAAACAAAAAAAATCAAAATAGTAGTCCGTATTTATATCCAATTATAAATTATAATTTTGATTTATAAATTACAAATAAAATAATGCAAAATGTAATTCCAATATCTAGAGAACAAATGAATATTTTAAAAAAATATTTTAAAATCGATCTATGAATGACTTCTAGTATGAAGTATGATTAGCAGCAGCATATTAAAAAAGTGACAACATTTTGAAAGGGTAACTAAGGAACTCTTCCTGATTCTTATAGATAGTGGTGTTTAGTCAAAAAAGCAATTATTATTATTATTCTATATTGAATCTATGTTATTTTTTATCTTACTAATCCAGTACCTTGTAGGATTTTTTTAAAAATATTAAGTATATGAAATGTTAATACTCATTTTTAAAAATAAAATTATACTGTAAACCCAGTGCTTCAGCCATCATGAGGTTTTGAAAATAAAAAAAACAAACAATTATCAAGTGAAATATCTATTGATAAGTATTTAGTTTGTTCTATTTTTAAGTTTAAAATCTTTTTTGACTTAACTTGGTCAATATTTCTAAAATATTTGTTGAATTTTAACTCCAACATCTAGAGAACCAATAAATACATTTAAAGTTTTTTTTTGAAATTTGCTTTCAAGTATGAATAGCAACAATATACTAAAAGTCATTATTGAGCTTAATAATGACTAAAAGTCATTATTGAGTACTCAATAATGACTAAAAGTACTCGGTATCGGTACTCAATAATGACTAAAAGTCATTATTGAGTACCGATTCTTACCAAAAGTTGCCATTATACAGTTAGCTTAATACATATAACTGTTTTACTATATATATATATATATATATATATATATATATATATATATATATATATATATATATATATATATATATATATATATATATATATATATATATATATATATATATATATATATATATATATATATATATATATTTATATATATATATATTTATATATATATATATATATATATATATATATATATATATATATATATATATATATATATATATATATAAACCCTTGAAAAATGGAACCTCCAAGGGATGAAGAAAATGGTTTAACTTGAATATTAGAATATTAGAATGAGTATTAGAATATTGTGAATATTATAATGATTTTTGAATATTATGAATATTAGAGTGATTTTTATGAATAATAGAGTGATTTTTATGAAAAATGAGGTTTAGTGGGAGTTTAAGAGTACCTCAAGTTACCGGTTATTTTTAAGTTTTTGAAGATTTTAAAAGATTACTTAAGAATATTTAAATTCTTTTTATATTTTATTTATAGATATTATTTTTATTGATATTAATTTTTAATTTTTAATTTTATTGTTAGGGTTATTCTACAGTTTGTGGTTCAAGTCAAGTTCTTAAGAACCGAAATAGCAAAATACTTCCTTATGATGTATGTAAAAATTTTTATATTTATTTCAAGTAAATAGGGTTAAAATTTTGATTTCTTTTGACATTTTAAGTGCCGTTCTTGAATTTTTTAGAAAGTATTTGTGTTTTTTTTGTTTTACACACATACTTCTAAAGTTTATACAGTGAAACCCTTAACTAATTTTATTTGATCTTGATCTTTTATTGTACCAATGAATTTTACACCTCTGAATAGGACTTTCGTTACTAAATATTTTAAATTGCTTATTACAAATGAAAACAAATTATGCATTAAAAAAAGCATTACAATGTACTGTTCAATATATATATTCAAGATTTGAAAACTAAAAGTATTTTTTTTCTGAATTTTTTTTTTTAAGATTTTTTTGTTTGTTTGTTTAGGATAACAGAATTCTCTTGCCCCAAGATAACATAGATGGTTCTGACTATATAAACGCAAGCCTAATAAAGGTTCAAGTTTATAGCAATTTTATTAATGATCATAATAGTTATTTTTGTAAAGAAAATGTAATAGCAAAGAGTAATGGTTGTAGGATGTCTAGTAATTGTAGTGGTGAAAATCTGTTGCAGGAGGTCTGCAAGTTGAGTTTTAACTATTGAAAAAGTTGGTTTTTGGCAAAAACTTTTCTACAAATATTTTATAAAGAGTATAATTATAATATTATAATAATTTGTACAAAACTTTTAGAACTTTTTATATTTTTTCAGATCAGTAAAAGACAATCATTTATTGCTGCACAGTCACCATTGCAACAGACAACCAATGATTTTTGGAGTATGATATGGAATGAAAAAATTAATGTTATTGTCATGATGTCAAAGTTAAAGGTTATTTATTTTTTATTTTTTTCAAAGTATGAGACAACTTGAATATGCAACTTGAGTATGAAAACAACTTGAGTATGGTATTAACTTATTTCCATAAAGTTTTCTGTCTGTGATGCATAACTTAAAGGTAATTCAAATTATATAATATTAGAGAAACCATATAATATAAGAGAGAGACAAACATTCAAAAAAATAAAATATAAGAGATAGATGACTAAAAAAAACTCTTTAATTGACTTTATTTGACTATTAAAACAATTAAGGTGCATACATGCATATATTGATTGAGGAGCATAAGTATATATATGTTGTAAGTAATATATTTGGCCATTGGGTCAGTTATGTGTACACACCTCTACTAAGAGTTTTGTTATGGTCAGTTTATTAATTTAATAAAAAGTGTGTATATGTATATATATATATATATATATATATATATATATATATATATATATATATATATATATATATATATATATATATATATATATATATATAAATTGCAAATAATTATGCAGATCAAATCAATATAGGTAATTTACACAAGACCCGTTTTTCCAAATTGGAAGACACAACTAATAACATTCAAATGTAATTAGCTGTGCTAATATACTGTTGTTTATTACAAAAAAATGTGATTTCAAGCTTTCCCAGAAAGCGTTTGCGGTTGCACACCTTGTTCATCCACGTTTAAATTAATTTTTTTAAACACACTGCCCATAGCAGTCACATTTTTTAACTTTTAAGTTGTTTCTATAATTTCCGGCTAAAAGTTTAACTCATCTGCTGAGGAAAAAAAAAAAAAACTAAAAAAAAAGGATTAAAAATTGTAACAAAATATTAAATTTTAATTAAATAAACTAGAAAAATTTAAAAATTAAAAAAAGTTGTAAACATTTTTTTTTTTAGCTACAGATTTTGATACAAGTTGAGGACAAAAACATATTTTATTTTAAATAACAGTTTTATAATTTTATAACAATAATTGAAAGTTTTAATATGCAGTTTATTCATGATTTTTAGGAAACTAACTTGCTATTTACTCTAGAACTATGATAAAATTAATTAAATTTTTTTCTTACGTTTATTCATTTTCACCTCTTTTAGTTTTTAAAAATGTTTTTGCTATATTTAACGTTTTTTCTCAATATTTATATAATAGGAAAATCAAAAAATAAACTTCTATTTATTTGTAAAATATATTATTTGATTAATAAATTTTGTAATGATGGAAAAAAATTAAATAAAAGAATACCATTGTTTCTTTTTTAAGTGTATTTAAAATACTTGATGGCTGTCTGCAGAGTTGTTAACAAGGCTAAAAAAAGCAAGGCCAAAGCCAAGACAACATGTTTCAATACCATGACCAAGGCTAAAGTTTCACAGAGAAGTACAAGGTTAAAGCCAAGAGTTTCTAGGTCAAGGACAAAAGTCTCAAGGTCAATACCTATGCAAATATTTTCAAAGCCAAAGACTTAATTTTTGGCCTTACCATATAGCCAATAGTAACGAGACTGCCAGTAGCAAGCACTGAGAAAATAAAACCATATGTTGGGAAACCAAGGTTATGCACAAAATTTGACGAAGTCAGTAAGAAAATATATTTGGAGATAATTTGAAAGCCAACTAAAAAAATACATAAAAATTAAAAAATAAAACTTTTAATTCTTTATTTTCATGTATTTTTGTGCTCAAAGGAATCCCAAAGTGTCGAGACAACTTTGTTCATATTAAAGAAAATGATAAATAATAATGTTTGGACAGAAATTTATAAGTAAAATAAAATAATAAATGTATACCAAGAAAAACAAACTTTGTTATTGTCTTCATGTTAGCCAGTTCCTTTAAGTCTTTAAAATATACTCCACAATCTACAGACTTTATAATTTATTCAAGTGCATTTAATTCCAAAGAGTATATGTCATTGTAGAATTTCGATAAGAAATCTGAAAATTGTTTTTTTTTTTAAATCAAATTATTGAATTTTTTTAAAAATTATTATAGATTACTAAAGAATTTGTTTAGTTACTTATTATTATATAAAAGTTTTTTTTTCATCATAAATTACTCTAGAATTTATTTTTTTATTTTGCGTTTATTTTATTTTTTAAACTTCGCGAAGTTTGCATAAAGAATATGAATAAAATATTTCAGATATTTTTCTCTATTGCTATAAATTATTTTAGTGTTATTTTTATTGTTATTAAATGATTATTATCCTTATTAAGATTCTGTTAAAAAAGTTTTTTATTATTTAACACTGCCAGTAAACCCTTTTTCTATAATTAGTAAGACATTTGTCTTATACTTACCAGAATCTTTCAATTGAAAGTTTCCAAGAGTTTAAGTTTTTAAATTTATTTATTAAAATACTAGCTGCATCAGCGTCTTCTTATTCAATTTTTTCAAACATTGATTGCAAATTCATTTTCTTTAAGATGCAATATTATACATACATACATACATACATACATACATACATACATACATACATACATACATAAATTTTCTTAACAGCAGCAATAGGAGTTACACTGAAGACTTTTTAATACAATCTTTTCAATTCTGTCATCCTGTTTTTTGACTAACTGTATTGTTTTATAGAGGAGCCTTGGTGCATCTTTGTAATGCGCTAAACTTTTTACAGCAAACCACATTGGACAGTAGACTTGGACTATGTACTTTGTGATGTAGTTTAGATCATGTGTAGGTATCTCAGTTTTTGCTTAAGCCATCATAATTCTTAAAGCAAGGGTTAGCCAGCATGCATGGCAGACAAGACCAGGTTTCTTATTAGCATACTTGACAGAAATGGAACCTTAAGCTATGCCAATACAATAATCATAAAGTTTATGCTGGTCTGTACTCAAATCGCAAATAATGTTGGGATTTACATAAAACTATATCTTGGAATCTATAGGAACAAACTGAACCAAAGGTTGTTCATGCATGAATATATTAGTCGCTTGTATACCAATAGGGCCTTTATATTTTTTAGAGTCATTAGTTTGTCTATCTCTTTCAGATATAACATGACAAAGAGGTAGCTCACCCTGGTGAAGTAAACTAAATGAATGCTACAATTCAAAAGCTTTTCTAATTTGACAACTAAACAATTATCTACGCCAGCGTTAGAACTTTTCTTGTCAAGAACAATCGCTTCAATGCTTTTAACACTATCATATTCAGAAAGCACATTTAATGTTGCTAAAGATATAGTACTACTTTTACCATTTTCTATTATTACATGTGTTAGATAATTTCCAGAGCAAAGGATCATTTTCAGAAGTAAAAGTGAGATGATGTTCATATTAGTAGCTCAATAAAATAAAAGGTCCCATTACTCTTGTATTTCATCACATTAACTAATGAATTTTTGTTTTTCTTGCTATCAACACCAATTACCTTTATTTCTAAAACCTCTTGACGATTGCTCAGTGTCAATTGATTTAGCCACTCGTGCTTTTTCACAAAATACCTTATGTAATTATCTGATATTTTTTACTCTTACTATTCCGTAGTCAATTAACAGAGCTGTTGCTATTGCAGCAGCTGCAGCATCATTTACTTTGTATCTTACTGCAGCCTCGGCCAAATTAGTTAATTCTGTGTAATTTTATTTCACTAAGTATTTGCTCCTCAAACTCTTCACTTTAAGTTGTATCTAAACTTGAAGGTTCATCACTAAAACTACTTTTAAATCGACTTCTGATGTTTTTGAAGATTTTTTTATCTAATTAGCTTTCTAATGGCCTCAATTTCTTCTCTAATATACTTTTTGGCGTTCCTTGTTGCCTCCGCTTGGTCCACATTGCCTAACTGCCAACTTCCTGTTGGTCCTATCTTGCATCTTTGGTCCTTTAAATATTCTCTTTCCAAAACAGGGACCTAAAATAAGTCAAATATTCTAAATTTGAAAGTATTTAAATTTAAAGTGAATAGAATAAATTAATGATCAAATGATTAGTGGTCAATAATCATTTTAAAATAACTTTATAAAAGAGCAGCAATTTCTAAAATGTCTTATTTTCCCTAACCTTACATATTTATGAATTTTAACTGTAAATGCCTAATAATATTAATACAAAAATAGCATGAATTACCTTTCTACTTTGCTCACAGAGACAAGTTGTATGTTTCATTGTGCAATTACTTTTCCGACATCCAATTCGTCGAAACGTATATTATTTTACTATAAAATTAAAACAATATAGAAACCATTTATTGCATAGGCTTACATCCTTTAGTTTATGGTTGTAGGCCTTACTTTAATACCTTAGTAGAAGGTAGAGGGATGGGGTAGTAAAGTTTCATCTACCTTTACAAAATCTTTTTCACTTAACATTAAAAAAAAAGTTGTAAGTAAACATTTATCTTTTAAAGTTTTTATACTTTAAAAGATATATGTTTACTTATCATTACAATCATCAATAATTGAAAGATCGCACCGGCAAGCAAACACATCAAACAACATTTCCAGTTTCTTTTCTAGCTAGCTTAAACTGGACTTATGGTTTTTAGATTGAATTCGTTCTGCAGGCAACACTTTTAGAAATGTTCTAGATATTTTATTTTTCAATGGTTTATCTTTTATCAGAGGTAGCTTTAGATTAACCATACACCAAAGCTGTTGCAAGTCACTATTGACTTTTGTCACAAGTGACAACTGAAGCATGTTATAATTTCAGAGTCAATTTTCTGTCCATTAAATAATTCTTTCTCAACCTTGTAGCCGTATTGAATAACCTATTTGTAAGTTGGTAGATTGCTTATAGGTAAATCAGAGGCTTTTCAAGCAAAGCTTCCATTATTAGTATGAGTTTTGTTTAAAACTTTCACAGGTTGTCTAAGTTTTTTTGAGCTCATGCCAATATGATAATATGAATTTATTATATAATTAAAGAATGAAACAAGAAACAGTAGCGGGTTTTAGGGGGAGCCATAAGGGTCATGACAGTGGCACTAATATATATATACATATATATATATATATATATATATATATATATATATATACATATATATATATATATATATATATATATATATATATATATATATATATATATATATGTATATATATATATATATATATATATATATTTATATATATATATATATATATATATATATATATATATATATATATATATATATACATACATATACAGTGCGGTGCAAATAACCTCACCGAGTATTCAAGATCTCACAAATAATTAAATAATTATTTTTAAATTATTCAATTGCCTAATATCTTACTTCATTGATATTTCATTTGTAATAGAGTCTGGTTTCATTTTGTTAATTGGTTTAAAAATTTAAAAAAAATGATGGTGCAAAATTAAAACCTCATTTCAGTTTTACTCTACAAAATTCCATGTTTAGTATTGCAGCTTGAATTTATTATTTATACTTTGTTTTATTGCCACCATTTTGAATAACTTCAAATATTCGATTTGGTATATTTTCCAAATGTTTTCTAAGATCTGCAAGAGATATGTTCTTCTAAACATGAGCAATTGCTTTTTTTAATTCATCAACATTCGAATATTGTTTTCCTTCTGCATAAACACGTCTTGCTAAGCTGTCCCATACATTTTCAATGGGAATTAAATCAGGTGAGAGTGCTTGCCATTCTAATAATTGAATTTTCTTGCTGGTAAATCATGAGATATTTGACTTTGCTCTTTGAATTGGAATATTATCTTGCTGGAAAATAAAATTGGTGTTACCAAATTTTTGCAAAATACCATTCAAATGACCATTCAACAAATTTCTATATCCTTTAGAATTTAATATAGTAGTAATAAAACCAATCAAACTTTTTCAAGAATAACTGAACGCACCCCAAATCATTACTTCTTCAATTACTAATACCATTAGTAATTAAAGCCACTTGCACCATCAAGATTGAATTAAACTTTTAAACCCTGTGGCTTTCAAACAAATGATTTAAGAGAAATTATTTTAATTTGGTGTAAAACAGACACTCTTCAAAGCTTTTGAAAAGTGTCACAC
>NC_061163.1:12615481-12640481 GCF_022113875.1 Hydra vulgaris | reverse complement strand
CACCAGTCTTCCCACACCATTTGAAGCAAAGCATCCCCAAACCATAATTGAGCCACCTCCATGCTTGACAGTTTTTCTAAGATTTCTATCTAAGAGTGCATCACAAGGTCTGCGCCAAACTCTTTGTGGTTTTTTAAAGCCAAATATTTGAAATTTACTCTCATCAGACCATAACACTGAGTTCCAAAATGCCTCATCCTTGTTAATATGCAGTTTTGCAAATGCTAAGCGTTTTTTTTTGTTTATACCACTAATGAGGGGTTTACTTTTTTGAAGACGGTTTATTAAACCACTTGAATTAAGTCTTCTCTGTACAGTTCGACTGGAAACATTTAATTTAAGATTTTCAACAATCTGTCTTGAGGTTATTGTTGAATTTGTTTTGATATTCGCGCAATTAGCATATCAGTTCTTGTTGAAGTCTTAGGGGGGCGACCAAATCTTTTCTGATTTTCAACAGAACTAGTGGTTTCAAATTTTATACACATCTTTCTAACACCACTTATCGATATTTGATATTTTTCTGCACATTGCTTGTAGGTTAGGCCCTTTTTTCGATCACAAATGACTCGAGATCGGATGTCCAATGAATAATTTTGACGATGAACCATTATTATTGTTAGTTTTACTTATTCTAAAAATAAGTTCCAAAAAAATAAAGTTTAAAATGCTTATTTTTAATAAATTTAACAAAATCTCTTTAATAATAATCATTTTTAATAAATAGCTATTGACAAAACATTATATATCATAATAAAAACTCAAATGTTTCTTACTTTTGTCACATTTATTTTTGAAAAAAAATTTGTGAGATAGCTAATTTTGTTTAATATATTAACTTTTGCAAGGAATTATAAAAAGTTATAAATGTATTTATTTTTCTTAGGAATCAAATTTAAAAAAAAAACATAAAATTATTGCAGTTATGTAGATCTTGACGTAAATAATTTTGTTTGTATTGTTAGAGTATCAATTTTATCAACAATATTACTTAATTTTATCCGTGACTGTATATATATATATATATATATATATATATATATATATATATATATATATATATATATATATATATATATATATATATATATATATATATATAGACACACATGTTTACACTTATATACAATTTAGGAAAGAGGTGAAGAAATCTGTTTTCCTTATTGGCCAACTAATAACGATGTTGTTGCCTATAATCAGGTAATATATTTGAAAAAATGGTTTGATTGAAGTATGACATTTGTATAGTTATTTAGTTGTTAGATAATTATATAATTTTTTATAATATTATGACTGCATCTTTAATGAAGTATCTATAATTAGCTATAAGTATCAAAGTATCTTTGTCTTTATGTTTCTCTTTTGCAACCACTGTTAAAGTTTGCAGTACCAGTTTGGTCACCTATTTAAAAGCGTGAAATTGATTTATCAGTAAGAGTCCAAAATTGTGCAACTTGATTAATACTATCACTTAAGAAAATCAACTATGAGAATCGTCTAAAAGCTCTTGACTTGATTACCTTGACAAAAAGAAGAAAAAGAGGAGACATAATTCAACTTTTTAAATCATTTAACAATTTTAATGATTTGAAAAATTAGTTTTTAACAAACTCAAAAGAGAAATTACTGCTTTAAATATGTCAAAGAAATTGCTTAATAGATAGCCAATTTATGGAATGACTTGCCAAGCGAGTTGGTTAATGCACAATCAGTTAACAGTTTTAAAGCAGGTCTTGATTGTCGGTCTGTCATAGTGTGTTAATACCACACTTACTGGCTCACACCAATTGCAGCACTTACTAATACTAATGCAAATACTATTTAAGAATGGCATAAAGCCATTTTTAATAATTTATTAACAAATTATGACATGTATTTTTATTATTTTAAAAGAATTTGATTAGAGATTACTATGCTTTTGTCATAACTATGCTGTGATCACATGTTGCCACCTAATAATGCTCTTCATTAAGGGAGAAAAACCTGTACCAGGATGATATTTTTAATCATTATTTTTTTAAATCATTTGTGTTTATCTTGTTTTTCTTTTTTTTTTATACTTTTCTTTGATCATGATATCTGTTTATATATTTATCTTTACTAATTTGTAATCTTTTCTATACTATTTTAAACTAACAAGTAATTGTTTCTATACTTGTCTTTTAGTAAAAATCTTTTTCATTTCCTTTTAACTAGTGAGTATTTCTTTCTACATTTGTTTTTATTGATGACCTAAAAACAAGATTATGCAGTTTTATTGAATTTTATATTCAAGGTCAAAGTTAAACAGAATTTTGTGAAAACTTATGAAAATTATATCGTTCGAAGGTTGGTTCTACAACATGATTTTATTGACAAGGTATTATGAAATATGATAAGAAAAATGATAAACATTAATTTGGAAAACAATTAAAATACTTTTAAATTATTGTTGTATAAAGATTATGAGTTTTTTAAAATTTGAAAGTTTTGAATTTTTTTTTTTCAAAATCAGATATTTGTGTATCTGTGATAAACATTAATTTTCAAAACAATTAAAATTGTTTTGAAAATTAATGTTTATCACAGATGAGTTTTTTAAAATTTGAAAGTTTTAGAAATTATTTTTCAAAATTTGATATTTGTGTATCTGTGTTGAATATGTTAATTTTGTTTCAAAAAGTTATAGTTTTAACTAATTTTAAGTTATTTTAATCAAAGTAAAACTATTGAAAATTATTGTAAATTATTTTAAATGCTCATTTTTCATTATGTTTCAGACACAAACATTATTTCATTTTCAATACAACCAGTGGCCAGTGGATTATGATGTGCCAAAATGTAGTAAACCTTTCATTGGTAAGTCCATATAGCTAATCATACTGATAAATTTTTCTTTTCTTGATTGTCAATAGTTAATCCAAATTGGAAGGCAGTGTATCACTTTATACAAGCTAGGTGGACAAAATATTTTGTTCTATAATTTGATTCTTAAGAATGTAATTCATAGTATTTTGGTGTTTTATTGATTAGTTAAGCATTTTTTGTTTGTTTTAAACTTCATTTTAACGCAAAAATTATGTAATAGAATTTTTACAAAAATAAGAAGAAAAAATATAAAATTTTCTCAACAAAATCATTGGATGAATTATTGTTATTTTCACTATCTGAAGAATCTAGGCCTAAATAATTTTCATCACCACATAAAATTTACTGATTTTCTTACTTGACAATTCTCTGTATGAGTTGATGAAAGGGTCTGTTGTTACCAAAAGCATATTAAGCAAATCTATAATTGTAGAAATACTTTTTTTTTTTTTTGTATGATCTTGCAGAATCAACAAAAATCTTTGTTGGAGACTCTCTAAAACTCTTCCGAAAGCTGTCCGATTAAGGCATGTTTTTATAACACCATGCTATGTACAAGTATTTTGTGCGCAGTTACAGGCTTGTGTCCCTGGCTTGTATAAAGCTATAAATTGTGCAATGGTATGAATAATGAAGTTACAGTTAACAAATTTATGTTAACAATTGATGAGTAATGCAAAAAAAATAGGACTACAATAAATACAAACAGTTTTCCAAAAGCCCAGCAACAAATTAACTGTTTTTGCTCAAGTTTCTAAAAGAGTTTCAACTCTCTCCTTTTGAATTTTTCCAAATAACAAATTTTTTTTTAACAGTGACAAATTACATTTAATTTTATAATTAATCCATGCATTTAAAAAAGATTTACATCTGAGTCAAATACAGCCTGCTATTAATCTTGAGAAGATGACTTGGCGGTCCTTTTAAAAATAAGTAAAAAATTATCTAATAATTTATATCCTTGCATTTGTTCTATATTTTTTTTCGTAGTTTGTATTAAGTAAATGATATCTGTAACCATCTTGTAAATTCCTGTTTAAAAATTTTAGTTTTCTTTATGCATGTATATTTTTTTAGAATTTATCAATGAGATTCATTCAATACAAAAATTGTTAAGTAATTCAACTTCAAGCTTGCAGCCATTGCTTGTTCATTGTGAAGATGGTTCTAGTCGAACAGGTGTTTTCATACTTGTGTCTACTTTGTTCGGAATAATTGAAAGAAATGAGGTAACTTTTTAAACCCTACTATTTTGTATATAGTGGGTTTAAGTCAATTTTGAAATTTTTTTGAATGATATGACTTGTATTTAGACACTTGATATACCAATCACACTTGCTGAGCTTCGTATGCAGCGTATGCATCTTGTTGGTTCTGTTCAACAATACAAATTTGTCTACACAGTTCTCATCGACTATCTTAGACAAAATAGACTAATCTAGATTAATTTCTGTCTTTATTCTTTTAATATATTCTAATATATAAGTTATCTTTTTTTTGCAACAGAATTTTTTTAATTGTTATAATTTTTTTTAAATTATTGGGTAACAAAATCATTTTAAATTTTCTAATTATAAACTTCAAAATTTTACTTTGTAAAGTAGTTTTTTATTGAACTGTACATTATTTAATAAATTTTATTTTTTTGTGATTTTATATAAAATAGTCTTTATACAAATATATATTTTGATTTATATATACGATTTATTATATATATCTCATTTGTTAAAATATGCATGATGTCATAAATTAAAATATATATGATGTCATGTGTCAAAGCATGATGTCAATTGTTGAAAGATGCATGTTGTGATTTGTTAAAATATGCATGATGTCATTAGTTGAAATTTACACAATTTCACTTGTTCAATTATACATGGTATTATAAGCTTAAACATTTTTAAAGAATTTGTTTAAGCTTATAATACCATGCTACTCTGCAGAGAAACAAGTTTGGTCATTTGAATTCTAAGTTCAAATTTGAAGTTCCAGCCTTCTTTTTCCCATTTCTCATTGACATTTTTAATTATAAAAAATATCACTTTTAAATCTAAAAAAAATCAATACATATTGGTTTAACTTGAAATTTTTTTTTCCATTTACAGTTTTAAATTATGTTTAAAAATTTTTTTTTTTTAATAATTTGAAAATTTCTTGTTATAAATTATTAAATAAAAAAAATATGTATATATTTTAAATAAAGTTAGAATAGAAAATTATACTAATTTTCAATATCATTAAAAAAAAATTTAGCAGATATAAAATAAAAATAAAACTCAAGAAAATCTAAATTTACCCAATAAAACCCAAAATTACTCAAAGAAACCCAATTAAGATGTTTTTTTTTAAAATAAAACCCAGGGTTTTGCCAACCTTGCATCTTTTAGTGAAACAACTAGTCAAACAAGAACTTATTTTACTTTGTTTCCGAGTCCAAGGTTTTCTAGATTCTTGGGATTGAGTATGTCTATTAAAAGTTAATCTGGAGCAACCTTTATTCAAGAAGTAATTTATAGTATTTATCCTATAAGCTACTTGCCTTCGTTGATGTTCTTATAAAAATTGTAGAATTTTTTTTTTGATTAGTTAATATTTTTTTATAATACATTAGTTAACAATGTAAAATAATTTTGATTATTATACTCAAGTGTGTTGTTTTTGGTAATTGTGACCTAAAAACTTAAACTATGAATATCCAATTATGCTTTTTTAAAAAGAGTCCTATTAAGCCCACAATTGTGTTGAAATATTAACTAAAAAATTTTTTTTTTTTTTTGATTAGTTGATATTTTTTTTATAATGTAAGTTTTAATAATACATTAGTTGATAATGTAAAATAATTTATACATAATACATTAGTTAATAATGTAAAATGATTTATACATAAATATTGTTTAAATATTATCCATAAGTGTTGTTATTTATAATATATTAATATTAAATATAAATATTATCCATAAGTGTTGTTTTTGGTAATTGTGACCTAAAAACTTAAACTATAAAAAAGAGTCCTATTAAGCCCACAATTGTGTTTCAGTGTATTTGGCATCGGGTTTATCTTTCCACAATTGTATTTTATAAATTTGGTTTAAAAATAACATATAAAACTTGAGTACCCTAAATTAAGAAAAAATTAAGGAAAAAAAAAATTAAAAAGTTAATTAGATATTAAATTTAATGTGAGATTTTTTTTATTTTAAATTTGGTTTAATGTGAAATATTTTTGCTACTACAGTTTTAAATTATGTTTAAAAATCTTATTCAAAATAATTTAAAAGTTTGTTGTTGTAAATTATTAAATAACAACATATATAATAAATTTTAAATAAATTTAGAGTAGAAAAATTATACTAATTTTCAATATCAATAAACACAAAAAAAAGATAATAAATTTAGCTGATACATGTCAACATTTTATATTCAACAATTAAATGGTTCTTGATTGAATCTATTATTAAAATTATTGAAGTATTATTTCAAATAAGATTAATATGAACACCGCATAACTCGACGGTTTGTGATACCTTTAAAATTAAGTTTTTAAAAAAATAATTTTTTATAAAATAAAATGAATAAAAAATACCATTTGCTTCCTATATCCCATGCTAAATACCCATGTGGATATACATACAATTGTATTTTATAAATTTACCGTAAAAAGTAAGAAAAAAATATCAAAAATTTAAATAGATACTAAGTTTATTGTGAAATTTTTTTCGAGCAAAAATTAAATTAATCTTTTGCTTTAACTAGTCTTTTTACATATTCTGCTGAACCTAGTTAAATCATTTAACAGAATGTGGAATATTACCAAGTTACCACTCAAGATACAAAGACCTGTTCCCAGGTTACTACTCTAATTTTTAAAAATGTTTATAAATTCTGGTTTTCAATGGCTTTCATTTGTAAATTTATTAAATTTTTAAATATACTTGAATGAATAATATATTACATGTTATAAATATTTAAAAAAAAAATCAGCAATTTGTTTAGTGATATTGCAATATCTCGTTCTCAAACTCCGAAAAATATTTCCACTCTTGCTGAAGAAATCTGTTTACTGCCAGAAGAGGTAAGTTAATGTCTTATTTAATATTTATTATTATATTATTAATCTCAAAACTCATAGTTTAAAAATAAATTATTTAAAATAGACATAATTATGCTTATATTAAAGGTGGAGCTTTATGGAAAATCAAAAGCCAAAATATCACTTGCAGTATTAAATCGCTTGAAAGATTCGAAGGATGGAAAATATGTTGTTGTTACAGGGTATTTTTTAATGGTTTGCAATTCAAGTTTTAAATGATATGAAAAAAATAATTTATTTTATAAAAGCGTATTTTAATATTGATATGATAACGTAAATAAATAGCCTAAACTATAAAAAATTAATTTTTTCATACAAGTTTATCAAACATTTTTGCATAAATTTTTTTTTAATTTTAAAAACTTGTTCTGTTTGCAGCAGGGGTGTGGAGTTGTAAAAAAATAGTAATGACTCCGACTCCAGTTGTTGTAATTTTTTGAGTTCAACTCCGACTCCAACTCCGACTCTAACCCCAAAGCAAAATTTTAAAAAATTCTTTGAATTCTTCAAATAAACTTACGCGATAATTAAAATTTTTTTTTTTAACAAATTTATGAAACGTTCTTTGAGGTTTAATATGAACATTAGGTTAATTGAATGTTTTGTACATGCACATGCAATACTGAGAAGTTTTACTATTGGAGTTGGAGTCGCGATTTTGTTTAGCGATTCTGACTCCGACTGAAAATGTGGCAACTCCACAACCCCGACTCCGACTCCACAGCCCTGATTTGCAGCAACAAAATCATATTCATATTTATAATAAATAAAGCTTAAATAATATAATTTGTATAAGTAAACTGTATCATTAGATTTTTAATGGTTAACCCTATTTAAATGGTTTTTTCTTTCTGATGATATAATAGTTTATTCCATTCATAATTTTAAATTATTAATTTTTAGCATTATTACTTCTTAGGCTTGTAATGATTTTATATTTTCATTAAATTTAAAGTCAGTTATTTTGAATTGACCATCGGTTTTTCAAATATTAAAAAGTTGGCACACAAGTTAACATTTTATTTGCTATAGTTATTATTGGTTATAATTATATCTAGGTTCAACATTAAAATGCATGATGGTGTGCAATGCATGATGGTATAGGGTTCTTCTGCTGTTTAAGCAAGTTTTGATCAAAAATTGAATTTTATTGTTGGACAAAACATTTTTGATTGATTATATTTAATTAGTCAAATGATATTTTTAAGTGCTTTCGTGAATGAAGAAATCAATGTTTTAAAAATCCTACACTTTAAATATTTAAACGACAATTACATGAAATACACTAATGAAATAAATTCAGATAAAAGTAAAAAAAATAAAGCTTAAATTTCTTTAGTTTTTTTTTTTAACATTTTTAAATTCAAATAAAAAATACACTAATGAAATAAATTCAGATAAAAGTAAAAAAAATAAAGGTTAAATTTCTTTAGTTTTTTTTTTAACATTTTTAAATTCAAATAAAAAAAAAATGCTGAAATAAGATGATGTTTTGATGAAAGTATATGTTATGTATAATATTATCCATACATTTGCTACACCATTCAATTGTTGGATAAAACCTATAAAAAAACCAAAATGATCATTTTGGTTTAAAATTATAATTTGAGTTTATGGTCTGCGTGTTGTGTTAACTTTAAAATTTGTGCATGTGTTGACTTAAAGACTTGTGTCTGATGAACTGCAGACTAGTTCAGTGACTAGGAATTGAGTTAGAATAAAGTTAAGGATTTTGTCAATAAATGGTACAACTGCTTATTTTGTATGATTTTGTAGTTGAATTAGAAACTATGGCAAATATTTTTAACTTGGTGTGCTATATTGTTGCAAATATAATCTTTTCTTGAAATAAATATTGATTTGAGTTTGCAAAAAACTAATAGTACAATATTTTGGAATATTATATTTAAAGAGATCAGGTAACGTGAAGGGTAGAGTTAACTCCAGGTTTATTTGTATCATTACGAAGATGGCGGTTAAGTTTTGTAGATATGTGTTTAAATAGATTGTTGATTTTGCAGATCTGGTATTAAATTTAAAAGTGGAATGTGAGTAATTGTTTTTAGGTTTGTTTAAAATTTGTTTAAGTGTGCTGAGACATACGAAATCAAGAAGTTCTTCAATAGGAAGGATACCGTAGTAGCTTGCATCATGTGGATCAATATCAGCAGCTTTTAGAAGGCGGTTTTAAAAAAATTGCATCCTAGATTTAGTTTTATTGGTCGCTGAGGTGAGGATAATTGCATTGTAAGTAAAGTGGCTAAAGCAATAAGCTTGGTAGGCAGATATTAGCATGGGTTGAGACTATCTACTAAATATACTCATTAGGGACAATTTCCATATGTAGACTAGACTATTGTTTGACAAATTTTAAACTTGAGTTGAGGTTGATGCCAAGGTATATGTATTAACTTCAAGAATTTCGTTTTTTAATGTTATGACTGGCTTTTCACCTCTGCCAATATAAATAACTTAGCATTAAAGAAACATTTTATTATCATTGCACCATCGTTGTAGACTATCTGCCACTTCTTGTGGAAGGGAAGAGTTATAACCAGTTATGTAAGCTAGGATATCATCTGCATCTAAATCATCGCTTCTAAAAATGATAACAGTTTAGATTAACAACTTAGGATTGAAGCAATACCTGACCAAACCTAAACCCTCAGTTGATGTATATACAATCCGCTATGAAATTAATGTTTAAAAATTTTTATATTAATTTTATAAACAATTACTTTAAACAAACGATTGTCTTTTTTATATTTTTAAAAATGGAAAACTTAATGTTATATATAAATTATTAATTTTTTTTAAGAATTACTCCTACTCCATTAGGAGAAGGTAAAAGTACAACAACAATTGGATTAGCTCAAGCTTTGGGATCTACATTAGAAAAACAAGCATTTGCCTGTGTTCGTCAACCTTCTCAAGGACCAACTTTTGGAATAAAAGGTGGTATAGGCTGTTCTTTTTTGTGGGCATAAAACTGTTTATGTTAAATTTTAAAGTATATTCATATAATAAATCAAGTATATAACAATTAATGGTTAACATTAGAATATATAAATCAGTACAATAAATTAGAATTATAAAGCATTACCAATAAAAGCAATAGTTTGAAATAACAGTTAAATATAACATAAGACACACAATGGTAGTTGTGTTGATCTGTTTTTTGATTTTGATTGAAATAGAGATTATCAAAATGTTATCTTTTAAGTGTTTTAGAAATTTAGGTTGTTTATGAATTTTTAATAGTACTTCTAAAAATCAATATCAGATAAAATAATCTGGGTTCTTCATCATACCTGGTTTATAGTATTTTAAATGATAAGTTGTTTTAGTGATTTCTACTGATTTACTTTGAACGTATGATACGTTCCACTTAGTTTGAATTGGTATGGCACTTTCCACCTACTTGGTATGGCACTTTCCACCTACTTAGTGTGGTGCTTTCCACCAACCTGGTATGATCAAGAATAATCTCTGACCAACAATAATCAAGAATTGTCTCTGATCAACAATGTATCAAAAATAATATCTGATTAATAATGTATCAGCTAAACTTAGTATCATTGATATTTAAAAGCTTTCTCTTTAAAAAATAATTTAATTAGTTACTATGTCAACAAATTAGTTGTGTTATAAGTTAAAATATTTTCACATGTTTAAAAAAAAGATAAAAAAAAAAAGATAAAAAAAAAGTAAAATGTAAAATCAAGGGTATACATTTGAACATAGATTAAACTTTTTTGCAGACTTTTATTTTAGATTTTTTATTGCATAAAAACTTTCTTAATATTTTAAGTTGTTAAAATTTTTTTATGGAAATACTTTTTAAACTTGTTTTTCTCAAATATGATTACCAACTTTTATAAAGTTTTGCTTCTTTGGAATACCAGGTTAACATTCTTTAGAAAAAATACATTTCAATAACACACTTTAATAATTAAAGTATTTTTTTTAATTAGGTGGAGCTGCTGGAGGTGGCTATTCACAAGTTATACCAATGGAAGAAGTAATTCATTATTTTTTTTGCTTCTTAAGAGTCATTTTCTGGAAAAACCAGGCAAAGCTACTATTGGCTCAATAGTGATATCCTTCAAGGCGTATTCTTTTTTTGCCTAAAAGTGATATCCTTCACGCTAAGTTTTTTATGGTTTAATGTCTTTAAATGTATAAATTAAAAAAAGTTCAGATTTTACATTATTTTGCTTAATATTTTTTCAACTTTGCAATATTACTCCCTAAGTCTTTTTTTTAAACATATTAGTCTGGTTGAAATCTTGATGTTCATTTTGTTAATTACAAGGAAGGGCTTTCCTTAGAAGTTTTTTACTTTTTTTTTTGTGGAGGTTCTGCCTATAATTCTTTAATAAAAAAAGAAACTTAGGATACAGTTGAGTCATTGCCTTTAAATTTAGTTTGAAAACCACAATATCCTAATATAACTTTCAAAGTGTTAAAAAGGTCAAAAGTTTGCATTACAATATAAATAATTAAGCCTGGTTGAAGGATATCACTTTTAAACATTTCCTGGTTTTTTCAGAAAACGACACTTAATTATTTTACAAATACTAAAGAAATCAATTTAACAAAGTAACGGTTGTAATTTAATAAAGTGTAAGCTAAGTAGTTTTAGCTTTTGTATAAAATCCAATATTATAATTATGGATGGTAGTGTATATATATATATATATATATATATATATATATATATGTATATATATACATATACACATTACCATCCATAATTATAAGAATGGTCGTTCTTTTTGATATAAAATACCAAAGTTTTACTTACTAATGAGAGAGAAACGGAAAGCAAAGTCTACCTGAATTATATGTTATCTTTATATTTATAAGGTTTACAAAAAAATTATTTTTAATTAAATTAGTTTATAATTTACTCGCTTTTTAATCACCCTTAGCGACAATAACTGCCATGCATATTTTTAGCACTCTACGTAACCAGTTTTATCCAGTTTGTCGAAGTCAATTTTATGCCACTAACTAATAAGTTTTTTCCACATCTTATGCATCATTAGGCATTAGCTTTTGACATTACTTTTAATTAATCTCATAAAAATACAATAGGAGAAAGATCCTTTGATTGAGGAGGCTAAATCATTTTATTTAATATTAGATTGATCTCAACTCAGTCAAATAACTTAAATAATTTTATCAAAAATATGTTTTATATTTAAACATCAAGTCATTTTCTTTTGAAAAAAAAAATGGCTTTCCATTAACCCATCTTTCCGAAGGTGTTGCATGATTTTTTAAGTGTACAAGTAAACTTGGTTTTTCATTACTCCCTCTATTTTTACAAAATCACCTGTGGCATTCAAACCAAAAGAGTCGCACACCTTAACACTACATCCACCATGTTTTACAGTAGATAATACACACTATTTTATCATGCATTCAACGATTTTTTTTCAAGACAAACAATCTTATCTTGAAATCAAAGATTTAAAACTTCAACACAATGGTCCACGATTACAGTCATTTATGGTCCATTTTTTATGTAGTTTTGCCCACTTTAGCATTTTTATTATTATTATGATTTTTAATAAAGAATTTTAATCAAAATACTTTTAAACATAGTTATAAGAAAGAATAGTTTGGAGGCAAACAATCGCATTTTGTTTTAACTCTTTCATACTGTTTTTTCTCATTTCGGGACTTCCGAACATGCACAAAAAGGTTGTTGTTGTTAGCGTTTGCCTGTTATTTTACTAAGTTGTATTTGTGTTTTGATTGAAATTAATTTTCTTGATATGCCTGGTGAAAATTGTGCAATATTTGGTTGTTCAACTTTAAGAAGACACAAAGGTATCAGCATTTTCAAAGTTCCTACTCCAACTAATGATGCAAATAAGAAATGGAGTAATGACCTTATTAACGTAGTTACTAGAGACAGACTCATTGATGATTCTTTGAAAAAACGAATTGATTCTTTTAATCTTTATATTTGTGAGCTTCACTTTACTGAAGATCAATTTTGGGTTTACTCATCTCGAAAGATTTTAAAGGAATGAGCATTGCCGACCCTAAATCTTCCCAAAAAAAGTAATCTAATTACTTGCTTTTTAAGCTGTTTCCTCATAAACCTAGATTAAATCAAGATGAGTTTTATCGTTCACCATATTGTAATGTTTTAATAAAATCTCGAAGTTGTTGTTCTTCATGCCATTCTTTGCAACTTAAATCTAATTATGAAGTAAATAATAAAACTAAAACTTTAAAACAACCTGCAAAGCTGAACGCTCCTCTTAATTTTACCTCCACAGAAAGAATTAAATTAAGTTTGAAACAACAACGTTTAAAATGCAAACAGTTGGAAAGTCAAATTGAACAAATGAAAACAGTTTTAAATATGTAAGTGAAAAGGTTAATTTAGAACTTGACCAAGACCTTAAAACATTGTATTCTGGTTTTAATCAAAAAAATATTCCAGACTTCATGAAACTATTTAGGAATGAGCAGCAAAAATATATTCAAGCTTCTAGTCCCTGCAGTGTTAAGTATCATCCAATGATAATAAAATTTTGCCTTAATTTAAAATTAAATCTTAAACAGCATATTCTGATTTGCGTTTTGATAGTAAGACTGGTTCAGGGTTTTTAGTTCTTCCAAGTTTACGCACATTGAGAGACTATAAAAATTATAAAGATTCTTCAAGAGGTTTAAATCCTCAAATCATAAGTGATCTTGCAAATAAAACTGCTAGTTTCTCTAGTGCTGAACGATTTGTTACAATTCTGTTTGACAAAATGAAAGTTCAAGAAGATTTAGTCTGGGATAAGTACTCTGGTGAGTTGATTGGATTTGTAGATTTAGATGATATTCAAACAAACTATGCAACACTTAAAAATGTAAGAGAGCTAGCATCTTATGTTTTAGTTTTTCATGTTAAAAGTGTACTAAACCCACTTTCCTATAGTCTAGCAACATTTGCCCCAACTGGAGTAACATCAATACAACTTATGCCAATATTTTGGGAAGCAGTGCGTTATCTGGAAAGTATAAATTTGAAAGTAATTGCTGCAACTGCAGATGGTGCATCTCCAAGTAGGAAGTTTTTTAAAATGCATAAGAAATTAGATGGCGGCTCAGGAAAAAACATTATATATCGCACTAAAAACTTATTTAGTAATGATAATAGATTCATCTTTTTCTTTGCAGATGTACCTCATCTAATTAAAACTTCTAGAAACTGCCTAAGTAATTCTGGTTCTGGATGTAAATCATGCTACATGTGGAATAGTGGATTTTTTCTTCTTAGGAATCATATCTCAACATTTTGTAATTCCGATTTAGAAAGAGGTTTAAAACTTGTTCCTAAACTAACAAGCAATCATATAAACTTAACACCGTATTCTGTAATGAGAGTGCGACTTGCACCCCAAGTATTGAGCAAAACAGTCGGAAATATTTTAAAGCATTTTGGACCAACAAAATTCTGCTGTTCCAGCAGCTTCTGGTGGTCCAAACTGCTTTAAAACATTTCTGACTGTTTCGCTCAATACTTGGGATGCAAGTCGTACTCTCATTACAGAATACGGTGTTAAGTTTAAGAAGCTGCTGGAACAGCAGAATTCTGTTTAATGATGGATATGTTTTTTGATTGTCTAAATGTAAAAAATAGTGCTGAATATATAACGAATGTTATATATTCAGCACTTTTTTTTGTATATATTCAGCCATTTTTAAAACCATATGAAACGGTAGATGATTCATGATTTAATTGGTTAGATAACTTTCTCCTATACTTTAAATTGTGGAAAGAATCTATAAATCAAAGAGAAGGAAATTTTAATGAGAGCTCAAAATCAAAAATGTTTATTTCTTTACAAACTTATGAAGGTTTGCAAATTACAGTGCATTCATTCAAAGAAGTTGTTAAATTTTTACTTGAAAATGGTGTTCAATTTGTCTTTTCTGAGAGATTCTGCCAAGATGACCTTGAAAACTATTTTGGTAGACAATGTGCAATTGGTCGCAGAAAAGATAATCCGTCTATCAGAGATTTTGGCTACAACAACAAAACAATCAAGTCGCAGTTTTCAGTTCGTCCAATTAATGGTAATGTTCAATCTAACAGCAATAATATCATAGGTATAGATTAAAAACCAACATTAAGCTCTTCATTTTCACATTTATTGATTAAAAAAAAAAATTGTTTTACATAACCACAAAAATGTTAAAAGCATTATTTGTCATTTATGATGACATTATGACAAATCAGTCGCCCAATATAGACTATTTGGACCAGTCAGCTGCAGTGGCGCATACAAAGGGGGTGGAGGGGGTAACTACTTAGAAATTTTAAACTTCAAAATATTATTGTTACAATTAAAAAAGTTAATAAAAAACACCGGATCAAGGAGGGGGGCTAGGGGGACTATAGCCCCGGGCTCCACAAATTTGGGGACCCCAAAAATTTGAGAATCTTTTTTTTTTAAGTCATTTTTAGGCTCCGGCTCATAAAAAAACCTCCAAAAACAACAATAGCTCCAAGAAGTTTTAATCCACCACTGCTAGGAGGGCTAGACTTACCCCTTTTAAGGGGAGTAAGCCCCCCCCCCCCCTCTCATAAGAACTTTTAACTATTAACATCAAAATTATAAAAAAAAAATTATAAAATTTTTAAACTATTAACGACAAAATCATAAAAAAAAAAATTGAAAGTAAAAGTTAAGTTTTATGTGTCATTTAAAATAAGAAAATTAAAAAGATCTATGAATGCACTACCAATTTTCAAACAACAATTCAAATTTCTTCCAACAAATTAAATTTAAATTTGAACATCTTTTATTATAGATGTGCTCAAAGCACATCAACTTTTTTGGTGAAATTGGAAACGGAGAGCTAACTTAGGCCATTTAATAAGTTACTTATAAAATGTTAATCTTCTTGTGGCAGTGTACTGTTAAGGTGCTCTAAGAAGCCATTAGGTCAGCTTGGGGCGCCCTAATAAATTTAAAAAAAAATCCAGGGAAACCAAACCGTCCCACCCTTTTTTCACCTACAAATTTGTAAGTTCGTAAATATCAAAGAAGCCGATGACCTTTTATTTTAGTTGACCAAATAGGGTTTCCCCCTCCCCAACCTTAAAAAACCCTGACACTGCTGTATTGGGGTTCTACCAAAAAAGAGGGTACTCTTCAATAAACTAAGGGATTTTAAAGAATAATAAAACGACAGTCTTATACACTTCTAACGCTCCTTTACAAAAGGTGTTGGCAGTACTTCTTAATACTTCTTAGGGTCTGGGGCTATTAATGTTTTTAAAGTTTTTTTTATGTGCCAGAGGCTAAAATGTCTAAAAAAAAGTCCTTTATGATATTTTATATACCCTAAATTTTGGGGCTCAGGTCAATATGCGGCAGTGTTGTAGTGGTAAGAGCGCTCGCTTTGTATGCGAGAGGTTCAGAGTTTGACTCCCACCACTTCCCTGAAAGTACCGCGTTCAACTTAATTTCTCCGCGCAGCGGTCTTGCTTGTCAAGGTTCGTGTTTCGGAGTTAAAGAGTTGAGAAAGGGTTGTACCACGATTTAAAAAAAAAAAAAAAAAAAGAAAAACACACAAAAAAATGAGTAGTCTCCTCGACTGTAGTGGCCCCCTTGGGCCTTACTGAGGTAAAAAATTGAAAAAAAAAAAAAATAGCCCTCTCCCTTAATCCACCACTAGGTGTTTGAAATGAACTTGAAAATGAAATAACCGATTTTAATACAATTAATTAAAATAATAAACTAATCAAGAAAAAGGAAAAAATTATATTGATTTTATAGGCAAGAGGGGGAGGCAAGCATGAAGGAAAAAAAATCTAAATTATTACCAGGTGGGTTAATATTTCATATTTGGTTAGTTATAGTTATAAGTGAACGTTATATAAATATAGTTAATGTAACCATAATAGTGAACGTTAAGCTGTTGTAGTAGAAACAAATAAGATTGGTTAAAAAAAATAATTAATGCATGTTACTATCCAGTAACAGTATTTGATAAAATATTAAAGTTCAGTATTTAATAAACAATTGGTACAATAAATAATTTTCAATAAAAAATTAATAATTTGCTGGGTAACACGTACACTTAATTAATAAACCAACAAATTTAATAACTGCATATATATAGTGTCAGGTTAGGTTATCCTAACGTGCTGGAGTATATACAGTTAATAACTGTTTGTAAATGTTCCTCACTATATATATATATATTTTGGCATGTTTACATCCATGTTTCCACACTTGTATGGTTTGGATGGTTCTCCATAGTGACATAAATATGCCACTATGAAAGAATTGAAGCAATATTTTACAACCCGATGCCCTCCCTGGCGTTATCACAAAGATATATACATATATACCTTATACTGCTGAGTTAGGTGAGCGTGATGACATCATACTGAAATAGCCTGCTGCGGGGGCATCAGTACATACATCGACTGACAAATAGCCTGACTCGTAGTGAAGTGCTGCTACATCGACTGAGGGTTTGGGATGGGGAAGCAATCGTTTTATTCATCAATCTTCGTTTTATCTTCTTCTTTTCGAAAAAAACGGTATAGCTTAAGGTAAGCAGAAAAAGTGAGCAAATGCTTATCAAATTACGCTTTAGTAAGTATATATATATATATATATATATATATATATATATATATATATATATATATATATATATATATATATATATATATATATATATATACAGGCCTTGTTTTAAATAAAAAAGTGCTTAACACGATTTTGACGTCATAAAATTATCTTTTTTTTTTTTAAAGGCGATAAGTGTTTTAACTACCGCAATAAATAAATCACCGCTAACTACTTCAATTTAACAATTAACTTAAATAACTATAAACGTTTTAAATGTAAATTTATTATGAAAAGTTTGTAATGTTTTCAATTGTTATTTTATTATTAATTTTAGTTCAATATTATTTAGTTAAAAAAAAAAAAAAAGTATATATATATTTTAATTATTTCTGAAATTTGTTTTTGAATAATTATTGTTTATAAATCGTTATTGAATAAAAAATAATGATTTTTTTTATTTTTAAAAATTTCTGGAGTAAACAAAAAATATTAACATTGATAAACAAAAACCCATGTTAATTATTTAAACAGCGATTTTGTTTTGACTAGCAAAGAATAATTTAGGTTTTAAAATATTTTTTAAATTTATCTTGCTTGGCGTTTCAACTTGCGTTATATAAAAATATAAAAAAGTTCTGACTGCTTTGAACATATTTTTGATACATAGTTTAGAACGCGTTCGCCAAGAATTTAATTCATAAATTTTTTATGTTATTTTAAAAATGTTTTACATTTTAAACAAATCACAAAGAAACAGAGCTATATAGAAAAATCATTTTTAACAATTAAATCTTTTTTTTTTTATAATTTTAGGAAATTAAAAAAAAAATTAAACTAAACATAAAAGTCTTAATTATGCAAACTCTTTTGTTAATTATTCTTAAAACAAAGAACAAATACTTCTACGCAAAACTTTAATCGTGCAAACTTAAAAAAATACTTAACTAAAATAG
Source organism: Hydra vulgaris (assembly GCF_022113875.1). NCBI lineage: Eukaryota > Metazoa > Cnidaria > Hydrozoa > Anthoathecata > Hydridae > Hydra > Hydra vulgaris. The sequence goes on along the minus strand of NC_061163.1, from coordinate 12,621,981 downwards.
CATAAGTATATTTAATAATTTGAATCGTATCTGTTTATAATAAACGTTGGTAAAAATTTGTTTATTAAAAATTAAGTTGCTTAACTTATAAACAAACTCAAAAGTATTTTCATTCTATGTATAATTACAAAACTTTTTTATTTTTTTTCGTTTGTAAGCAATTTAACTTAATAAAATAAAAAAAGAATAGATATGAAAAAATCTTTGTTAAGAACAAATTTAATTTATTTATTGAATTGTATTTTAATTTTTATTTATATATCAACTTAATTAAAATATAGTAACATGTTAAAATATTTTAACATGACGTGTTATTTATAAACTGTAGGGCAGCTGCCCTTACGGCACCATTGTTTTTAGATAGTGTTCATGTTACATACATATTTTATTTTACACATACATATTTTACTTTATACATATTTTATTTTGATGAAGATCACATAACTTACATTTGATTTTAATACCGTAAGTGTTCTCTTTTTCTGTGCTCATCGCATCGCCTAAGTCCCAAGATTTAAAAGTTTTTAAAGTAAATCTTTTGTCCTTCAAAATATAATCCATATTCGAACTTTAAACAATTTAGAGAGAATAGAAATATACAAGGTTTTTATATATTAGTTTGTCTTTTGTTTTATAAAGAAAAATACATATTCATTAGTAAAAAATAGAGACTGTCATTAAACTAAAACGTGCCTTAGTATTTATTTAACGGAATCTGTAATGTGCGCGTGCATATTCAAACCTCCGTTATATAAATATATTCAACGTAATATTAGTGTCATTAGCGAATGTTATAGTCTACTCGTGATTTCTTTACCTTATAATATAACTTGATTTATGAAAAAACTTATTGAATCCCAACCAAAAGAAATTTAACAAATTGTCTTCATTCAAAAATTGCCATTAAAAGGTAATTTTTTTTTCTGTGCCGGCCCCCTTCCCCTGCATAACTTAAAGGTAAAGGTATCTATATACCTTTAACTAATAAGAAAAGCAAAGAGTAAGAATTAATGAAGTAATTTTTAGAAAAATACAATTAGATTGTTCATTCATTGGCATATTCTTTTTTAATATCTCGAAAAAATGTCTTGATATTTTTGTTATCGTGATAACAAAAATATTAAGACATTTTTTGAGATATTAAAAAAAATGTCTATCCTTAATTACAAATTTTTTTGCAAATGTTTTTTATTATAAATTCAAGAAAAACTCTTATAAAATCTATACTACAAAAAACATTTATATTTTGTATTAATAAATATGGAATATAGATTTTTTAAAAGTTTTTTACTGAAAACTTTAAAAAATTACTACTTTTTATTAAAAACATTGCAAAAATTTGTAGTTAAGGATTGATGAACAATTTTTCATGTTGCTAAATATTTGGATAAAAAGTTTAGCGTAAAATTGCTATAAAAAGGTAAGATATATCGCGATGAAAAGTTACAACAATTATTTTTAACGTAAATTCTTTTTTGTAATAAATATCTTTACATATCGTTTAAAAGTTAATGTGGTTTTTTTAAAAATTAATTACTTCTTTTATGTTAGCGCTAATTTAAAAGTTAAAAAATGATAAAAAGTAGCTTAACCAAAACAGCTCTACGCGTACGTAAAAATCGCTTAAGGCGTACGTAAATCGCTCTAGGCGTAACGCTTTAAAACAAGGCCTTATATATATATATTTAAATATATATATATATATATATATATATATATATATATATATATATATATATATATATATATATATATATATATATATATATATATATAATTATCTTGTATACCTTATAATTATCCATCTTTTTTACAACATCAAGAATCATCCTCCTTTTGACCTAAAATCCTAATATATGTAGACAATAGCCATGCTAAATTTTAGAACACTAAAGAAGCAGAACAATTCCTTATTATCTTGAACAAAAAGCACCCTAAAATATAATATACTATCGAAGTTAAAAGTGAAAATAGAACTTTAAACTTCCTCGATTTAACCATAATAAATATTGCTAAAGGTAAATATGAGTTAAAAGTTTACAGAAAGGAAGCCATTACAAATATTCAAATTAAACCTCACTAAAATATTTAAAGGTTACGTTCACAGGGATTATTCTATATGCAGTAATTTATATTTTCAAGATTAATTTACTTATTTAAATATTTAACAAAAATGGGTACAATGTATGTCAACTTACACGAATTGCTAACTTAATTTGAAAGAAATAGTCCATAAAAATCAACAAAATTCAATAAGATTCTTGTAACCTCCCTTATGCATTGTTACCGTGGATACCATCACTATCCCCAAAATTAAGGAAAGTATTTCGGAAAGCTGGGTATAGAGTAGTTTTCAAATGGAATCCTAATTTCAGAACATTACTAACATCAAAAATCAAAACTAAATTGCCACATAATAGTCAACATCTTATTTAATTGAATGCAAATGCTCTTTGAGCATTTGCATTCAATTAAATAAGTCAACATCGTCTAAAAAGAGGGGAAACATTGCCAGTCTGCAATAGCTACCCATAATAAATTTTGCTTGCAAGAAATAAAGTGGGAGAAAGTAAAAGCAGTGGAAACAAAAAAGTTTGATTAATAAGTGTGCAAAGCTCTAGAAATACAGAGGTACCAATCTTCTCTTTTAAATGGTGGAATTAATCTAAATAATGGTCAGTTTGTAAAAATTAAATTTTGGACTCCATTTTTTACATTTTTCGGACTCTATTTTTTACATCTTTACATAAACAAGAAAGAAGCCATTCAATTGCTGATGTCAGTTAATTTAAAAATGTTTTTAATGTTAAATTTTTTTTTGTTTAATTTTACGGACTGATGATGCTGGTAACCATAATTCAGTGAAAATTTCTAGTAATAAATTATTATTTGCATTAAGAGAATTCGTAATATTTAATGTTTTATTATTAATATAACTTACACTCTTATACATGAATTTTATATATATATATATATATATATATATATATATATATATATATATATATATATATATATATATATATATATATATATATATATTTATATGTATATGTGTGTCAAAAAAGCAGATGTTACTAAGGCTGAAATTATTTGGCAGCTTAAAAATGTGGATAGTGGTTTTTCTCTATGTTTAAATAATGATTTAAGCCATGCTTTTACAGCTGTGTTTCCAAACAGTGCCATAGCTTCACAATTTCAGATGGGTTGAAGCAAAACTTCACATAAGTTAAATCATAGCTTAGCTCCTTATTTCAAATTAGTTTTGTTAGAAATTTTAAAACTGTCAGACACCCATGTCTATTCTTTTGATGGTAGTTTTAATAAGGTCACTCAAACATCTGAAATGGATATTTATATTAGATTCTGGGGTGTTAATAGAAGTTGCGTAAATGTTCTTCATTTTGGATCAAGTTTCATTGGACATACAACACATCAAGACTTGTTGACTGATTTCAAGGATATTGTTAAAAATTTAGAAATCAAAAAGCTACACCAAATATCAATGGATATTTGGTGTAGCTTATAGGATATAAATTCACATGCTAAGTTTTTACATGACATTCAGTTACCGGCATTTATAGTAAGACAGACTACATTTATTGTGAATCATCTGACTTGCTGACTAATACAAAAGTATTGACAAGAAAACCATTATGACTAGATATGATTTAAAATATTTCTGAATGATATTTGATTTATATTTTAAATGGGGCGAAAACAAATAGTTGGTTAACAGGTTGATCGAAGTTTGGAAAAGTTTGAAAAATTTGTTTTATTTCTGGAATGCTTTACTTAAATCCAAACAACCAAATTGTAAAAGCTATGAGACATTAAAAAAGGCACTTTAGGATCACTTAATGCATCCCAAGTTACATTGCTTTGCTTTTATTGCAAATATAATTAAACCTTTTCTGAACAAATACCAGACAGACTGTTCAATTGTTTCATTTTTATTTTTTGATGTAAAAGAAATAGTAATAAAGTTGCTTGAAGTTATTGCAAAACCAGATGTCCTTAAAAAAGCTGGAAAATGTTGAAAGATCTGGATTTTTCTTTGACTAATAATCTATTACCTCATGAAAAGCTAAAAGCAAGATTTTCTGTTTCTAAAGAACTACATCATCTGAAAAAATTTGATAACATTGTCTCAAAGCAACGAGTTCTTCAAGGTGGCCAAGAATTTTGTTGTTTAAATGGTGAAAAGCTTTTGTGACAAATCTCTGTTGAATTATTTATTGATAAGAGCATTCAGAAAGGGAAATTAAAAAGTAACTAAACATGAGGTTGAGTCTATATAAAAAGAAATTAAGAATAGGAAAAAATTGTTCTTTTTTTAATTTAGTATAAAATAAAAAAAGTTATTGTTATTATTATCTAAAGTTGTTTCTCATTTAAAGTTTTCTGATTTTGTGATTAATTAAGAAATTTTGCAATTTATTAATTTTAATTAAGGTAAAAAAATGCTTTAAATGGATTCTTTTTTTTTTATTCTGATTCTGAGTTTTTTTAATATAATAACTAGAAGCTTGGTGAGCCTACAAGTAGTTCTTTATCCAACTCTACAGCCCTGTTTATAAGTTCATATATAAGTAAGTTTATAAGTACCCTGTTTATAAGTGGTTGTCTGAAAAACAATTTTTGTTTCACTTTTGAAATAACTTTTGAACTGCTGGAATTTTAGTGCTTTTTCAATACTGGTGTTGAAAAAAAGTATGGGTTTTAGGACCTGGTAAAACATATCTAAATAAAGTAATAAGTGTGGAATTCTTTTAAATTTTGAGTATTCACCCTGTATAATAAAATAATACTGGAATTAAATAATTAAAAAAAAAATGTTTTTAGGGGTAGCTCAAGCTCCTGTAGCTCAAGCTGGAAATATTTATCAGAAGATTTCTTGTTAGTTATTGAAACTTTAAAGGATTCATACAAAAACAGAAACTGATTTTTCAACATTTTACTCACTTGCTAGTCCTTGTTGCAACTATAATTTAGCATAAGGTATAGCATCAAAATTTTCAATAAATTTTTCAGATTAAAGTTATTGTCATAAATTTATTGTCTTGAATCGTTTTTCTGCTTCTGTGGAATTAACAGCATTTAACATCCAACATTTGAAATCCAAGCTCCAAAATAGTATTAATAATGTTTTTAGATTCTAAATCTCTCATATCTTCATAGTTTGAAAATCAGTTATTGGAATGATGTATTTGGTTATTTTATTTAGCAACTTAAATCTATTTTTACCTTCAATCCATGGTGCTTCAAAAATATGACCTGCCATGTTTCTGGATTTAATAAATCAAAGCAATTTAAGAGGCTAAACAGTAAAAAAATTTCTCAAAACTACAATTGAGGGTTTTTTTTTTAATAATTTCAAATGGAATAATTTATTTCATTGTTTCAATATATTAATCTGCTTCTTTTTCATGTTCCTTTATTTAGCTTTAAATTATTTTAGTTAAATTTATTGTTTGTTTATTGACTCTAGCTATTAAAATTTTTTCTTGTAAAACTGTAGAAAATGCAGAAGTAGGGTTTGGGAAAACCCGGTCGTTTTGGACCCGACGAGTCCGAGTCGAGCCTATGAATATTTATTGGGTCCGGGATCAGGTCCTGGTTTAATACGTCTTTTTACATAGCAACCTTAACAATAGAATGATTGGATTTTTTTTGTTTCCTCCGATTGAAAAAAATAGGTTTGGTAAATTTTTCGGTAAATAAACTTTTTTTAGCCGGTTTCAAAGCCTAACTTAAATATATTAATATATAATTATACTTATGTTAAACTACCAAATAAATTTGAGAGTACTTTAAAAAAATATATAATATAAATTAAAGTACTTATAAGTGTTTAATATACAATAATTTATTTAGTGTTTCTTCCAGTGTTGATGCTAATGCATTAATTCAGTCGAATGTCCCTGTTGATTATGTGTATTTTGCGGTTCTTCATTTCTATCAAATAATTTCTTCAATAAATCTGTAAGTTTTTGTATTTTCTTTGGCATAGTACCATTTACAAGAGAATCTAATAGCTCTTCTAAATCTTAGTTTTAATGGTAATTTATTCGAGTTTTTATTGTTATTAATAGCTCTCTACTTAAATTACCATTAGATTCTTTTAACTTTCTTTACATAAAATCAATTGCTAATTGGATTGTTGCAAGATTAACATCGTTTCTGCTAAGAGCTTTAACAGTCAGTTTAATAGGCTTTAGTGTTTTGTCAACTCATGTTCAATATTAATATTTTCTATTAAGTGCACACTTCCAATACCTTGAAAAGCTTGATTGAAAAAATAATGAAAATTGTTTTAAAATTCATTAGTGAATAATATAATTTATATTTTGATTATATGTCTCTTTCCAGGTTACGTTTACCCAACAATTTCTTAATTTACAATTTTGACCCAACGATCAACTTAATTAAATTTTTTGACCGTGGGCCTCCCTAATAATAGTATAAATACAGCCCTATCTAAGCATGCTATTAAGCAT